>CAUYUJ010014450.1:70000-152500 GCA_963575745.1 Prorocentrum cordatum | reverse complement strand
AGGGCCTGCTTCTCGTTCTTCACCTGGCCGGCAGCGAGCTGCGGCAAGGCCCGCGCACTGGCCAGAGGGAGGAGAGGATCGGGACAGCAGGGAGTGAGGGGCAACGATAGGGGCCCCCTCTGACTCCTCCCCTGGGCTTGCCGCCGATCGCTTGACGGGGGAAACGACAGGACGTTTGTTTCGGGACCCGAGGGTCTGGATCCGCAGGAGCAAAACGGATCATAAGCAAACAATATCGGAGGTCCGCGCGGATCTGTCTCCGTGGACTGCCGCCGTTGGCCGTGGGACTGGCACAAGGGGCGGGGACCATCGACCTGGAATCGGCGATGCATCGCCGATGGATCGGCGAGAGTTCCCCGATGGTGACTCCGCAAGTCCCTGGGCGGGCGGGGTGACCAGGCCCATGGCGGCGGAGGGATGGACGATTGGGGGGCGATGCCATCCCCACCTGTGCTTTTGGGTCGGGCATGTCCTCCTACAGACGGGTTCTGGAAGAAAACAAACAATAGCCAATCAATTACCAAACTACTCCAAGTCCCTTATGAATCGATCCCCCCCCCAAAACCGGACCCCCTCCAAATGCGACCTAATATTCCGGACCCCCCTCTTCGACGGGGCGCCTTAATAGACCGGACCCCCTAAGCTCCAATCCAAAGAAAGCGCCCTGATAAACCTGACCCCCCCGGGTGACCCCCCCAAATACAAAAATGCGCCCGAAAAACCCGAACCCGGGGGACGATTAATAAGGGATTTTGAATATAGGCGAACAAAAATATGAAACATCGCCACCAGACTATTTTCTACCATTCTTGAACATTCTGCCTGTAGGAAACGTGCCCGACTTACACCTACGCCCATCCCCCCCGATCGTTGCCCCTCAAGGCAGCAGGGGGGAAAGCAAGGAGCGTCTCGGTCGAACTCGCAGTGCTAGTTCCACGGTCTGTTCTCATCTGGCCAGGTCCAGGCCTCCCCGCTCGTCCCCGCGGCTGGAGCTCGAGACGCGATCGGCCTGCTCGAACCCAATCTGTCCGGCCCGCCGGCTCTTCCCACGCCGGGCGCCCAGCTTGCTCGGAGGGAGCGGGGCAAGGAGAAAACTGGGACGCACAAGGACATGCTAGTACTACGCAGCCTCATCGGAGGCGTGCGTCCGACCCGAACATCTAGCACAGTCATCCTGTCGTGTACCTACTCCCGAGCGGTATGGCCAGAAAGCGCCCGCCACGAAGCCCTGTCGTCCCTTTGGGGACGACGCACACATAGCATCAGCAGGAGAGCGCAGAATCGAATCGATAGGTCGGATCGGCGATCGAAGTGAATCGGACCGACGGAAATCGGCAGCCGAGCCGGGAGAAATCGAATCGGCGGAAAGCGGCAAGGTAATAGGCCTCCACTGAGAAACCGGAATCCAATTAATCGGCAGGATAGTAGGCCTCCATTGAGAAATCGGAATTCGATTCGGAATCCGAGATCAAATCTAGTCGGCTCGTCCCTGTCCTCCTCCTTCTCCTCGTCCTCCTCCTCCTCTTCCTCCTCCTCCTCCTCCTTCGCTTCCTCCTCCCCCTCCTAGCCCCTTCGATGATCAGGGTCGGCGGCACCGGCCGTCAGGCCTCTCCAATAGGAAGCCATCGAAATCGAATCGAACCGAGTCGGATGAGTTGAAATGAGCCCTGGTATTCATTAGTATGCTTGGGTGACGCCGAGGGCAGGGGAGGAAGGGACCCAGGCTGGAGAGCGCTGTGCCCCCCCGACGTGCGGCAGCCGAGCGGGAGAGCAGGGCACCGCGAGGCCACGAGCGAGAGCGGCCAGGGAAACGGGCGTCGAGGCAATCGTCATCTTCTGCTTGCTCTGACCGCGAAGGGTCTCTCAACCCCCAGAAAGATTGGGCGAGAGAGGATCAGCTGGATGTTTTTCTGCCTCAGAAGCCTATCGGTTGCGTGCTAGGCACCAGCCTTAGCACCTGCTCAGCCTCTTCTGAACCAAGAAGGTACTGACTGTGAAAGCCACGATAGAGAACTGGCAGGGGCAAACATTTAGTGAACACCCCCAGCGCGTTCAGACGAAACGTTTGGGGACCGCCTATTTCTGCTTGCTCTAATCGCGAAGGGTTTTTCACCCCCCCTCACACCTCAAGGATGCGAAAACCAATACGTAGCTCTGCGCGGGATGATTGAGGGGTGGGGGGCCCGAACAAGACTGGGAAAAGAATTGTTCCCCGGCTGCGGCCACCGCTGATGATCGGGAGCGGCGATGAGGATTCCTGGAGGTGACGATGTTGATGGTGATGATGGTGGTGATGATGATGATGGTGGTGGTGGTGATGACGACGCTGATGATGATAATGATGATGATAATGATTATGATGATACTGTTGATGATGATGGCTGCGGTGATAATGATGACGATGACGATGACGATGACGATGATGATGACGATGACGATGCTGATGATGATGATTGTGTTGCTGATGGTGATGGTGATGGTGATGATGGTTATGATGATGGTACTGGCGCTGCTCATGATGATGTTGATCATGGTGAAGATGATGAGTATGGCGATGACGGTGATGGTGATGGTGATTATGGTGGTGATGCTGGTGATGATGGTGATGACGACGACGCTGATGGTACTGATGATGATGATGATGAAGGTGATGCTGATGGGGAGGATTAGGAATAATGGAATGATGATGATGCAGATGATAATGATGATGATGATGATTATGATGATGATGATGAATATGATGCTTATGATGATGAGGGTGATGGTGATGATGGCAATGATGGTGATGATGATGATGAGAATGATGACGAGGAGAGAGATGATTATGAGGATGAGGATGGTGATGGTTATGATAATAATGCTGATGCTGATGAGGATGAAGATGACGATGCAAATGATGAAGATGATGACGATGCGTGTGATGATGATCATTGAGATGATGATGATGATGATGATGATGATGATGGTGATGGTGATGATGATGATGATGATGATGATGATGATAATGGTGATGATGATGATGATGATGATGATGATGATGATGATGATGATGACGGTGATGATGACGGTGATGATGATGATGATGATGATGATGATGATGATTACTGGCATGATGATGATGAAGAGGGGGAGGGGAGGGCCGAGTCTTATTGCCAGCCGAAAGCTTTTGGGGGGAGCCCCGGCAGCATTAAAGACCCTCTGAGATGAACGGGACTGTCAAACGGCACGCACGTGAACATTCGAAGACCCGCGTGGACTTCTGGAATCGGCACTGAGAGCCCTCTGCGTGGCGAGTTGAGCGCGCCAGGGGCGGCGCCGGAGGCGCCGCCAGGGGGGCCCCGGCGCCGATCCAAGAAATCTGCGTGAAGCTCCGAGACACTGTTTTTTATGCATCTGTCGCCTCTTCGAGGAGAGCCGCCGGGAATGAAAAGAAACAATCGTCGGAGGTCTGGATTCAACATGAAATGCCAGGCTACCCTCAGGTCGGGCATGTCCTCCTACAGGCGGACTTTCGCCGAAAATTAAAGAAAATACAACACACCAAACAAAATCCAAAATATGTTAAGTTGGGCATGTCCCCCTACAGACGGAATTGGGCCCATATGTATGTATATATATATATATATATATCTATTATTTTATTTGTTGTTACACAAATAAAAAAAACGCTCAACAATGATCCCAAAATAATCAAAAAATCGTCCCCCGACTATTTTCTGACTATTTTTGAACATTCCTCCTGTAGAGGGACATGCCCGACTTAAGGCACATTGAAAATGTCGGACGTTGCCAGAAGTGTCCCAGGCCCAGGGCTTCCCCAGGAATTCCGAGGAGGCCCCCACGGCCTCCAGAGCACCCCTCACCCCTCAAGCGGCCCCGAGGGCGCCAGGGGCTCCAACGTGGAGCGAAAACTGGTGGCACTTCGGGCCAGGCCCACACTGTAGGGCTGGGCGCCAGCTCAGCCCAGGTCGGTTTGAAGGATCGGGGCGGCGAGCGCAAAAGCACAGCGCAGGCACACAGACGCAGCATCTGAAAGCCTCCGAGCCCTTCTGCAAAGGCCCCTGCCTTCTGAAAGCCCCGCCACCTTCTCAGAAGGCCGCCCCCGTCACAGCGCCGCGGGAAATGGCAAATGGGAGCCAGGCGCGTTCCCGAAGAGGCCCAGCGCACGGGCGCGTGACAGGGAGCCGGCTCCGTCTGAGCGTAAAGCACACCGCAGGCACACAGACGCAACAACACAATAGTATACAGGCGAAGCCAGCAAGGCTGCAGCAGAAAAACCCGAACACGAGGAGGAGAAAGGTGATGCTCCTCCTATTGCCCTGGTTCCTCCGTCTCTTGCGACTCTTGCATGGTCCTCGCCCCCTGCTCATCCGTCTTCTGCCCCTCTAAATGCTCCTACCAGCTCTCGTATTCTTGGCTTGCTTCGATGAATATGCTGGTCCCACGAGGTCTGAGCAGGCCTCCGAAGAGCGCAGTCAACCCGTATAATAAGGACGCACGATGAGGATGCAAGGGCCTTGCAAGGCCATGTCGAGGCTCCTCGAGCGGGGCACGCCCAGCTAAAGTGGCCAAGGATGGGCCGAAGGGACAAGGATGCAAGGGTACCCTTGGGAAAGATACCCATCCTTATCATGCGGTTTGACTGCATGTGTATGCTGTGTAATGTTCCTCGATGCTCACACTGGCTTGCCTTGGCGCTGAGGTGCTTTGTGTCCGTCTCCTTGGCCGCAAGGTCGACCTTGGAGTCGCTCATGAATGAGTCGTACTCCTCGGCCCGCCGAGGCAAGGAGAGCGGAGGCGAACGAAGGGCGGAAGCATTCTCCTCCTCCTTCTCCTCCTCCACTTCCTCCTCCTCATCCTCCTCCTCATCCTTTCCCTCCTGCTCATCCTCCTCCTGCTCCTCCTCCTCCTCCGCCTCCTCCTCCTCCTCCCCCTCCTATATTGTTTCGCAATTGCTCTGACTCCTCACTCATCAGCATCATCATCATCAGCAGCATCCTCCTCCTCCTCATCATCATCAGTAGCAACAGCAGCATCATCACCAGCATCATCACTACCACCATCACCATCCACCACCACCACCACCACCACCATCATCATCATCATCATCATCATCAGCATCATCATCAGAACCATAAGCAGCATCATCATCATCATCATCATCATCATCATCATCATCATCATCATCATCATCATCATCATGATCATCATCATCATCATCAGCATCATCATCATCATCATCATCACCATCACCACCACCACCACCATCATCATCATCATCACCATCACCACCACCACCACCATCATCATCATCATCAGCATCATCAGCATCATTAGCATCATCATCATCATCATCATCATCATCATCATCATCATCATCATCATCATCAGCATCATCATCGTCGTCTTGTCGTCGTCGTCGTCATCATTATGGTCATCACCGTCGCATTTTAGTTCAACCGACCGCACGGCCCTCTTCCGCGTCTCCTCCTGGCGGCGGCGCGCATGGCGGCCGCGATGGCGGCGTCCTTGGTGGAGGCGGCCGTGCTCGGCACCGTGCTGGCCCCAGCGCCGAGGCATACCGCTACCGCCGTGGCACGCTGGGCCCTCTCTGCCGCGCTCTTCGCGCGCAGGGAGGGGCCAGAGCCGCCCGCTGCTTGTGAGGCCGATGGCGCAACTGCTGCTGATGAGTCGCCCACAGCTTCGGTGGCGAAGGCGGCGCTGCGGCGGAAGAGGAGGAGGAGGAGGAGGAGGAGGAGGAGGAGGAGGAGGAGGAGGAGGGGGGGGAGGAGGAGGAAGAGGGGCGTGGGCCCGCTGGCCGCAGGAGCTCAGGCGGCGGTCATCGGGGGCGCGCGCGCAGGCGAGAAGGGCGTCCTCCCGTCCCGCGGGCCGCGCAGAGCGCCGAGCGGGGCGGGCCGGGCCGCGCCTCGCGTCGCCGAGGGCGGCGCGGGGCTCTCTCTGAGCTCCGCCGTGTGCGTCGGCTGGCGAGGCCCGCCCGGCCCGATGGGGGCGGCGGCGGCGGCGGGCGGCGCCTGAAGAGGGCGTGAGGGGCCCAGCAGCGCCGCAGGCGCGGGCGCGCTCCTGCTCCTTCTCCTCCCCCTCACCATTCCCCTTCCCCTTCCCCTCCCCAGACGATGTCTGGCCGGCGACAAAAAATACAAAAAATACCAGCATCATCATCATCATCATCATCATCATCATCACCACCACCACCACCACCACCACCACCACCACCACCATCATCATCATCATCACCACACCACCACCACCACCACCACCACCACCACCACCACCACCATCATCATCATCATCATCATCATCATCATCATCATCATCATCATCATCATCATCATCATCCATCATGATCATCATCATCATCCTCCTCCTCATCCTCCTCATCATCATCCTCATCATCATCCTCATCATCATCATCAGCAGCAGCATCATCAGCAGCATCATCATCATCATCAGCATCCTCAGCCTCAGCCTCAGCCTCAGCATCAGCATCATCATCATCATCATCATCGGCATCATCATCAGCATCATCATCATAATCAGCATCAGCATCAGCATCATCATCATCATCAGCAGCATCATCATCATGTTCATCATCATCAGCAGCAGCATCAGCAGCATCATCATAATGGGCAGCATCATCATCATCGTCATCAGCATCTTCATCAGCAGCATCATCGTCAGCGTCATCATCATCATCATCATCATCATCATCATCATCATCATCATCATCATCATCGCCGTCGTCGTCGTCGTCATCATCAGCAGCAGCCGCACCATCATCATCATCGTCGTCATCGTCATCAGCAGCAGCATCAGCATCAGCAGCATCATCATCATCAGCCTCATCATGATCATCATGATCATCATCAACGGCATCATCATTAGCGTCGTCGTATTCGTCATCATCATCGTCATCGCCATCACCAGCATCAGCATCGACATCGGCATCATCAGCATCATTATCATTACCATCATCAGCATCATTACCATCGGCAGCAACAGCATCAACATCGTCATCATCATCATCATCATCACCCTGTATCCTCCTCCTCCTCATCATCATACTCCCTTCCTACTCCTGTGTTATCATCCTGCTCCTCCCTCCCATTCCCTCCCCTTCCTCCTCTTCCTCCTCCTCCTCCTCCTCGACCCCCTCCCTCATCAGCATCTGCTCGCCTTCCTTCAAATCATTCCTCCCTCCTTTCGTCCTTCTTCGCTCACCCACCCGAGCCGTCCCAGGCCACACTTACGTTCGGAAACACCCTACAAGACAACCCGCGGGCAAAACCAAGGGAGGATCCACATGACAACCTACTGGACAACCCTCGCAGCAACGCACGGGACAACCACGATACAGCACCAACAATGACCAATCTACAAGCTTGCGGATCAAACCACCGGGCACCCAATGGGACAACCCATAGGGGCAACACAGAACACAATCCACGGGACAACCTGCGAGCAACCCACGGCACAACGCGACAACCCGCGGGACACCTCCACGGCACCCGCGCGGCCGAGGAGAAACTAATTGTCCGACTGGGCCCCATCTACGCCGATACCTCGCCACCATCGCGCGGTTTCGCATCGCCCGCACGCGCGACACGGCACGAAACCGACACGGATGCCTCGTTTGAGGTCGCCTCATGGTCGCCCTCCGACCTCCGACCCAGCCTTTATCCCTAGCTGTGCCGCCACCAGTGCGCTAGAGTGAACTAAATCTGCAGGAAGGCAGGCAAACACAATAGCATGGCGAAGGACCCACCCATCTGCAGTTGCACACGCCGTCGCTGTATGCACCGCATTCGGAGGAGCTCCCTACAGGGCCACGAGACGTGCGAGGGGTGTGCCAAAATGTGTGCGGTGGGCGTGTGCGATGCGAACGCAGCCACCTGGGCCTTCGGTGGAGCCCCATGTGGGGGCACGGGACGTGTGAGGGGTTTGCCGAATGGGTGCGGTGGGCGCATATGAACGCAGCCACTCGGGCCGTCGGTGGAGCTACCCATGGGGGCACAAGACGTGTGAGGGGTGTGCCAACAAGGGTGCGGTGGGCGCATGCGAACGCAACCACTCGGGCTGTTGGTGGAGCTCCATGTGGGCGCACGAAACCTGCGAGGGCTGTGCCGACAGGGGTGCGGCGAGCGCACGCGAACGCAACCAGTGGGGCCTTCGGTGGAGCTCCCCATCGGGCCACGAGGCGCTGCACAAGGTGGGGGAAACGAATAGGGGAGTGAGGAGGAGGAGTGAGGAGGAGTGGGGAGGAGGAGGAGGAGGAGGAGAAATATGAGGAGGAGGAGGAGTGAGGAGTAAGGAGTGAGGAGTGAGGAGGAGGTAGGAGGAGGAGGGGGAGGAGGAGAGAGAGGAGGAGGGAGGAGGGGAGGAGGGGAGGGGAGGAGGGGGAGGGGAGGAGGAGGGGGGAGGAGGGAGGAGGAGGAGGAGGAGGAGGGGGAGGAGGGGGAGGAGGAGGGAGGAGGAGGAGGAGGAGGAGGAGGGAGGAGGAGGAGGAGGATGAGGAGGAGGAGGAGGAGGAGTGAGGAGGAGGCGTGGGGCGCTGTGTCTTCGGCTGGGAACAGACCAAAGGCAAAATTAAGCACGGCAAATATACATACGTATACATACAGATGTGCGCTATACTAAAAAACGCAACGCTGGAATTCTCAATCATCTCCACTCCTCCAGCTCATAATCGTCCCCCGCGCATTCCCCTTACCTCTCTTTACTGCTCCTCCTCCTCCTCCTCCTCCTCCTCATCATCATCATCATCATCATCAGCATCATCATCATCGTCGTCCTCCTGGACATCACTCCTCCTTCTCCTCCTCCGTCTCCTCCTGCTCCTCCTCCTGTTCTTCCTCCTCCTCTCCCCTTCCTCCTCCTCCTCCTACCTCCTCCTCCACATCCACCTACAACCCCAGTGGTCGTCCCTACTCCTCCTCATCCTCAACCTCGCCCTCCTGCGTTGCTTTGCAACTGCTCTGACTCCTGAGTTCCCCACCACAACAACAACACCACCAACACAAACAACCACAACAACAACAACAACAACAACACCAACAACAACAACAACAACAACAACAACAACAACAACAACAACAACCACAACAACAACACCAACAACAACAGCAACAACATCAACAACAACAACGACAACACCAACCACCACCACAACAACTACCATAACAACAACGACAACAACAACAATGATTTTAAAACTGCTCGCCCGTATCTGCTCGAGTGTCCAATAACGCCTATTTTCCAAACCCTCGATACCCGCCCTCTTCTTCTTCGATCGAACCCCTTTTGCGGGGTATACCTTTCTTCCCTGCAGGCCGGGCCCCGGCAAGCGGCGGGGCGGCCGCGGACCGTGCTTGGCCAGCGGCAGCGCTGATCGGCGGGGCGGCCGCGGAGCGTCGACCCGACCCCAAGATGGACGGACAGGGGACCGACCACGACGACGACGACGACGACGACGTCGACGACGACGGCGACGACGACGACGACGACGACAGCGACGACGACGACCAGCGAAATCGAGAGCGAAAGAGAACGACAGCAGGACCACAAGGACACGAAGTAGGCCACGAAGGGCAACAGCGGGGACACGAAGGGAATGCGTATGGGGCCACGAGGAGTGCGAACGAGCGGGGGCCACGAAGGGCAGATAATGCGGGACCACAGAAGGCAACGATGGGGCCACTGAGGGTAGCAACTGGGCCACGTAGGACAGATGCATATGGGGCCACCACGGGCGCGAACGAGCGGGGGCCACGAAGGGCATACAGATATGGGGCCACGAAGGGCAGCGAGGGGGCCACGAAGGGATGCAACGGGGCCACGAAGGGCAGCGAGGGGGCCACGAAGGTCTGCAACGGGGCCACGAAGGGCTGCGAGGGAGCTACGAAGGGCAGCGAGGGGGCCACGAAGGGCTGCAACGGGGCCACGAAACAAAGCGAGGGGGCCACGAAGGACGACAACGGGGCCACGAAGGGCAGCGAGGAGGCCGCGAGGGGCTGCAACGGGGCCACAAAGGACAGCGAGGGGGCCACGAAGGGCTGCAACGGGGCCACGAAACAAAGCGAGATCCCGATTCCTATGTAATCTGTGAGGGAGTCCTAAGCGTGAGCGCGACTCCTGGGTGCCAGGGTGTCGGGAGCGCGGCGCTTGAGTAAATTGCAAGAAATTCAAACGCAAGGGCGCTATTCTTCAGTAAATTGCAAGCAAGACTAAGTCTCCAGCGAGAGCGCGACCCCAGAGCGCCAGGATAATAAATTCCCAGAAAGTCCCAAGCGAGAGCGCGATTCCTGAATAAAAGGCGATGAAATCTCGGGCGGGAGCGGGGGTCCTGGCTAAATTGTGAGGAAGTCTCCGGCGGGAACCGTTGTTGTTGTAAACCGGGGGCCAACGACACAGTTTGACCCTCAAGACTTCCCCTGAGAAAAAAGGGTGCGAGCCCCGGAAAGGGCACTTCAATCGAGGAAAAGTGATGTGCACCCGACGGGGGGATCAACAATACTTATTCTTCAGAAATGAAACAACAACAACAACAACAACAACAACAATTACTAGCACGTGGGGACACTCCGTTCTCACCAGTGCCAGGGTTTTCATAGGAGGCGGGCAATACCCCCACTTTGTGGGGGGGCCGGTTCAAGCTCTACCAAATTTCCAAACGACTCTTCGCCACCACCCACACCCAGCTTCCCGCCCTATGACGTTCGGACACTTCACTTCGTGGCATGCGGACGACCGTGGCTACTATTCAGGGCCCCGCGGCCGACGACGACGGCGTGCGCGCGCGAAGAAAAAACGAATGTGTCCCGCATGGTATTATTTGACAGGGATGATGGCCCTGGCAGGTGCGCAACCGTTGTTGCAGAAGTTCGAAAAAGTTGCTCGCAAAAGCCCGTTTGACAGAAATGTTTAAAAAGTGTTGGGTTTCCTACGAATCCGCAAGAGCGCGCGGGATGAGATTTTGACATTTTTTTGTTGAAAAACCATTGGTTTTTTGATGTTTTTATGTTAAAATCGCTCCGAACACTAAGCTTTTGGAAGGATTTCGTCTTGCGCGCGCGAATGTCCACTTTACCTTATTTTTTGCAAGGGATTCTTGAAGTTTGGTTATGTTAGAACAAGAAATGTCCACTTTAGCTTATTTTTTGCAAGGGAAAGCGGGGGGGAACAAAACAACCGGATCCGGACCAACCCGTTTTGCCTGAGACTTCCTCACGAAAATGATGGAAATGTGGCTGCGGCCTAGGCGCGGCGAGGGGGCCGCGCACCAGGGGTCCCAACAATAATTATTCTTTAGAAGTAATAATGTTCAACAACAACAACAACAACCACAACAACAACAAAAACAAAAACAACAACGACAACCACAACCACAACGACAACGACAACGACAACGACAACGACAACGACGACAACAATGACGACGACGACAAAGACGACAACCACAACCACAACCACATCCACAACAACAGCAACAACAGCAGAAACAACAACAACAACAACAACAACAACAACGTCAGCAGCGTCACCACCACCATCATCATCAGCATGATCATCATCATCAGCATCATCATCATCATCATCATCAGCAGCAGCAGCAGCATCAGCATCAGCATCACCATCATCAGCAGCAGCATCATCATCATCCACCACCACCATCATCACCAACACCACGACCACCACCGCCAACACCACCAGCACCATCATCATCAGCATCCTTATCAGAAGCATCAGCATCGCCAGTATCACCATCATCGTCATCATCACCATCATCAGCAGCATGAATATTATCATCAGCAGCATCAGCATCACCATCACCAGCATCATCACCATCAGCAGCATAATCATCATCCACCACCACCATCATCACCAACACCACGACCAACACCGCCACCACCACCAGCACCATCATCATTAGCATCATTATCAGCAATATCAGCATCGCCATTATCACCATCATCGTCATCATCACCATCGTCATCATCAGCATGAATATTATCATCAGCATCATCATCAGCATCGTCATCACCAGCAGCATCATCATCAGCATCATCATCGTGAACAACATCATCATCAACATCATCATCACCAGCATCATCATCCTGCATTCTCCTCCTCCTCCTCCTCATCCTCCCCCTCCCTCCTCCCTACATGCAATGACGACGAAGACGACAACGACGAAGACGACGAAGACGACGAGGACGGCAGCGGCGCCAACGACGGCGACGAAGACCAGCGTGGCCGCCGAGGGCCGCCGAAAGCCGATAGCGCCGACCGCACCCAGGCCGCCACGGGTCCTGCTGCGCGGCCGTCTCGGCGGCCTGGGGAGATCGGGGGCGGCACAGTTGTACACATTCATGTATGAGCACATGCATGCAGGCATCCATACATACATAATTCCATGCGTGCACACCTGCATGTATCCATCCGTACATGCATACATACATATACGTATAAACATGCATACACATGTACATATACAAGGAGATGTGCAGGTTCTAATACACAGATACACACACACCTGTGTGCATGTGCGAGTATATACATGTATACACTAGAACCACGCGCGCGGTACGCGCGCGCTAGGTTCTAGCCGACAGTGCGGTCGTTGTCAATAGACCTTGCGCTGATCCTCGAAACTCGAAGTACCCAGGGAGAGGTTCCCCAGGCCAGGGCCGCCCTTGCGTGGAGGTGCTTGGCCTTCTGGTGGGGCTTCGGGCTCGGCGGGCGTTCGCGGAGCCGTGCTATGACCGACGTGCGACGCGTCGGAAGGCTCCGAATGCTTCCCAGACTGCGCAAGTGCTGTGACTGCCACGGTGGCCGAGGAGGGCCCCAGAAGCTCTGGGCCGGCAGGCCGTCGCCGCCGCCGCCGCCCCCGCGGGCGCCGCCGCCGCAGCCGCCGCCGCCGCCGTCGCGATGATGGTCGTGGTGGTCGTCGTAGTGGTCATGGTGGTTGTGGTGGTGGTCGCCGTCTGTGAACGTGAACGGAGGGTTGCACGCTCTGGGGCGTGGTTTGCTTTTCTGGGGCCTCCGGACTCTGGAGATCTGTGGGCCACCTCCAGGGCCTCCAGAAACCTCCTGGGGCTCTCCTGAAACTCTCGCAGGCCCCCACGAGAGATTTGGAGGATAGCCTGGGAGGGCCCAAAGGGGCGCCAAGGGAGCTCGCCGGCAGGCCCCAGAGCCCCAACAATTGAACACTGATTTTACACGCCGCCGTCCTTGACGAGGAAGCGGTTTGTGCTAAATGTATACTAAGATTGAGGCCCTCTAAGGGCCGCGTCTCGGAGCTCTCCTGGGGCGTCTTGGGCGCCTCTAGGACCGGCTTGGGGTTCTCTTGGGCCGTCTTGGGGCCCTCTTGGGCCGTCTAGGGGCGGTCTTAGGGGGCCTGTTGAGACGTCGTGGGGCGCCAGAAGCTCGACAAGTGGAGTTCTCCGAGAACACAGAAAGATCAATGGAGAAGAATTGGTTTGCCTCGTGCGGCCAGTTGGGGAGCGTTCCTGGACACCCCGTGGGCCGTCGGGGGGCATCTCGGGGCATTTGGGGGCATGTGCGGGACGCGCGCCCGCAGACGCCCCCCGGTCGGGTGCTGCTAATTAGCAGTGCCCCTGGCCAAAGGCGCTCCCAGGATTTCCAAGGGGGACCCCCCCGGCCTCCAGAACGCCCCTCACGAGGCCCAGAGGGCCCCAGGGGCTCCAACATTGAGCGCAAAACTGGAGGCACCTTGGGCCAGGGGCCCTTTTGAGCGATCCCCGACCCAGACATGCTCGCGTCGTGGCAAAATCAGGGCGGGAGGTGTTGGGCCTTTTTCGGCCCCTGGGAGCCCTCGCCATGTCCCCGGACAGTCAAAGAACGGCCCGGGATGAAACGCTGGCCCTGAGGAGAG
Source organism: Prorocentrum cordatum (assembly GCA_963575745.1). NCBI lineage: Eukaryota > Dinophyceae > Prorocentrales > Prorocentraceae > Prorocentrum > Prorocentrum cordatum. Next base: position 138,588 of record CAUYUJ010014450.1, on the reverse strand, counting down.
GATCGGGACTTTCAGGGACCCCGTATTGAAAATTAGCCTGGCGAAGGACCCAACCGTATGCAGTTGTGAGTACCGCAATTATAAATATGTTCTTCGGTGGCGCTCCCTATGGGGCCGCGAACCCTGAGAGGCGTGTGCCGAAATGGGTGCGGCGGACGCATGCGGACGGTGGCACTGGGGCCTTCGTTGGAGCTCCTCATGGGACCGCGAAACGTATAGTGGGTGTGCCGAAATGGTTGTAGGGAACGCATGCGGACGGCGGCACTGGGGCCTTCGGTGGAGCTCCCTCTAAAGCCGCAAAACGCGTGAGGGGTGTGCTGGCATGGGCGTGGGTGACGCATGCGAGCGGTGGCACTGGGGCCTTCGGTGAAGCTCCCTATGGGGCCGAAGCGCGTGAGGGGTGTACCGAAATGGGCGTGGGTGATGCATGCGGGCGGTGGCACTGGGGCCTTCGTTGGAGCTCTCTGTGGGGCCACGAAACGTGTGAGGGGTGTGCCGAAATGGGTGTTGGGGTCGCATGCGGGCGGTGGCACTGGGCCCGTCGGTGGTGTTCCCTATGAGGCCACGAAACGTGGGCGGGGTGTGCTGGAATGGGCGTGGGGGACGCATGGCGGGCTTCGGTGGAGCTCCCGATGGGGCCACGAAACGTGTGCGGGGTGTGCCGAAATGGGTGTGGGTGACGCATGCGGGCGATGGCACTGGGGCCTTCGGTGGAGCTCCCCGTGGGGCCGCGAAGCGCGTCAGGGGTATGCCGAAATGTGGGGGACGCATGCGGGCGGTGGCACTGGGGCCTTCGGTGTAGCTCACTATGAGGCCTCGAAGCGTGGGCGGGGTGTGCCGGAATGGGCGTGGGTGACGCATGCGGGCGGTGGTATTGGCGCCTTCGGTGGGGCTCCCTATGGGGCCGCGAAGCGCGTGAGGGGTGTACCGAAATGGGTGTGGGGGACGCATGCGGGCGGTGGTACTGGGGCCTTCGGTGGAGCTCCCTGAGGCCGCGAAACACGTGAGTGGTGTGCCGAAGTGGGTGTTGGGGACGCATGCGGGCGGTGGCACTGGGGCCTTCGGTGGAGCTCCCTATAGGGCCACGAAACGCTGTACTGTGTGGGAAAAGCAAGAGGGGGAGGAGGGAGGAGGGGGAGGGAGGAGGCGGGAAGAGGAGAACGCGGGGCGCCGTCTCTTCAAAACGAGGACCCAACACCACAGGATGGTCAGGAAAAATCAAGACGTATCATGTCTGGGCGTTGTCGCCCGGTTTCAAGGATCGGGACCTTGGCAGATCGATCCGGCTCGAAAAGTGGAGCAACAAAAATTGGGTCAGGGGCTCCGGTTGAAATTTTGCGCGATGTTGTTGATGGGGTCGGAAGATGGCGCCGCATCGCCAATGCATCTCAGATGCATCGGCGATGCGTCGGCGACGTCGGCGATGCATCGGCGCCGTCGGCGGTGACAACATCGAGATCCACGTCGAGCCGCATCGGCAATGTTTCGGCGGTGCGGCGCGAGCCTCCGACCCTATCAATTCTTGTTCGGCCCAGGACCCAAATCACGGACGACCCTGCGATCTGGGCGTCGCATTTGTCTCACACTGTGCGTTTTCGCCCGGCCACGGGACTCGGGACCATCACGGATCGATCCGGCTGAAGAAGATATGGTGCAGCCCCATAGGGAGCTCCCCCGGCGGCAGTGCTACCGCCCGCATGCGCCCCCATTTCGGCACAACCCTCACACGTTTCGTAGCCCCATAGGGAGCTCCACCGACGGCAGTGCTACCGCCCGCATGCGCCTCCCACGCCCATTTCGGCCCACGCCCATTTCAGCTCCACCGAAGGCCCCAGTGCCACCGCCCGCATGCTTCACCCACACCCACTTGGTCACATCCCTCACGCGCTTCGTGGCCCCATAGGGAGCTCCACCGAAGCTCCCAGTGCCACCGCCCGCATGCGTCACCCACACCAATGTGGTCACACCCCTCACACGCTTCGTGGCCGCATAGGAAGCTCCAACAAAGGCCCCAGTGCCACCGCCCGCATGCGTCACTCGCGCACATTCGGGCACACCCCTCACGCGCTTCGCGGCCCCATAGGGAGCTCCACCGAAGGCGCCAATACCACCGCCTGCATGCGCCACCCACGCCCATTCCGGCACACCCCTCACGCGCTTCGCGGCCCCATAGGGAGTTCCTCCGAAGCCCCCAGGGGCTGCGTTCGCATGCGTCCCCCATCCCCTCACGCTGTCGTGGCCTCATGGGGAATTCCACCGACGGCGCCAGTGGCTGCTTTCGCATGCGCCCACCGGGCAAATCTTGGCAAAACCCTTCACACGCTTCGTGGCCGTATCCTCCGAATGCGGTGCGTGCAACGACGGTATTCACAACTGCATACGGTTGGGTCCTTTGCCAGGCTAATTTTGTTCTTTCCCAGGTAGCGGTCGTTATCCGGGGGGGGGTCGGGCGGGAAAAAAAAGCAACGGCGGCCGCGGCGCACAACCGTGAGGGTGCGTCCGCGCCACCGGCACATCAATCGCTCGCGCACCCTCAGCATGTGGAGGGAGTCGAGGCCACCTCCCCTCAGTGGCGGGGACCCCACAAGACCCACACCCGCGCGGCGGCTGACATGGACCATGGCCAAGGTCGGCATCAACGAATACCGCGACATATTGGCAATGGTTCCCGTGTTTCTTGCCTCGTCTTTGGGACCTACCTGGGAGGCTCAGAGCATGCGAGTTCGGACCGAGGCGCTGCCCTCTGGAAGGTCACTCTGGGGCCTCGCAGGGGGCCCGGGAACATGAGTGCTGCCTCCAGCGACAAGAGGAGGAGGAGGAGGAGGAGGAGGAGGAGGAGGAGGAGGAGGAGGAGGGGCAGAAGGGGAGGCGGGCTGAGGCAGGACAGATGATAACGACATCGAGGGGGTCATGGGGGGAAGCAAGAGGCGGGGGACGAGAAATGATAACGTAGCCCTACTCAGCTGCTGCTCCTCCCTCCCGTCTTCCCCTGGTTCTTCCTTTCTGTTCCTCCTGACTCTCCGCTATCGTCATTCCCTGACTCCTACCTTCGACTTTTCGTGGTCAGTTTGGTTTCGTCTCTCCTTCTCCTTCCCAAGCGTCCCGCCCCCCTGCGGATCTGGGCCATCCCGGGCCATCCCTGGCACCGCTGTCCCGTGACTGCAAGGAACTCCCAGGAGGGCTTCAAGACGGCTCAGGACGCCCTCGAAAGAAACGACGATGACCACAAGGCTTCCAAGGACGGGGCCCTCTTGAGCCGTCTCGGGGCGGTCTTAGGGGCCTTTTGAGACGTTGTAGAGCGCTGAAAGCTCGAAAAGTCGAGACTTTCGAAAACACAAAAAAAATCGAAGGACAATCATTAGTTGTTGCCTTTTGCGGCCATCTGAGAAGCGCTCATCGAGTCCTCTCGGGCCGCCTGGGGGCATCTTGGACGGAAAACTCGAAGTCCTCATCCTCATCCTCATCCTCATCCTAATCCTCATCCTCATCCTCATCCTCATCATCATCATCATCACCACCACCATCATCATCATCATCATCATCATCAGCATCATCATCATCGTCATCGTCATCACCATCACCATCAACATCATCATCATCATCATCAGCAGCAGCATCGTCATCATCATCATAATGACCATCCTTATCAGCATCATCATCAGCAATCATCATCACCATCATCGTCATCGTCATCGTAATACTCCTCCTCCACCTCATCCTCATCATCCTCATCCTCATCCTCATCCTCCTCCTCATCCTCATCGCCCTCATCATCCTCATCATCCTCATCCTAATCCACATCATCATCCTCCTCATCCTCCTCATCCTCATCCTCCTCATCATTATCAGCATCATCATCATCACAACCACCATCATCATCATCATCACCATCACCACCACGATCATCATCACCACCACCATCATCACCACCACAATCATCTTTTCCACCACCACCACCACCGTCATCATTATCATCATCACCATCATCACCATCATCACCATCATCATCATCATCCTCATCATCCTCATCATCATCATCAACATCAGCATCGTCGTCATCATCAGCATCATCAGCATCAGCATCAGCATCATCATCATCGTCGTAATCAGCATCAACATCATCATCATAATCGTCATCAGCATCATCATCCTCATCTTCATCGCCCTCATCGTCCTCATCCTCATCATCCCCATCCTCATCGTCCTCATCCTCATCATCATCATCATGATCAGCAGCATCGTCATCATCATCGCCAGCAGCATCATCATCATCATCATCATCATCAGCAGCAGCAACATCAGCGTCAGCATCATCATCCTGTTCACCATCATCATCATCATCAGAATAATCAGTATCGTCATCAACATCAGCATCATGATCGCCAGCATCATCATCATCATCACCATCAGCATCATCATCATCATCAGCATAAGCATCATCAGCATCAGCATCATCATCATCGGCATTCTCATCATCGGCAGCAGCATCATCATCAGCATCATCAGCAGCATCAGCATCATCAACCGCATGATCAACAACATCATCATCATCATCAGCAGCAGCAGCAGCAACATCATCATCATCATCATCATCAGCAGCAGCAGCAGCAGCAACATCATCATAATCATCATTATCGCCTCCTCCTCGGCCTCCCCAGCCTCCTCCTCCTCCCCCACCTCCCCAAGCTCCTCATCCTCATCCTCATCCTTCTCCTCCCCAGCGTCCTCCTGCTCCTCCTCCGCCTCTTACACTCATCTTCCCACCCAGCCCCCCCTCCCCCCAAAAACCAACACAAAAAAACGCGTGTCCGAGGTGTCGCCCTCGAGCCGCGCGAAGTCGGACTCGATGACCTCCAACATACCGATGACTCCGCCGGACTGGGGCAGCGAAGCCGTCACCGCTGGTCGCTATCGTCGTCGTCGTCGTCGTCGTCGTTGTCGTCAACGTTGTCGTCGTCGTCAACGCCGTCAACGTCGTCGTCGTGGTCAACGTCGTCATTGTCGACGTCATGCTGGTCGGGCTCGTCGCGGTCGTCGTCGTATTCGCCTTTGGTCGTTGTTTGCATCGTCGTGGTCGTCGTCATCGTGTTCCTCTTCGTTGTCTTCGCTGGTTGTTACTTGCGTCGTCGTGATCGTCGTCCTCGCTGTCGTCGTCGTCGCTGTCGTCCTCGGCGCCGTCGCCGCTTCTTCGTCGTCGCGGAGGGCGGACGTCGTCGCCGTCAGGGTCGACGTCGCTGTCGCCTCGGGGGGGGCAGAACCTCAGGGAGGGGGTAGATCACCAAAAATGACTCCCTACTTTCCCTCTGTCTCCTCGTCCTCGCCGTAGTCGTCGTCCTCCTCCTCCTCCTGCTACTCTTCCTCCTGCTACTCCTCCTCCTGCTCCTCCTCCTCCTCCTCCTGCGCTCGTACCGCGTCCTCCTCCTCCTCCTCCTCCTCCTCCTCCTTTTGCTCCTCCTCCTCCTCCTCCTCCTCCTCCTCCTCCTCCTCCTCCCATAACCCTCCTTGCTCCTCCTGTTTCTGAAGGTTTACAGCGGGGGGGGGACAGCGCCGCCACGGCTGGACCTGTCTCGCAAGGAGGGTCAGGGCTGTGCCCTGGAAGGGACTGGGTATCCACTCGGCTGCACGTCCAAGAGGTGTCATGCAGCTCTGGTACAGTCGAAACGCTGTCACCAGGAACCCTGAGTAGGGAACGGGAGCCCTTTTCCATTGAGCACCGAAGGAAAAGCTAAGGCACACTGCAAAACAATTCAGGAGCACTAAGCCACTCCCCTACGAAAAGGGTTCTTTCTTAGGCGGCCCGACTGTAGCCTGGTTAGTGCGGCCGTTCTAATGTCCACCAGCCAACACGTTATCCAGCACTGCTGCTTCCTGGAGCACACGCCTGAGTCACACACTTCAGCGACCTCTGCACGGGCTGTAGATGTCTTTGTTGCTCCGAACCTTTGCCCTCTGGATCAGTACTGGCATGCTTCTAATGAGCTGACAGCGCCTTCCTGGACGGCGTCGTAAAGAGCCTGCATATCGTCGTTGGCCGTCTCGTGTTTCGGCCATGCTCCACTAGCATCCTGCCATTAGCCTGGACGTGGAAGCCACCAATTGGGATCCTCCTGGCCGACCAAGAGAGCGACAATGGCACCTGCCAATCCCCTTAATCGAGCGTCCGGCGATGAGTGCACGAGGTTCTTGCATACTGCATTCCATCCCATCTGTGGGAGCACGGCATGTCATTACGGCGGCAAGAACGTGAACCACTCCATGGTTGGCGCCGGAGGGCATGAGCTACGGGGCGGGCACTGGCTCCCGCAGATATGCAGAGCGATGATGGATGCACATCTCCCTCTGCTTGTGAATCCTGCCACCGTAGCCGCGGCAGGACGCTCTGTACTGGCTGTCATAGCTGGAAAAGCGACGATGATAACATCGCGAATCATCTTCGCTCGAAAACTAGCGGCGCGCAGCCGAGCGGTGATCGCATAGCAAGCTCCTCGACGCAGACAAAGGCGGGTTCTTTTGTAACGTGCAAGGGCGACGATGACTCTCTTGCGGGCGCTCTCGGGCGTCGCCAATGTTTGCCCCTCGTAGCGTCGAAGACGAGATCCACAGGTATGTGGTGCCACTTATCTTGACACGGATACAGCGCTTCCGAACCTGTTCGATCGCGCTGCGATTGACACACGACGACGGTAACGACGACGACGACGACGAGCACGACGACGACGACGACGACGACGACGACGACGACGACGACGACGACGGCCACAACATGACGACGGCGGCGGCGACGACGACAACGAAAACGACGGCGACGACGAAACGGGGAAAGAAAAGCGGTGCCCACCGCGGCCGACGCTGCGCGCGTGCGTGCGACCGAGCCACGACACGATGCTCGCAGAGATCTGGGAGCCGCGCCGCGGGCCCCCGCCCCCGTGCTGGAGAGAGCGCAGTCTTGGACGAGAGGTGAGGAGGTGCCAATTGGATCTGCATGCGCTTCCTTGCTTCACTAAGTCAAAACAGATGCCCAATACCAAAAACGCGAGGGCCAAGACAAAATGCAGGCTCCTCGAGACTTCGGGGAGGGAGAGTTTGGGGTAGGGTTTTACCAGGGCGACGACGACGAACGCAGAACATATCCCGAAATCTTTGGCCGATCTTCGAATCCTCGGTGAATCCGCGATTTTGGGATTGGGGATGTGTTTTTTCGTGGTCGTTGCTGCAGAGGGAACAGAAGGGTCGATGAGGACCGCATCTGGTCTGCTGCTGCGGAGGAGGCAGCGCATGAGTGGGGAGGCAGAGCAAGAGAAAGCTGCAGAAACATAACAGAATGGGAATCTGCGCGGCTTTCTTGGACCCGTGCTGGGCCCCCCTCCCTGGCGCACGGAGCGCACCAGGGGCAGCGCCGGAGGTGCCGCCAGGGAGGGGATCGATCCAAGACGTCCGCGCGGACCGTCGAAAGTTGACGTGTATGCCGTGTGCCGTCTTCTCTTCTTCGAGGAAGAGGAGGAGCTCCAAGAGGAGGAGGAGCAGGAGGAAAAAGAAGCAGGAAGAGGAAATGGAGGAAAACGAGAAGCAGGAAGAGTGGAGGACACCCCCAAAGAGCTACTGAGCAAACTGCACCCCTCTGGCGGCTCCCCGGAGACTCTGGGGGCGAGGTGTGGCTTTGAACGGCGAGCTGGCGAGCCGCGCAAGGCGCGAAGGCGAGCAGGGCCCTGGAGGAGGGAAGGCGGGGAGAGACGAAGCAGACGAGGAGGATGCAATGCGATGCGACCAGGCCCAGCTCAGACCAGATGTGTGAGGCCGTGGTCTCGTGAACCTGGAAGAGGAGGAGGAAGGGGAGAGAGGGTAGGGGAGGAGGAGGAGGAGGAGGAGGAGGAGGAGGAGGAGGAGGAGGAGGATAGAGGAGAAGGAGGAGGAGGAGAGAGGATAGAGGAGAAGGAGGAGGAGGAGGAGGAGAAGTAGAAGGAGGAGGAGGAGGAGGAGGAGGAGAAGGAGAAGAGGAGAAGAGAAAGACGAGAGAGTGTGTGTGCGCGTGCATATGAGTAGGTGTGTGTGTGCATCTGTGGAGGAGGAAGGTGGAGGAGGTTTGTGTGTGTGAGTGAGTGAATGAGTGAGTGAGTGAATACGTGGGTGAATGAGTAAGTGTGCGAGGCGATGACATAATCTTATGATTTCACCTCGCCTCCACTGAATTCGACGGGCACTATGACGATGGGGGGTGCACAACGACAAACGTGGCAGGCAAAGGGCATCGAGAAACAACTTCGACTCTGAAAAGGTGAGCGGGAACTGGAATTGGCAGCGCCTCCACTTGTGCAGAGCAGCCACTTTCGCCACCACAGCCCCCCGATAGATCGGATGTGCAGAAACTTGACAGCACTGAGATGAAAGCGTACTGAACCAGACAAAGCTATGTCAGTAACTCCTCTTCGGCATGTGTTGCATCAGGGAGACGACGAAACTGGCGTCGCCACACAAGCACAGCCACCTGCGGCGGAAAGAGGAATCTGCCACATCTGTTAGCATTCCTCTCAGTCACCGCTCGTGGCAGCTGGGGCCTGGCCTGCTGCCGCGCCTGTGGCCGCCGAGCTGACGGGCGACCCCGCCGGAACTGCAGCCCCCGAGCCCCAGAGAGGAGGCACCGCGGCGCGCCCGCTGCCCCACCTGGCTGTTGTCGGCCCGGGCCAGGTGGGGGCCAGGTGGGGGGTATCGGCCGGGGCCAGGTGGGGGGTATCGGCCGGGGCCAGGTGGGGGGTATCGGTCGGGGCCAGGTGGGGGGTATCGGTCGGTTTTGGGCGAGAAATCGCTGGGGGGGGCCCGAAGAACAGAGGTTCTGTGGGTGGGGGTGTCGGGGCGAGGAGGGAGGTATCGGTCGGGGCCAGGTGGGGGGTATCGGTCGGTTTTGGGCGAGAAATCGCGGGGGGGGGGGTCCCAAGAACAGAGGTTCTGTGGAGGGGGGTGTCGGGGCCAGGTGGGGGGTATCGGTCGGGGCCAGGTGGGGGGTATGGGGTGAGTTTGTGCGAGAAGTCGTGGGGTGGGCGGTCCCAAGAACAGAGGTTCTGTGGGTGGGTGTGTCGGGGCCAGGTGGGGGGTATCGGTCTGACACCCTCAGAACCTTCCGCTGGAGGTGGTGGAAGTGGCCCAGGGAAGGCTGATGTGCCTGGTCTTCGGCGACGCCCCACCCGCGGCTCGGCCGGCTGCCGGGTCTTCACGAGCTCGGTGTCCTCCGCTTCCAGAGGCGAGGCCTGCCCTCCGCGCGGTGTGCCACTACATCGGGGCACCCCCTTGTTCGGTCAGCAACAAGACGAGGACGCTACATCACCACATGTGCATCGCGCTCCTGTCTCCAGCGGCAGTCCCAATGCAGCGGGCAGCGGCTCCCAGTGTCCGGTGCCAGGTCAGAAAGGTACAGCGGCGGCGCTAAATCCTGCACAGCGTCCTGCAGAGAGTGCTGGCCGCGGAGGAGCACGCCGCAACTCTTTTCTGACGTCTTCGAATTATTTTTCACCTGATGGATGAATCGATCTGCCGATGGTCTCGATCCTGCACGGCTCCTCATTCCAGATTATGCGCTCCACACAACTGTGGCGCTTCCCGTAGCCAAGCAATTCGTTATGATGCTTCCTGCCTTAGTCAAACAGGGTGTTTCTGAGATGTCCCTAAAAAGACGCGAGGAGGCGCAGGGAGCGACATGCAGGGTCGGCTAGAGCCAAAAGAACTGGCCGTGAGCACGCCTTGGGCCGCATGTGCTTGAGCCAAAGTGGCTACAGAGTAGGACGAGGAGGAAGAGGAGGAGGAGGAGGAGGAGGAGGAGGAGGAGGAGGAGTTGGAGGAGGAAGGGGAGGGCGAGGAAGGAGTTGGAGGAGGAAGGAGAGGAGGAGGAGGAGGAGGAGGAGGAGGAGGAGAAAGAGGAGGAGAAGGGAGGAGGAGGAGGAGGAAGAGGAGGTGGAGGAGAAGGAGGCAATACAGAAGGGAAGGAGCGACCGTGGCTGAATAGAAGGGGAGGAGGAACAAGACAAAGAAGGAGAGGAGTAAGGGGAGGAAGGGAAGCAACGGAGCAGGAGGAGAGCAGGAGGAGAGGAGCAGGAGGAAAGAGGGGGAGAGAGAAGGAGGAGAGAGAAGCCAGAAGAGCTTGGCTTGGATTCGGTTTGCCCTGAAGGCGGTACACATCTGGTGTACTCGAGGCCCTCGTGGTCGGACTCACCTGCAGAGTCCGACTCTGCAGGAGCACGTGAGATCGCTTGACGAGCCAGCAGCTGCACACGTGGGCGATCGTCGGCCGTTGGGCCAAACGCTCGGAGCACGACTTCCTTCCTTCCTTCCCCCCAAACAAAAACTCACCCCGCCCCTACGTTGACTGCGACAGGCTGGGAGGCGGAGGAGCAGGCTGGGCGGCGGCCTCCCCCTGGAGGCCCGCTCGGGCCACGGGGAGCACGCCGTGGGGGCGACTGCGGCGCAACTCTCGCACCCCATTCCTGTAGTGGGGGCTCTGGCCCAGCTTTATGCGCCTGAGCTGCTGAGGAGCCAGGGGAGAGGGGGAGGAGGAGGGGGAGGAGAGGAGGACGAGGAGAGAGCCAAAGAGGGAGTAGGAGGAGGAGCAGGAGATAGGAAGAGGAGGATGTAGGAGGATCGAGGAGGAGGGGAGAGGAGGAGGAGGAGGAGGAGGAGGAGGAGGAGGTTCACTGCCCATAGAGGGAGAGGTCCGGGGGGAGAGAGGAAAACTGGGTGGGGTCGCCCATCCGAGGGGATCTTTGTCAGGCCCACTGCGAGGTTCCATCCCCCGCAGCGGGCCCCCGACCGGACGACCCCACCCCCATCACTTAGCCGAAATCTTCGTCGGCATCTTCCTGCCGAGCACGTCTGGACGCGGCCTCGGCTCTGGCCAGCACTACCCTGGTTCCCAGGGCCTCTGCTTGGGCACGATCCTCGAAACCAAAAGCTTTCAAACAAGCCTGGAAGTCGAGACGCGAGGCGGCCACTGGCCGCGAAAATGGGGGCAGTCGACAGGGGCTGCTATCTGGCCCCTCCAGGTCCATTCCGAAATGCTCGGACCATCTAGCACGGGTGGCCTCGGAAGGGGTCTTGGGCTCATCCAGCGCCACAGAGGGATCCGACGGGTGGATCCTGTCTCTGAGGCGCTTCCGAACCGTGTACAGCGAGCCTCCTTTCAGCCGCCGGCGACCATTGCAAGGCTTGCACAGGCCCCTCTGCTTCGTGTCAGCTGCGAAATGGTAGCAAGACGTGCAAAACAAAAGCGGCTGTTTACCTGGGACCCCAGCTTCCAACAAAGCGTGGTCCAGGACGCGCCAGGGCCTGAGCTCCCCCAGACCAAAACCTTCGTCCTCCAAAACCTCGGCGTCGACGTCCACAGCCTCTTGACCCTCAGCCTCCACCCGGCTCCCCGGAGCAGCAGCAGAAGCAGCAGGCGGGTCAGCAGGAGGGGAGGAAGAGGGACCAGGGGGTTCGGGCGAGGCCTCGGCGTCTAATTGGTAGGCCTCGTCGATACAAAACGCCGAGAAGCTATCAGCGATGGTGCCAAAGTCGATCCAACGAATCGCGTCGAGACCCTGATGATCCTGGAGTCCCAGATCAACCATCCTAGTGGCCACTCTGGCTCCAAATCTGCACGCTTGGCGAGCCATTTCCAAGCAGCCTTCGACAAACAGCACATCAGACTCCGCTGCAGCACCATAGCTGGCCCCCCGCTTGGCATATTGGTCGGCTTTCTGATTGCCCTCGAGCTCAAACTGAGACAAAATCCCGTCTCGGACATGTCTCATGCTGCAATGACTTTTTACATGCTCAAACCTCCGCTGAGCAAAGTCTTCGCGCGAGTGCACTCTTCGCCATATGTGGGCTCGAGGGTTAGCCACAGACGTGGCCTTCTGCTGACAGGTGCAACAAGAAAGCGTGGCTTTGAGGAGGAGGAGGAGGAGGAGGAGGAGGAGGAGGAGGAGGAGAGGAGGAGAGGAGGAGGAGGAGGAGGAGGAGGAGGAGGGAGGAGGAAGAGGAGGAGAGCGGAGGAGAGAGAAGGAGAGAGGAGGAAGGAAGATTGGGCAGAAGACTGGGCGTGTGGGGATGGGATGGACGACGAGGGGCGCCGCTGGGCCGCGTGAGGTGCGGAGGGGGGGGGGGGGGGAGGGCACCAGCCACGCGGCAGAGGTGACGAGACGCGCTGACCGCAGGGCGCGCAGGGAGGGCGCCGGCGCGCGCCACCCCGCCCAGCCGCCTCGCCGCCCATGCCCCTGTAGGGCTCGTCGAAGATGGGTGGTGCCTGCGGTCCCCAGGCCAGCACTGCAGGACGGGTATTCTGCTCCTCTTCGTCCTCCTCCTCCTCCTCCTCCTCCTCCTCCTCCTCCTCCTCATCATCCTCCTCCTACTCCTCCTCCTTGTTGAGCAGACTGAGCAGCGGAGCTGTAGGTTCGAGGGAAGAGAGAATCCATGTCGACCTAGGCATGAGAGAGCGCGCGCGCGGAACTCGCAAAGGGGGGGTCCCCCCTTAGCTACCCCCCCCCCTTGGGGCCCCCCTGCTGGAAACTACCCCCCGCCCTCCCCCCCTTTGTGGTCCCCCCCCCCGGAAGCTACCCCCCCCTCCCCTTCTTTTGCCGCTCCGGAAGCTACCCACCTCCTCCCTCCCTTTCCAAAAGGGAGGGGGGGCTTAGCTACCCCCCCGCCCCCCTCGAACCCCCCCTGCTGCCTCCCCCCTTCCCCCCCTTTTTTGTCCCCCCCCCGAAGCTACCCCCCCTCCCCCCTCCTTTTGCCGCTCCGGAAGCAACCCCCCCCCCTCCCCCCCTTTCCAAAGGGGAAGGAGGGCTTAGCTACCCCCCCCCCTTTGAACCGCCCCCTGCTGGAAGCTACCACCCCCCTCCCTTGAACTCCCCCTGCTGGACGATCCTCTCCCGTCGCCGTCGTCGTTGCCGTCGCCGTCGCTCGACGTCTTCGTACGACGCCGTCGTCATCCTCGTCGTCGTTGTCGCCGTCGCCGTCAGTGTCGACGTCTTCGCATTGCCTCGTCGTGGTCGTCGCGACGAGAGGACGAGGTCATGCGAAGACGGCGACGGACGACGGACGATGGACGACGCGCGACCGACGACCGACGACGACGATGACCCAGGGTCAGAGAAAACGAGACCACGACCCTGGGGCTGCGAAAACGAGGAAACGGAGCGGGGTCCGAGGAAACGAGACCACGGCCCAGGGGCCGAGACGATGAGAAAACGAACCAGGGTCCAACAAAAACGAGGCAGGATCCGAGGAGACGAGACCAGGACCCAGGGGCCGAGAAAACGCGACAACGAACCAGGGTCCGATAAAACAAGAACACGACCCAGGGGCCGACGGAACGAGACAACGAGAAGACAAGCCAGTGCCCGAGAAACGAAACCACGACCCAGGGGCCGAGAAAACGAGACAACGAGAAAACGAACCAGGGCCCGTCAAAGCGAGAACACAGCCCAAGGGCCGAGAAAACAAGAGTAACGAGAAAACGAACCAGGACCCGAGAAAACGAAACAAAAACCCAGAAGCCAAGAAAACGAGAAAACGAAACAACGAACCAGGGTCCGAGAAAACACGATAGCGACCCAGGGGCCGACAACACGAGAAAACGATAAAACAAGCCAAGGTCCGAGCAAACGAGACTACGAACCAGGCAGAGAAAACGCGAATATCGGTCCTAGAAAACGGGACCACGATCCAGGCGCCGAGAAAACGAGAAAACGATTGGAGGAATCAAAGCCCGAGAAAACGAGACTACGAACCAGGGGCCGAGAAAACGAGGCAACGAGAAAACAAACCAGTGTCCGAGAAAACGAAACCACGACGCAGGGGCCGAGAAAGCAAGAAAACGAGAAAACTAACCAGGGCCCAAGAAAACTGGACCACGACCCAGGCGCCGAGAAAACAAGAAACGAGAACACGAACCAGGGCCAGAGAAGACGAGACCACGACCCAGGGGCAGAGAAAACGAGAAAACGAACCAGGGTCAGAAAAAAAACGAGACCACGACCCAGGGGCAGAGAAAACGAGAAAACAAAACAAACAAACCATGGTCCGAGAAAACGAGACCACGACCCAGGAGCCGAGAAAACAAGAAACCGAGAAAATGAAACGGGGTCCGAGAAAATAAGACAACGGCCCAGGGGCAGAGAGAATGCGAAAACAGTAAAACAAATCAGGGTCCGAGAAAGCTGGACCACAACCCAAAGGGCCGAGAAAACAAGAGAACTAGAAAACGAACCAGGGTCCGGGAAAACAGAACCACGACCCAGGGGACGATAAAACAAGAAAACGAAACAACGAATCAGGGTCAGAGAAAACTGGACCACGACCCAGGAGCCGAGAAAACGAGAAAACAAGACAACGAACCAGGGGCCGAGAAAACGAGACAAAAACCCAGGGGCAGAGAAAACGAGAAAACGAGAGAACGAACTGGGGCCCGAGAAAACTGGACCACGACCCAGGGACCGAGAAAAGGAGAAAACGAAAAAACGAACCAGGGCCAGAGAAAACAAAACCACAATCCCCTGGGCCCCTTTGGGGTTTGAGGCTCCTTGGGGCCCCTTTGGGGCCCCTTTGGGGTTCGGGGCCCCTTTGGAGCCCCTTTGGGGTTCCTTTTGAAGATTTGGGCCCCTCTGGGGCCTCTTTGGGGGCCCGTTGGGGCACCTTTGGGGCCCCTTTGGGGCCCCATTGGGGTTTGGGGCCCCTTCGGAGCTCCCTTTGGGGTTTAGGGCCCCCTTGGGGCCCCTTCGTGGCCCCTTTGGGGTTTAGGGCCCCTTTTGGGTCCCTTTTGGGCCTTTTGGGGTTTGGGGCCCCTTCGGGGCCCCTTCGGGCCCCCCCCCCCCCCCGAACCGGTCCTCGACGGCGATCTGGCCGGAACCGGACCGAACCGGAACAGTAACGGGTCCGAACCGGAAACAAAAAATAAACGTACCGAACCGAACCGAACCGAACCAGAAGATTACGATACCGAACCGAACCGAACCGGAGGAGCTTCGGAACCGAACCGAACCGAACCGAAACGGCGCTTTCCTAAACCATGCGTTCTACTAGCTACTGCTCCACGCCAATATTGGTGTTTTGAGCTGTGTAGCAACAGTGGCGCATCGACGACGGGGGCGCAACCCGAAAATAGCTGGTGGATTCATGTGGATAGCGGGGTTCATGTGGACATGCGCGGGCGCGCCCTATGCCGGGCCACCTAGCAGCCCACGGGGGAAACGACCGCGGGCTGGCGATGTCATTCAAATATGCTTAGGCCCGCGCTTTGCTTCACCCCCAAACGGGCCGCGAAAGCGGCGGCAATTTCAATGTGCAAGAACTCCAGGGGATGGAGAGGTCGAACCTGGATCTGCGTTGATCCGCGCAATGCTGGGCCCACTGGCAGCCCGCGGAATTAGCGCCGAACTTGCATGCCCGCAACCCTTGGATGGCGAGATCTTCATGGGAGCTGCGCGCTGTGACCCACGCTATGCTGGATGCCCCCTGCAGCCCGAGAAAGCGGCAACAGTCTCATTGCTCGCAGACCCCAGGGGATGGCGAGGTCGAGTCTGAACCTGCGTTGCCCCGTGCAATGCTGGACCCCCCCGCAGCCCGTGGAAGTGGCGACGGTCTGGCACAACCCGCAGGCCTTATGGGCGATACCACTGTTGCATCTCCGCGCTGAGACCTTCTCCACGCTGGACCTCCCCATGGCCCGCGAAATCGGCGACGGTTTCATTGCTCGCAGGCCCCAGCAGTTCGCGCGGTCGAATCCTGAATCTGCAAAGGCCCGCCGGGCACTGCACCGCCCGACGGCCTCCGCCGCGGCAGAGAAACGCTCGTTCAGGGCGGGGGCCGAGACGCAAGGATCCATCGCTCGTGGGGGTCGAGGAGGGGATGGCCGACCATCACAAAAAAGGCTGGCTCAAGAGTGCACGGGGACGGGCCAGCAGAAAGCCCTTTGGACCCCGCGCCCTCGCGCGCCCCTCCCCCCCCCAAACGAATATCCGCCATGCGCTTCTGACCCTCGCTCTCCCCTCTGGCCCTCTCGGCCGTGTTTGGGGCGCCTTGGCAGAAACCAAACCGACTGGGCAACAAAGCAACCGCATGGCCTGCGCAAGACGAGCCAGCACTAGCCAGTAATGGCCACTGACGGCCAGGAGAAAGCCGCATCATGCCGAATGCCAGCCTCCATGGCATTGCGTCTAACGAGACCACGACCCAGGGGCCGAGAACACGAGAACACGAGAAAACGGACAAGGGTCCAAGGAGAAAAAGCAGCACGACCCAGGGGCCGACGAAAACAAGAAAACGAGATCACGAACCAGGGCCCGAAAAAAACACCACAAAAAAACAAAGCCGAGCAAACGAGAAAACGAAACAACGAACCAGGGTCCGATAAAACGAGACCACGACCCAGAGGCCGAGAACACGAGAAAACGAGAAAACAAACCGAAGTCCGAGCAAACTAGACCACGAACCAAGGGCACATAAAAATCGAAAACTAACCAGGGTCCGAGAAAACACGACAACGACTCAGGGGCCGAGAAAACTAGAAAACGATACAAGGAATCAGGGCCCGAGAAGACGAGACTACGAGCCAGTGGCCGAGAAAACAAGAGAACGAAACAACGAACCGGAGCAGAGAAAACGAGACCACGACCCAGGGGTCCAGAAAACAAGAAACGAGACAACGGACCAGGCCCCGAGAAAACGAGAGCACGACCCAGGAGCCGAGGAAATATGCGAGAACGCGGAAACGACACGCGACCCAGGGGCCGAGAAAACGAGGAAACGAGACCACGACACAGGGTCCAAGGAAACCACGACCCGGGGGCCGAGATCACCAGAAAACGCTTGGCTCGACAGAACGAGGAAAAAGGGGGCCTCGCTCCTTATTTAGGGTTCCTCAGGTCCACGCCCCGACTGTTCCCGCCGCTATCCCCGAGCCCCGAGGGCACGGCCCCGCGGCAGTGGAGAGGCAGGCAGAGCCCGCACGGCTGCAGGGCAGGTCCTACACAGGACACGGGAGGGAAGAGAGCCTGCAGAGGTCGTGCATGGGGGGACGAGGCCACGACCCAGGAGCCGAGAAAACAAAGAAACGAGAAGACGAAGCAGGGTCAGAGAAAACGAGATCACCACCACGGGGGCCGAGACAGCGAGAAAACGAGAATACTAACCAGCGCCCGAGAAAACAAAACCACGACCCAGGGGCCGAGAAAACGAAGCAGGGTCCGTGAAAACTGAACCACGACCCAGGCGCCGAGAAAACGAGAACGAGAACGCGAACCAGGATCAGAGAAAACGAGACCGCGACCCAGGAGCCGAAAACACGAGAAATCAAAAACGAACCAGGGGCCGAGAAAATGAGAAAGATAAGAGGAATCAGGACCCGAGAAAACGAGACTACGAACCAGGGGCCGAGAAAACAAGAAAACAAGAAAACGAACCAGGGGGGGTGACGTCATTCTCCAACTCGTTCTCTAGCAGTGCGGTGCGCACCTGTCGTCAGGGAGTCTGCCATTTTGCCAGAGCCCCGGAAGGGAGGGGGGGGGAGGTAGCTTCGAAAGGAAGGAGGGGGGGGGTAGCTTCCGAAGCCCCCCCACTTTGAAAGAGAGCCTGGGTTCACCTTCTGCGCAGGAAAAGGGAGGGAGGGGGGGATAGCTTCGAAGCCCCCCCCTTTAGCCAGGGCCCCCCGAGCTTAGAAACCCTTACAGAAAGGAGGAGGGGGGTAGCTTTGGAAGCCCCCCCCCTTTTCGAAGCAAGGGGGAGGGTAGCTTGAAGCTGGGTCCCCCCTTTTAGTATTGAGTTCCGTACGGGCGCGCTCTTACCTAGGCATAGCGCGAAGAACAAATCGCGGCCAGCTGTGGTGCACGAAGCGTGCACGTCTGGGTAGTTCCGCGGGTACAGGCAGTGGAAAGCTCTTTCGTTAGGTTTCAGACTGTCCTGGTGTTGGCACCGACACTGCCAAGGAGGCCCTCAGACATCTTGCTCCTGGCCAGCCCCCCATTGGTGCTGCGGCGGTGTGGTCCAATGAGAACCACATCAAGCCCCTCCAGGCCCGCCGTGCCAGGCGGACCCGTTTCATCAAGTAAGGTGGTCGGCTGTAGGGCCGCGGCGTGTTGGGTGCCACGACCGCGCCCCCTCAGTCGGCCGATGCTCCTCCTCCACCTCCTCCTCCTCCTCCTCCTCCGCCTCCTCCTCCCCCTGCAGGTTTCGTCATAGGTGGGAGGCGCCTGCGATCCACGTCAACGTCGCCGCCGTCGTCGCGTGACGAGGAGAAGGCAGGAAGAAGAGGCGAAGGGAGGAGAAGGGGGAGGAGACGGAGAAGGAGGAGGAGGAGGAGGCGGAGGAGGAGGAGCAGGGATTAGGAGGGCGACGAGGACGGTAAGGCGGAGACAGTGAGGAGGAGGAGGAGGAAGAGGAGGAGGAGGAAGAGGAGGAGGAGGGGTAGAAAAAGGAAGAAAAGGGAGCGGAAGAGAAAACCGGAGGGGAAGAGGAGGGGGAAGAGGAGAAGGGAGAGGAGAAGCCTAGAAGAAGAGGAGAGGAACAGAGGGGGGAGAGGAAGATGGATGGAGGAGGACGATGTAGGAGATTCGATGAAGAAGAAGGAGAAGAAGAAGAAGAAGAAGAGGAGGGGGGTCGGATCGGGGCCGTCGGATCGGGCTGCATCGGCGAAGAGTCCGAATTGAATCGGGTCGGCCCGCGCCAGGATGCACAACAGCGCAAGGCGGTTCGGCATCGGGCCGCATCGGGTCGTCGGAATACCGAGATGAACCGGGTCGGGCCAATCGGATCGAAATGGAGCCTGTGATGCCTCTCCCCTTGCTCCACGCCTGCTCGGAGGGTCCCCTCGTCGCCACGGCTGGAATTGCCTCGAGGCCCTCGTCGGAACGCGCCCAAGGCCAGGGAAACCGAACGCGACGACGACGACGACGACGATGGCGACGACGACGACTACGACGAAGACGGCGACGACGACGACGACGTTGACGACGACGACGTCCTTCTCCTGGCAGATTGTGTGTGTTCCATGCCTCACGATTTTGAGGAAATTGAGGCCAGGGGGCTTGTCCGTCGACTGCACCTCTTTGAGAGCCATCTGGAGAGCCCCGATTCACACCAAGGCCCAAGCCAAGGCCCGAAAACCAATCCGAGGAAGGACCTCAGTTTCCTTCTCCTTCCCCTCCTCCTCCTCCTCCTCAAAGCTTCGAGTCACTTCATTCCGTGGCCACGAGAAGGCTGACGAGGGTCCAAAGAATGAGAAGCTCCAGACTCGATCCTCGATCCTCCTAATCGTCCACCTCCTCCTCTTCCTCCTTACCATCGTCACCATAACCATTACAAGCATCATCAACAACATCAGCAGCATCATCACCACCACTACCACCATCATCATCATCATCATCATCATCAGCAGCAGCAGCAGCAGCATCAACATCAGCAACATCAGTATCATCATCATAATCATAACCATCAGCATCGTCATCATCGTCATCATCATCATAACCATCATCAACATCGTCAGCAACATCATAATCATGACAGTCATCATCAACATCACCAGTAACATCATCATCAGTACCATAATCATCAGCAGCAGCAGCACAACAATCAACATCACCATCAGCACCAGCATCAGCATCATCATCATATGCATCATCAGTATGATGAGCATCGTCATCGTCATCAGCATCAACATCTCAACATCAGCATCACCAGCATCACCATAACCGTCGTCATCACAATCACTACACTATCACCATCATCATAATCAGCAACAGCATCATCACCATCAGCATCATCAGCATTACTATTATCACCAGCCTCGTCAACATTATCATCATTATGATCACCATCAACAATGTGAGCATCGTTATGATCACGCATCATCAGCATCATCAGCATCTGCATCTTCATCGTCACATCATCATCGTCATCATCATCACCACAATCATCATCATCATCATCATCATCATCGTCATCATCATCATCATCATCATCATCATCATCATCATCATGACCACCATCGCTCACCACCACCATCATCAGCATCAGCATCAGCATCAGCAGCAGCATCACCATCATCATCATCATCAGCAGCATCATCATCACCACCATCACAACCACGAACATCATGATCTTCCTCAGAATGCGAATGATAATGCTAATACTGAAAAGAGGAGGAAGGAGAAGACACATCATCATTCTCCTCATCATCATCACTATCATCACCATCACGATCATCACCATCATCGTCATCGTCATCACCATCATCATCATCATCATCATCGTCATCATCAACATCGTCGTCGTCATCGTCAACATCACCATCACCATCATCATCATAATAATCAGCATCTGAATCATCATCTGAATCATCCTCATCATCATCATCAGCATCCTCATCGTCAACATTACAATCACCATCACCATCACCATCACCATCACCATCACCACCGCCCCCTGACAATGCCCCTGACGAGGCGCCGCCCACGCACCACTCAGAGGCGGGGGGCAACCCGGCGCCCCACCTCCGGCTGCGGCTGCTGCACCAGGGCGGTGGCCTCGGCCTCGGTGGCAGTGGAGGAGGGAGGAGGAGGAGGAGGAGGAGGAGGAGGACGAGGAGGAGGAGGAGGAGGAGGAGGACGAGGAGGAGCGGGAGGAGGACGAGGAGGGAGAAGGAGGAGGAGGAGGAGGAGGAGGAGGAGGTGGCGCACCTGGCGTGCGTGGCACACCTGGCACGCGTGGCGCAGCGCGCGAGCGCCGGGCACCAGAGGCGTGCGCACTGCTTTTATCACATGGCTTGTCCCTCCGACGGCGACCTCTGCGTACACTTCGTGTCGGGTGCCACGGATGTGGACACAGTGCAAGGCAGGTCTGAGGAGTAGCGGTATCAGCATACGTATCCTGGCTTCCCCAGAAGCGACGTCGACGACGTCGACGACGACGACGACGTCGTCGACGACGACGACGACGGCGACGGCGACGGCGACGGCGACGGCGGCGGCGGCGGACCAAAATCCGCTCAACAACATCGCCGCCGCCGCCGCCGCCCTCGGCCCCCGGGCCGTCAACAAGACGACCCGGGATGAAACACTGGCCCTGTGGGGTAGGGGTCTGGCCCTCAGGGCGTCGACGCTGTGCAAAGGGAACGTCGGAGGTCTGGGTCTGGTGAGGCTGCAGGTCGCGCACAGACAGCCCCCCAAAGGTAAGCCCCGCTGGCCTCAACAGGCCCCCCGAGTAGTCCCTGGCGGTCCACACCGTGGCGCCGCCTCCGGCGACGTCCCTGGGGCGCTTCTCGCTCGAAGGGATGCGGTATGACACCGCCCCCCGGACCACTCGAGGAGCCTGTTGAGGCCAGCAGGGACCACCAGGAAAGGCTGTCCGTGCGCAGCCCGAGGCGTTAGCAGCCCCGATGACGCTGCTTTCCGGCACGGGTTTCAGCAAACATGGGATCGCTGATTGCCCTCACCCTCGGGCCATCCGGCCCGCAGCATCCGCCGAGCACTGCGCTCGAGCCCCGAGCGTGAGGACGGTGGGAAATGCTGGGTAGCCCGAAGATCTGAAAAAGCCGTCGTGCCAAAATCCATATTGGGGGCACCACTGCCTGGGGGATCGGACTTCGGAGACCTCGGCAGGCGGTGAATATGGCTACATTTGGCCGCCCACGGACCGAATATTTCATGTCCATTGTGTCCACTACCCGCCGAGATCCGCAAGGTTGATGCCCAACAGCGCATGGTGGTGGATCAATCGCGCCTCGGCCACTGCCCCACCAAAGGTCCTTCCGCAAACTTTTGAAGTCAACACCACGAGCGTAGGCGAGTGCCTCAGGCTGCCGCTTGACGGGTGCAGCGCGACGCGTGGACAGCAGCAGCAGCAGCAACAGCAGAAAGAAGAGGAGGCAATAGGCGCGAGGACGAGGAGGATGAGCATCGCAACTGCATGGGGGGGGCGGGCCGAAGGATATCCCGACCAAAGGCGGTCAACAGACGGCTCAGTCTCCGCAGCCCTTCGTCTTCTTCTCAGCCGTGAGTTCCCGAGAGGGGAGAGAGGGAGGGAGGGAGGGAGGACTAGACTGGACCATGAACAGGGCTCCAGCGTCTCGTGGGAGCAGGACTGGACTCCCCACGCGTTCGAGGCCCGCGCGCTCAATGTTCTTAGTTGCAGTATATTGTCAGAATGAGGGGGCCGAACGGTCACTCACTGTCCTTGGGTGCGTGGCTGAAGTGGGTGCCCGCGGTGCGGATTCATTTAGCTATGCTTGTTGCCGTTGTTGATGTTGCCGTTGTCGTTGTTCTTGTTGTTGTTGTTGTTGTTGCGACTGCTGTTGTTGGTGGTGTGTTGTTGGTGTTGGTGATATGTTTGAAATTGTTGTTGGTGTTGGTATTGTTGTTAAGTTTGTTGTTTGTGGTGGTGTTGGTGTTGGTGTTGTTGGTGGTGGTGGTGGTGGTGGTGGTGGTGGTGGTAGTGTAGTTGTAGTATTTTTTGCTGCTGTTATTCTTGAACTCTCCCTGTTGGAAAATAAATATGCTGAATCCCCCCTCCGGTGACCATTGCGTGTTTCAAATGACGTGTTTCCCGCGGGGCTCGAACCCTGGTGTGAACCTGGGAAAATCACGAGGGTCAAACTGCGTTGTTGGCCTCCGGGTTCCGACAATAACAACGGCTCCCGCTTAAGATTTCCTTACAATTTAGCCAGGACCCCCGCTCCCGCCTGAGACTTCCTCGCATGTTACTGAGGAGTCGCGCTCTCGCTTGGGACTTCCTGACAACATATACAAGAATCGCTCTCTCGGCGCTCTGGAGTCGCGCTCTCGCTGGAAACTTGCTTGCACTGTACTAAAGCATTGCGCTTTTGCATTGAATTTCCGTGCAATTTACTCAAGCGCCGCGCTCCCGACTCTCAGGCACCCAGGAGCCGCGCTCACGCTTAAGACTCCAGCACAACTTACTTAGGAATCGAGATATCGCTGCCCTTCGTGGCCCCGATGCAGCCCTTCGTGGCCCCATCGATGCCGCTCGTGGACCCCTTGCAGCCCTTTGCGGCCCACTCGCTGCCCTTCGTGGCCCTGTTGCAGCCCTACGTGGTCCCCTCGCTGACACCCGTGGCCCCGTTGCAGCCCTTCGTGGTCCCCTCGCTGCCCGTCGTGGCCCCAGCCCTTCGTGGCACCCTCGGTGCCCGTCGTGGCCCCGTTGCAATCCTTCGTGGCCCCCTCGCTGCCCTTCGTGGCACCGTTGCAATACTTCGTCGTGGCCCCCTCGCTGCCCTTCACGGCCACGTTGCAGCCATTCGTGGCCCCCTCGCTTCCCTTCGTGGCCCCGTTGCGCCCCTACTTGGCCCCCTCGCTGCCCTCCGTGGCCCCGTTGCAACTATTCGTGGCCCACTCGTTGCCCTTCGTGGCCCCGTTGCAGCCATTCGAGGCCCCCGCGCTGCACTTCGTGGCCCCGTCGCAGCTCTTCGGGGCCCCCTCGCTGCCCTTCGCGGCCCCGTTGCAGCCCTTCGCTGCCCCCTCGCTGCCCTTCGCGGCCCCGTTGCAGCCCTTTGCGGACCCCTCGCTGCCCTTTCAAGGCCCCACGTATGCACGCCCTTCGTGGCCCCCGCTCGCTCGCGCCCTTCGTGGCCCCATGCGCATGCGTTCCGTGGCCCCGCCGTCGCCCTTCGCGGCCTCCTCGCTGCCCTTCGTGGCCTGGTTGCTGCCCTCAGCGGCCCCGTCGTTGCCCTCTGCGGCCAATTATACGCACGCCAATCACGGCCCCCGATCGCTCGCGCCCGCCATGGCCCCCTCGCGTCCCTTCGCGGCCCCGCCGTCGCTCTTTGCGGCCCCCTCGCTGCACCACGTGGCCCCGTTGCTACCCTCAGTGGCCCCGTCGTTGCCCTCTGCGGCCCCGCATTCTCTGCCCTTCGTGGCCCCCGCTCGTTCGCGCCTTTCGTGGCCCCATACGCATGCCCTTCGTGGCCCCGCTGTCGCCCTTCGCGGCCCCCTTTTTCTGCCCTTCGCGGCCCCGCTGTCGTTCTTGCTCTCGTTCTCGCTCTCGCCTTCGCTTGTCGTCGTCGTCGTCGCCGTCGCCGTCGCCGTCGCCGTCGCCGTCGCCGTCGCCGTCGCCGCCGTCGTCGTCGTCGTGGTCGGTCCCCTGTCCGTCCCTCTTGGGGTCGGGCTGCCGCCGATCAGCGCTGCCGCTGGCCAGGCCAGCGGTCCGCGGCCGCCCCGCCGCCCGCCAGGGCCCGGCCTGAATAGAAGAAAGATCAGAGGGAACGAATCGATGTTTGGGGGTTACACGTTGAATGGCACTCGAGCAGATAAGAGCGAACAACATTAAAATGATTGTTCGTGTTGTTGGTGGTGTTGGTGTTGTTGTTGATGGTGGTGGTGCTGTTGGTGTTGCTGGTGTTGTTGACTCTCACTACTGAACAATAACTATTGTTGACCCCCCTGTGGCCATCGTATGTTTCCATTGAAATGATTCCACCAGGGCTCGCACCCTTTTTTCTGATATCAAGAAAAATCATGGGGCTCAAACCGAGTTGTTGGCCCCCGATGTACAACAACAGCGGCTCCCGCCGGATACTTCCTCACAATGTATTCCCAAATCGCGCTCTCGCGCGGGACTTCCTCGCACATTGTATACGAATCGCGCTCTCGCGTCGGACCTCCTCGCAGTTTATTCCGACGATGCGCCCTCGGTGTTCAGGAATCACACTCTCGCTTTTGCTTGTCGCACGATTTCCTCGGGAATCGTGCTATCGCTCGAAATTCCCTCGCGATGCATGCAGGACCCACGCTTCAGCAACCCGCCTGCTCGACCTGGTCGCCTGGGCCCGACTTCTCGACCCTGCGCGACCCACCTGCGACCCACCCGCGACCCACCCGCGACCCCCCCGCGAGCCACCCGCGACCCGCCCGCGACCCGCCCGCGACTTGCCCGCGATCCACCCGCGACCCACCCGCGACCCACCCCGCGACCCACCCACATTGCTTCAACGAGCAATCGGCGCCTGCGGCGGGCACGTTGTATGAGCGCCTGCGGCGGGCTCCTTCGGAGCCTCGCAGAGACTGCAGACGTCCCCGCCGACCCCTCACTCGTACCCGCAACTGCGGGGTGCTACGTTTGAGTAGTTCTTTTTGCTTAAAGGCCCGCGCGCTCAAGATCGCTGTTCACTGCTGGGAGCCGTCCCTTCATAGCGAGAGGAGGTGTTGGGAGCCAGGATCTCCAGACCTCCTCTCGCTGAGAAGGGACTGGCCTCAGGTTGGGCATGTCCTCCTACAGGCGCATGTTGGGAGACAGCCAAAAAATACCCCAACATATCAAACAAGCAGAACATCACGAAGCATCGTCACATGACTACTGTGTTCCTATTCTTCAAGACTCCTCCTGTAGAGGGACATGCCCGACGTAAGACTAGCCCAGGGAGAACAGTCGACTTGGGAGCACGACGCCGCGCCGAAAGACTGGCGGCACCCCACCGATCGCGAGGCGCGACACTCCGTGGGCAGAGCGGGACACCCAGGCAGCAGCAGAAGAGGAAAGGAGTAGGGAGAAGAATACGGATGATGATGATGATGATGATGATGATGATGATGATGATGATGATGGTGATGATGATGATGATGATGATGATGACGATGATGACGATGATGATGATGCTGGTGATGATGATGATGATGATGATGATGAAGAAGGTGATGATGACGATGGTGATGATGATGATGGTGGTGGTGGTGATAGTGATTGTGATGATGAGGATGAGGATGAGGATGAGGATGAGGATGAGGATGAGGATGATGATGCTGATGATGATGATGATGAGGATGATGATGATGATGATGATGATGATGCTGATTATGGTGATGATGGTGATGATGATGGTGACAGTGTTCCCCTCCCCCCCGCCAGGCCGAGACAATCTTGGGGACCCATGGTGCTACGGAACTGCGAGAATGCTGCCGGCTCCCATGACGGCCTTGCTGACTACTTCCGTCGAGAGAGCGATGTAGCTCGCAGTTTGGAGCAGGCGGTCAAGGCACGGGCGGCGTGCTGAAGGCATCCGCTTCCGTGCACATCTTCACCCATTGCTCACACGCAGTGGCCAGCGCAAGGCCTCTGGACTGGACTGGGACCCACCAGGCTGGTCCCTTCTCAGGCTGGGAGGGGGAAGGAGGGGGATGAGGAGGGGGAGGAGGAGGAGGAGGAGGAGGAGGAGGAGGAGGAGGAGGAGGAGGAGGAGGAGGAGGAGGAGGAGGAGGGAGGAGGAGGAGAGGAGGAGGAGGAGGAGGAGAGGGAGGAGGAGGAGGAGGAGGAGGAGGATGAGGGAGGAGGGAGGAGCAGGGAAACCTTTCTCGGATCTCCTAGGTTGCACGTCTTCGCGCCTTGCGCCCCGCGCTGCGCGGTGCCCGGCCGTCTTCGCGCCGTCGCGCCGCCGCCCCTGGAGAAGGGCGCCTCTCCGGTCCAAGCCCTGGAGGCCTAGAAATGGGCACCAACACCAACACCTGCACAGGAGAAGGAGGAGGAGGAGGAGGAGGAGGAGGAGGAGGGAAGGTGGAGGAGGGAGGAGGAGGGAGGAGGAGGAGGAGGAGGAGGAGGAGGAGGAGGAGGAGGAGGAGGAAGAGGAGAAGGAAGAGAAGGAGGAGAAGGAGGAGGAGGAGGAGGACGTCGAGAAGGTTGAGGAGGGGTGGGGCGACAAGCGTAGGGCAGAGGCCGGCCCGAGGCCTGGAAATGGGGGGGTGCCCTCACAGGGGGGAGATGGTCCTAGATGTCGGTGTTGGTGACCTTGGAAGCCACCACATTCACCGAGATCGGGGATCTTCTTCCCTCGGTGGCGGCACAGCGCCGATATTGGTGTTGGTGTCAACCTCCAGGCCTGCGGGGTCGTTGCGCCACTGGGGGTGACCCAGGGTCTCGCTGTGAAAAAAACACGACGGATGGTTCTTGCCCATGTACGACCTACAGTGGCACTTGCAGGGCCCTGGGGCTGGGGCCCTCGGAAAAGGACTCGGGACGAGACGCGGCCCATGGGGAAATGCTGAAGAAGGGCTCCCGATCCTAAAAGCCTGGCGTCCCTGAGCGTTTTCACACACGTCGGTGGCAATTCATTGGAGCCTCCCATACCATCTTGTCGGCTCTTGCGAATCGACGCTAATTGACACTATGTCGACGCTAATCGACGCTAAACCGACGCTAATCGACACTACATTGACGCGAATCGACGCTAGCCGACGCTAAATCGGCGCTATCTCATCGACTCCCAGACGCTAATCGACGCTAATCGACGCTAATGGACGCTAAAGTTTGGCCCGATGAGCTTATGCCATGGCGTGGCGTCCGTCGTCCCTCCGTCCGTCCGTGCTTCTTCTTCGTCAAAAACTTCTTCTAGAAATTAATTGATGTGTATATTGTACACTGGTCTCGACGTTGTTAACTCTAATCAGCCACGAGTCGTTATTAGTTCGCGTCATAACAAAGTGGCCATCACTCACGAGCGGGAGCATGTCCAGATACTCGCCATCGCGGTCTGGATTCTGGGGCGCGATCCCGTGGAATTGCGCGGCCGCACGGACACGCTCCGCGCGGGGCCTCCGCGAGGAAACGCCCCAGACCCATGAGGTCGTGGCCCAGGGGCCCAGCCGGTGAGGCCGTGAATGCGGATGTGTGTTCTGCCCGCAACTCATGGGTCGAGCTGGCTCGAGAAGTGCCGCAGGATGATAGGGTCCAGGGCAATGGTCGAGCCAGAGCCGAAATAGAGTCGAACCAGAATCGAACAGAGCCGCTGGCTGTGCCTCATAGTCGAGCTAGAGTCGAACTCGAGTCGAACCAGAGTCGAACTGATCCGCTGGCTGGGCCCCTGACAGACCTCCCAAACGAACATCGAAACGATCTGGCTCCAGAAACGCCGCGGAGAGATCCCAAACATCCGACTTCGTGATGTTCTCACATCGTCGACCCCCAGAGGTCTAGACCCCGGGGCCCCCGGAGACCGAACACGGCCCGAACAAAAAACCCTTCGTGAGTCTCTGCCAACGACGAGGGGAGGGAAAGCGCCAGGGAGGGCCAGTCGTGCTGCCCCACGGTGTGGCACCTCTCCGCGGCATCGGATCTTTGGGTGTGTGCACGGGCGGGGACCGCACGCCGCGCTGGGGTTCCGGCGGCTCGGGCGTAGAACTCCTTGAGCACCACGAGCGCCTCAGGGGGAGCAGAAAAGCAGGAGACTCTCTGCTTCTCAGATCAGGCATCGCACCGCAAAATGGGCCCTCAACCTCAAGAACTGTACCTCAACCTAAAGACCTAAAGTGCTGCACCCCCACCTCCAGCACTGCACCCCAGACCCAACCAAAACAAGGGCGCCTCACGTCGCGCTTCGTGCTGCGCGAAGCGCCAGAGCGCGAATGACTTCGCGCGTTCTCGCGCCGCCACCCAGGGGAGAAAAGGAGGATGAGGAGGAGTGGGAGCCGAACCGCGAAGCGCGAATACAGGCCGGCCGGGAGAAGTGGGTAGAAACATGACGCAGGAAGGCGTTGCAAGTAGGTTGGGCTTCCGCCCGCCCCCTGCAGAGGCGGGAAGAGGAAAAAGAAACCAGTCGATCCTGGAAGCAGGAGGGCGCCAACGGCAGATTGGGATCTGGGAGTCCAAACATGCCCTACGTTCAACGACCGGCGCGCAACTTTAGGTCGGGCGTGTCCCCCCAAATACCCAAGACAGATTCCAAGAATGCCCCAAAAATGATCCAACACTCCTCCCCCGACTATGTTTTGGCTATTCTTGAGTATTCCCAGTGGAGAGGGACAGGCCCGACTTCGGCGTGCCTTCGCGCCCTCGAGGGCGCGCCCCTGCAGGCAGGAGAGCCCAGAGTCGAATCGATAAGTCGGATCGGCGATCGAAATGAATCGGATCGGCGGAAATCGGCAGCCGAGTCGGGAGAAGTCGGATCGGCGGAAATCGGCAGGCTAGTTTGCCTCCAATGAGAAATCGGAACCCACATCGGAATCCCAAGTCGAATCGAATCGGAATCGGAAGCCGTCGAAGTCGAATCGAATCGAATCGGAGAAATCGAAACGAGCCCTGTGCAGGAGCAGGAGGGCGGCAGGGCAGCAGCACCTCTGGCGCTGGAGCCTGCCAGGGCCCGCGCGCGGGCCAGGGCCGTCTGCCCCCCTGCCCGCGGCGGGGAGGGCAGGGGACCTCGCCCTGCCCTGAGGTCGGGCGTGACCCCCTACAGGCGGATCTTGAAGGGGCCCTGGGACACACAGATAAACACACACACAAACAACAGCACTCCCCACATGTTTCCACATGTTTTTTGGATGTTTGTCTTCCCCCCACTTCCCGTATGGTCTACCATATTTTCTGGGGGATCGAAGATTAGTTGTGTCTGTGTGTTTTTTCCCCTCCTGAGATTTGACGGAAAAATGCGAGATAATCCGAAAATGCCCCCAAGTGGTCAAGTGGCCAGAAATCGTCCCCAGACTACGTTTGGACTACTCTTGAAGATGCCCCCCCCTGCAGAGGGACAGGTCCGACCTCGCCCTTCCCTCCTGCGAGGCCCTGGGCCCGCGTGTCCCCCCACAGTAGGAGACCTGAAAACTGGCACCACCACCAGCAGCACAGGCGGCTGCCTCCACATGGGGGAAGGTGATCCCAGATTTAGGTGCTGGCAATGATACCTCGGCCACCTCGGAAGCCAGAACATGACCACCATCACCGAGGTCGGGATCGTATTCCTTCGGTGGTGGCACGCCGCCGATCTTGCCGTTGGTGTCGACCTCCAGGCCTGCGATGCAGGCGGACTTGAAGGAAAGAATGCACAAATAATCCGAAAATGCTGCCCAGTGGTCAAATGGCCAAACATCGTCCCCAGACTGTTTTTGCAGGCCCGACCTCGCCCTGCCCTCCTGGGAGGCCCCAGGGCCAGGGCCCAGGAGGGCAGCCTCCTCCTCCTCCTCCTCCTCCTCCTCCTCCTCCTCCTCCTCCTCCTCCTCCTCCTCCTCCTCCTCCCCCCCACCCTCCTCCTCCTCCTCCTCCTCCTCCTCCTCCTCCTCCTCCTCCTCCTCCTCGAGGACCCTGGGAAAGAAAGAAGGGGCCGCTTTTGCTACTGTCTCCGTTCTGCCGTTTTTTGCTCCTGGCCGGCTCCGACGCCATTGTTCTGCCGGCTCCGGCGCCGCTATGGTTCTCCTTTGCCGGTCCCGGCTCCAATTCTGGAGCCGTTGTTGTTGCCGCTTCCGGTTGCCGTATTTGTTTACCGCTTCCAGTTTCAAGAGACATTTTTTTCCGAAACTGAGAAAAAAGGGCCTGCCGTTTCTGCGGCCCACTAAGGGCAGCGAGGCACCAGGAACTCTGATAGACAAGCACGTTCCACTACTCGCCTGGAGACTGCTCGCAAATGGCCTGGATCAGCCGCGGAAGATTTACGATCCATGGCATCGAGGCAAGCATATGTGTCTGCTCGGACGTTTGCGAGTATGCACTTTGCGAAGAATGGAACGCGCTTGGCGATCTGAGTCCGAGTAAAGAACATGAGCCCTCCGCCGGCTAAAACACTCCAGGCCATAAGAGCACCGACCTCCAGGATGCACAAGAACATCCAGCAAGCACGAAGAACGTCAGAGCACACCCCCGGACCGACCTCGATCTTCTACCCAGGCCCGACTGCACTCTGGATGGGGCAATAATACCCCCCCCTGGATCCGCTCGGGGGGGGGGGGGGGCACGTGCTGTCGGAACGGGTGGAGGGGGGGTTGGAGGAGAAGGAGAAGGAGGAGGGGGTGGTGGTGGAGGAGGAGGAGGGGGAGGAGGAGGAGGAGAGGAGGAGGAGGAGGGAGGAGGAGGAGGAGGAGGAGGAGGGAGGAGGAGGGGGAGGGGTGCCAAGCCCTGTCGGAAGGTTAGTCGCCCACCCCTCGATTAACATCCCACCCAGGGTATCCCCGTCGAGTTCTCAACTGGTCCTGGCAAGTCTGCGCGTCTGCAGGGCCGTTCTTCCCTGCGCTCCTGGAGCGTCAGGGAAGAACGGCGTTCTTGCGGGCAGTTGTTGTTCAGCCGCGGCGCTCTTCCTCGCGTCTCGGCCTCCGGGGGCCGTCGCTCCTTGCCCCCGGACCACCAGAAAGAGATCCAGGCCGCGGGCTGACAAAACTCATCGTCGGATGCATGGGAGGGGAGGGGAGGGGAGGCGAGACGAGGGGAGGGGAGGGAAGGGAGGGGGGGGAGGGAAGAGAGGGGGGGAGGGGGGGAGGGGAGGGAAGGGGAGGGGAGGGAGGGAGGGAGGGAGGGGGAGGGGAAGGGGAGGGGGGGGGGAGGGAGGGAGGGAAGGGAGGGGGGGGGAGGGAAGGGAGGGGAGGGAGGGGAAGGGAGGGGAGGGGAGGGGAGGAGAGGAGAGGAGGGACTGGGAGAGAGAAGGGGGCTGAGAGGAGAGAGAGAGAGAGAGAAGGAAGGAAGACGAAGGCGAACGGAGGGCGGGAGGAGGGAGGGGGGGGGAATGGAAAAGAGAGAGGACGGGGAGGGAGGAGGAGAAGGACAAGGACATCCGCACAAGGGGGTTCAGCGTCAAAACACCTACGCTGGTGCCTTGCGCGCTTCTGCCAAAATCCACTGCGATTGGTCGTGCAATAGCCCTGCCTTCTCACTAGGGCCGGCAGGGGGGCATACCACGTTGCTCAAGGACTGAGCTCCGAGGTGACACCGTAAGAGAGGCTCGGAGGGAAGGAGGGAGAAGAGAGGAGGGAAGGAGGGTGGAGGGAGGCGGAGAGAAGAGAAGGGCTCCAAATGGCGATTGGAGGCTCGAACAAACGTTCAGGGGTCTCGGGGGAAGCGGAAAGGGGAGCCCCTCCCGGGCAAGTATAGGGCTGTCCTCCCCCCATCCCCCTGGCGCACACTCCGAGTTTCAAAGTCCGCACAAGACACGGAGGGACGGCGTCAATCCAAGAAAACATAACAGCCCATGAAGAAGTACACGGTGAAAGTCCAGCGCGCCGCGGATACCAGGCAGCCACATACAGAAACGAGACCAACGCCCTGCAAGCCGCATTCATAACCTCTTACGCGGTCCAAATCCCAAAGACATCACACCGCTCCTCCTGCTCCTCCTCGCTCTCCTTCTCCACACCTCAGCTGCAGCATCATCCGCTTGTAAAGCTTCATCAACGTTTGAGCTATTCACAAGTCGGCCTCACCACGTGCACCCTAGCGTCCGCGTACCGCACATCGCCTCACATGCGCCTTCCTCGTCATCGCGCTCCTCCTCAGCACCAGCATCATCATGCCCGGGGGCACTTGAGGTGCAGCAGGCACTCCCGTGGGCAGGGGCGAACCACAGGCCGTTCTGCCCTGTCCAGTTGGGCTGGCCTCCCCGTGCACAAAGGGGTGAACCAACAGGCCCGGAGCAGGCCGCCCCCCGAGCACGACCTCCCCTCGAGAGGGGGGTAGAGCAGCAGCGAGGCTCCTGCGGCGCGGCCACTCGAGCGGCGGGCATGGGGGTTCGGTCGCTACTGGAGGTCGCGGTGTCATGGAGCCTGCTGCCCCGTCTCATCATCATCAGCATCATCAGCATCATCATCATCACCACCACCACCACCACCACCACCATCATCATCATCATCATCATCATCAGCAGCAGCAGCAGCAGCAGCAGCATCAGCATCAGCATCATCAGCATCATTATCAGCAGCAGCAGCATCCTCATCCTCATCATCATCATCATCATCATCATCATCATCATCAGCAGCAGCAGCATATTCATCATCATCATCATCAGCAGCATCATCGGCATCATCATCAGCAGCATCATCATCCTCATCCTCATCCCCATCCTCATCAGCGTCATCATTATCAACATCATCAGCATCAGCATCATCATCAACATCGTCAGCATCATCAACATCGTCAGCATCAGCATCATCATCAGCATCATCATCAGCATCATCATCTTATCCTCATCCGAATCATCATCCTCATCCTCATCCTCATCATCATCACCATCATCATCATCAGCAGCAGCATCATCGTCGTCGTCATCGTCGTCTGCAGCAGCACCACCACCACTACCATCATCATCCCCCCGTTTTCACTTTCCCCTCGCTTCTTGATCGTCACCAGCATGATAACAAGACCTCTCAGACAATACATGCTCGTTCTTTGCGCTCTGTTATGATCCCAAGATGGCCTCCAGACGAACCAAAACCACCCCGATACAGCTGCAGCATGCCCCAAGACCAGCCCAAGCCGACCCGAAGCTCCCCCCAGATGCCCCAAAATGCCTCCAACAGGACTCGAGGCGGCCCCGGGTATGCGCAGACCTTCCCATATTACGCATGCGGAGCGACCACGCCATCTCCGCCGCCAACTCCCCCTCTTTATTGCATTCCTGCCTCATTCCCTCCCCCTGAGGGGAGCCGAAAGGGGGGGACTGGCTCAGAGGGGGGCATCGGCCTGACATCGACCAAAGATGCGGCGACACCCCCCCGACCCCGAAACGGAGAACTCCTGGGCCGAAATTAAATGTGTGGTCGTGGCTTGCGGGCTTGGGATGGGGGGAATCTGTGTGTGTGTGTTCTTGTCTCTCCTGATTGTCGTCATCCTCCCGAGTCCTCCGTTACTGGCCCTGGGGACCTGGCAACAGGCCCCAGAGGCCGAAAATCGGCAACGGCCTTCCACCAGGCACGCGCTGACACGGATTACGGGCCCGTCGATCTGGCGGGTGGGCGCCAAATCCACGCCTCGGGGGAAGTACCCAGCCAGTGCCGGCTGCTTTCGCGGCGGAGCGCGACGATTTGCACGTACACGGGACCCGTCGCTAATCCACGCCTCTTACCCAGAGGAAGCAAACAAGAAACGAAACAAACAACAACAACCACAACAACAACAACAACAACAACAACAACAATCATTTTACCCGAACGCTCAGTGTTCTCCCCAGTGCCAGGGTTTTCTTGCGACACCAGCCAATACCCCCACTTCGTGGGGGGGCCGTTCAAGCTCTACCAAATATCCAAACGACTCTTCGAGACCACCCACACCCAGCTTCCCGCCCTATGACGTTGGGACACTTCACTTCGTGGCGTGCGGACGACCCTGGCTACTACACTGGCGTGGGGTACACACCCACAGAGGTTGATCACATCTGTTACATATGATGTGGTACACGGTACACGTGAGATGGTACGCAGTGCCAAGATAGTTGGTCACATTTTTGGGGCAAATTCGTGGGGATGCGATTACAGAAGTACATGTGTTACACTGATGTTATACAGTCCCAAGGATGACGCATGCATTGCTCATAGACTCATGGCGCTATGATCCTAACTCTCAGTGCCCAACGCGCGCGTGCACAGCCAGACGGAGGGAGAGAAACACATGTATACAAGGTTCGTGACATACGCACGGTCCACCATGTTGTAAACGATCGCATGCACGGTAAGTTCTGAAATTATACGTATGTACAAGCAGACATGCGAGGGAGAAAGGGAGATGGCCATCGACAGTTCCAATACGGCTCCAAGGCGGCCAGTCGAGGGAGGAAGGGAGATGGCCAATCGAGGGAGGAAGGGAGATGGCCATCGATAGTTCGAAGGGAGATAGTGCGTTTTCATATGTTTTCTGAACATCGCATCTTGAAATTATTGAAAACCCATTGTGTTTGGCAGGATTTCGACATGCGCGCGCGGCGGCCGCGCGCATGTGCACTTCGTCTCATTTTTTGCAAGGGATGGTGGCCCTCGCAGGCGCGCAACCGTTGTTGGAGAAGTTCAAAGCACCTGAAGAAGTAGCACGCAAAGACCCTTTTGACAGAAATGTTTAAAAAGTGGTGTGTTTCCTATGAATCCGCAAGAGCGCGCGGAAGGACATTTTGACAATTTTTTCTTAAAAAACCATTGGGATGTTTTTATGTTAAAATCGTTACGAAACCTAAGGTTTTGGAAGGATTTCGTCTTGCGAGCGCGAATGTCCACTTTACCTTATTTTTTGCAAGGGATTCTTGAAATTTGATCAACTAAGAACAAGAATTGTCATTTTCTATTGTTTTTTGCAAGGGAAAACGAGCGTCAACAAAAAACCGGATCCGGGGGTAATCCACTTTTCTGAAACTTTCGCAGAAAATGATGAAAATGTAGCTGCGGCCTAGGTTTTGGGCGGGGGGCGTGCACCAGGGGGTCCAACAATAATAATTCTTTAGAAGTAATAGTGTTCAACAACAACAACAGCAACAGCAAACAGCAGCAGCAACAGCAACAACAACAGCAACAACAACAACTACAATTTTAAGACTGATCGCCCTTATATGCTCGAGTGTCCAATAACGCGTATTTCCCAAACCCTCGATACCCGCCCTCTTCGTCTTCGATCGAACCCCTTTTGGGGGGTATACCTTTCTTACCTGCAGGCCGGGCCCCGGCAAGCGGCGGGGCGGCCGCGGACCGTCGGCCTGGCCAGCGGCAGCGCTGATCGGCGGGGCGGCCGCGGACCGTCGACCCGACCCCAAGAGGGACGGACAGGGGACCGACCACGACGACGACGACGACGACGACGACGACGACGACGACGACGACGGCGACGTCGAAGACGACGGCGACGACGACGACGGCGACGACGAGCGAAAGCGAGAGCGAGAGAGAACGACAGCAGGGTCACGAAGGGCACGAAGTAGGCCACGAAGGGCGACAGCGGGGACACGAAGGGAATGCGTATGGGGCCACGAAGAGCGCGAACGAGCGGGGGCCACGAAGTGCAGATAATGCGGGGCCACAGAAGGCAACTATGGGGCCACTGAGGGTAGCAACTGGGCCACGTAGGACAGTGAGGGGGACACAAATGGCGACAGCGGGGCCACGAAGGGCATGCACATGGGGCCACAACGGGCGCGACTCCTGGGTGCCTGGGTGTCGGGAGCGCGGCGCTTGCGCAAATTGTAGGAAATTCCAACGCAAGGCCATTTCATTCTACAGTTAGTTGCAAGCAAACTTCCAGCGAGAGCGCGACTCCAGAGCGCTGGGAGAGCGATTCTTGAATAAATTGTAAGGAAGTCCCAAGCGAGAGCGCGAATCCTGAATAAAATGCGAGGAAGTTTTGGGCGGGAGCGGGGGTCCTGGCTAAATTGTCTCAGGCGGGAGCCGTTGTTGTTGTAACCCGGGGGCCAGGCCCAGTTTGAGCAGGAAGATTTTCCCTGTCAAAAAACAGGATGCGAGCGTCGAGGGGCACACTTTGATTGAGAACATATAGTATGCACCGGTTGGGGGGATCAACAATAATTATTCTCCAGAAATGAGAATTCAACAACAACAACAACAACAACAACAACAACAACAACAACAACAACAACAACAACAACAACAACAACAACAACAACGACAACGACGACGACGACGACGACGACGACGACAACAAAAAGCTGTCGGAGCTCCACGCAGAGCTCCGATAGTTTGGGTCCATGCCGTCTGTTCGCGAAGGCGCGCACAAGGGGGTCAATTAGGGGAGGGGGGAAGGCTTCTTGGGAAGGAGGCTGCTTCTTCAGGAGGCGCGGGCCATGCATCGACAGAGAAGGCCCGCGCCTTGCAAGGAGGAGGAGGAGGAGGAGGAGGAGGTGGAGGGAGGAGGAGAAGGAGGAAGAGAAGGAGGAGGAGGAGGATCGAGGAGGAGGAGGAGGAGGAGAAGGAGGAGCCCACCGTACAATTTGGGTGTCTCTCAGACGTCCAAGCCATGCAACAAGTTACTTGGGCATGGATTTTCAGCTGCGTCTGATTCGAAGGATTTGGGTGTCTCTCAGACGTCCAAGCCATGCAACACGTTACTCGGGCATGGATTTTCATCAGCAGTTCTTCGCCAATGTCGTGGAGTTCCTAGCGGCTCAGTTTGTGGATGTTGGTGTCTGATCACGTCTGCAGATTCTCTCTTGGTGCTGGATGCTCTGTTGGGCTCTATCAGGTACCGAGGCGGCGGATTACTCATCTTCTGGAAGCCCGTCTGGCCCCTCTTGGGGACGGGTCTGATCAGGTGCTGTGTCTTCGCGCTCTTCATCGACCTCCTCTGAGGTCCAGGTGCAGCCGAGGCTGCGCCCGTCCAAGCGTCGTCCGCAGGGAGTGACCTGCGGCCGACCAGCGGGTAAATCGGTAAATAGGAGGAGGAGGAGGAGGAGGAGGAGGCGGAGGAGGAGGAGGGTGCTTCAAAGAGGCCTTCCCCCCTCCTCTTACCACCCGCTCTGCGCGTGGCCGAGCATGGAAACTTCGAGACCCGGAGTTGTCTCGATGCTCTCGGCTTTTGGGGTCAGCGTAGCCCTGCGCCAGCCCATGGGCACGGCGCCTCGGCGAGACAAAGAGCAATGGAGGAGAAGGAGGGGGAGGAAGAATGACAAGCGCTGCCAAACTGCGGCCGCACGTGTTGTATCAACTGGTACACGAACTGAGCCCATTGCAACTTTGGGGAGCCTGGGGAAAGTATCGAGACTCCTGGGGACCACGCACTGGAAAAATCAAGACGCCGAACCTCTGGGGGGGAGGGCGACGACGACTCTTAGATCCGGGCGCTGCAACCTTTTTCACAGCGGGCGTCTTCGCCAGGCTTCGGGCCCCAGAGCCCTCCCAGATCGGTGATTCGTGTTAAACCCCCACCCAAAAAAAAAACCAAACCCTTTGGGAGAGGACCCAAGTTAGAACGGCCCAGAACATTAGGGACAGGGGGGCCTTCAGCAGAGGTATCAGGCCAAACCGCCCAGATGTGTTGCCCCTAATTAGTGCGAAGGCGGGGACCCAAGTGAGGCCACGTCTTGATCGTGCTACAAGGGTTAGGGGCTCTCTTGTTCGCGACGAGTCTGCGCTTCCTCGATTCCGCCGCGATGCTACGACGCGCGGGGGCACTGCCCCTGCCCGCGCCTGCGCAACCGCCGTCTGGGCCTCCTGCGCGTCCTTGATCGTCTGCGCGTTCTTCTCCTCCGGTGGCCACGGCCGGGGTACGGGGCTCTGCGCCACGAAAGTGTATACACAGACACCCTCCGACGAATTTGCATGTACCTTAGGTGGGAGGGTGGCAGTGCACACCGTCGCTGACTCTCGGTGGAAACTCGTGCACCGCCGCCCTCCCCCTGAGGCCCAGGAGCGATCCACCGGAGGGCGTCTGTGCGTCTATTCTTGCGGCGGCGGCCCGACCGACCCCGGGAGCCGACGTCGCGGAAGAACTGCAGCGTCGCGAAAACAGCTCACGACCAGCGAGCCCCAGGCCCCGCCGCTCTTCCTCCAGCCGGATCGATCTGTGACGGCCCCTGGGTCCGGAGCAGGGTAAAATTTGTCTTTCGTCTTTTTTCATATATGTGTATATATACATATATATATATACACGTATTCGTTTTTCAAATGCAACGACCCAATCTCAGGGGACCTCCTCCCCTCTCGATCGAGATCTCGTGAGGCAGCGGGCGAGCACAAGCACGCTCCGGCCCCGATCGGCCCCGATCGCGCCGGCAGCACGGCGGAGCCGGGGGCCAGCCGGCAGGAGCCCCCCGAGCTGAGGGCGCGCCAAACGCTCGCTCCTGAGCAGCCCCGGCGAGGACACGAGCCACGGCCCGACCATGGGGAGCCACACCTGGGAACCGCGCGTCTATATACACCAAGGTATCGGGGCCCTGTCCCATGGGGCTCTGCAGAAACGCAGAGGGACAGCGCACATAATAGAACTGTCTGGCAGGTTTCTCTGAGCGACAGGTGTTGAAAGAACTACATACGCTGTGTCTGGGGTGCGGTGGACAGACATAGCATAGTCTGGAGGACAAGAGCGCTACGCAGCGACTCACGAAGGGGGCAGCGGGAGACCACAACCAAGAGCTTCTAGGACGGGGCTGAGACGAGCATAAATATATTCCAGAATGTTCTGAGAAGGCCGCGGCGCCCGAGACATCCTCAAGAGCCGCAAGATTACTCGATTTGATCCTCGTCCTGGCTTCGTCTGACCTCCGCCATCCCCTAAGATCCGACGTAGCGAAACATTGCAAAATCGTGAAAAAGCACGCCCGGAGCCCTAGACCCCATCTTTCTGTCATTTTTCCAGCCAGATCGACGTGTGAGGGTCCCGTGGCCCGAAACCGGGCGAAAACCCCCAGCTCCAAAAACCTGGAGTTGCCAGGATCGGCGGTGGGCAAACCTCCCTTTTTTAGCGAACCACCCGTCAGTGAAAAAACGGCCTAAGACCGAAACCGAGGGACCCGGCCCCGCGAAAATGACGGCCGCGACGCCCTCTCGCGAGCCGAAAACGACCAATTCCTCAATCGACGTGTCAGGGTAGGAGGTCGATCCAACCTCCGGTAAAGACCATCCCGGCGGAGGAGCTCCGCTGGCGGTGCGCCGCCCTCCCAGGGCCCCGGGGGCTCTCCGAGAACGGCCCCGGCCCCGGGAGGAGAGGCCGGCCACAGGGAGGAGGGGTCGAGGGTTGCAAAGCCTTGGTTCGCTAGGGACGGGTTGCCCCCCAAACGACGAAAAGCCTTCCCAAAGCCTCCCGAAAAGCCTCCGGAAAAGCCTCCCGGTGTTCGGATGGTTTCGGGAGGGCCTGGGCTGTTTTGGAAGGGAGCCAATCCCTAGCGAACCCTGGACTTTCTAAGTCGAGGGTTCCTGGGGCACCGGGAACTCGTGTTTTCCCCCGCGCAATTCTGGAAGGGAGGAGGGGGAGCGGACACGGCAGCACGATGACAAACTCGGCGACGCAAACGTGGAGCCACTGAGCTACCTCCGATGGCGTGCACGCGAACGAGGGCTCATGGGGCACCGCGAGCGTTTTCAGATTCGGCGCTTCGACATGGAGCGAGGGGGGGGGAAGAGGGGGGGGTCTGGCTCTGGACCTCTACTCAGTACAACTGTTTGGAACAAGGCTACCATAGGAAATCCTGTGGGGAGGCGGGGACCCCGTGCTTACTCCACCTGCTTGAAAACAGGCGCCAAAAGCAGCCAAGATCTACTCCATGGGGGCCAAGAGGGGGGCGTCCAAGAGGGGTGTGTGCAAATCATGGCCCGAGGCATGTGCGCGGCCCAGGGGGGGGACAGGGACGTAATGAAATGAGAAGAGGGGCCATGAAATTTGAGGAAATATCATGGCCCACGCCATGATATCCCCCCCCCTAGTCTTCACCCCCCTCTTGGCCGCTCCCGACAATCAGAGAAGAAGCATTCAGGACCCCACCGGGCATCTCTCTGAGCTTGGGCATGCTGTCTCGGGCGCTACAGCAAGTGCGGCGGATGCAAGCGAGCTTGAGGAGGAGGAGGAGGAGGAGGAGGAGGAGGGAAGGGAAGGGAAGGAGGACTGAGGAGGAGGCGATGGGGAGGGGAGGAAGAGCGGGCAGAGCAAGTGATCCGCTCAGTTGCCAGGTTTGCTCGAGCCTCGGCCTGCCAAATCTCTTGCGTCGTGACTTCTCCACGGGCCACAAGAAGTCTGGACACTTTGCCCGCGGCCGGCTTGTCCTCCCGAGTCAGTTTTGACGGACCCGGGGTCCAGTATTAAATCGGGCGTGTCCCCCTACAAGCAGATTTTGGAGGAATCGTGAAACATACTCACAAAATACTCCCAAATAATCAAAAATACTCACGGAAGGCCGCAGAGGGCGAGGAGCTCCAGGTTCCCTTTCTCAGACCACACGATTGCTTTTCAATCGCGGCGCGCTTCCTGAACTTCGGCGCCTCTGGGGGGGGGGGCCTTGTCCAGAGGCCTCCTAGCTGGGGTTCGAGTGGATGGGGTCGAGTAGATGGGGTCGAAGGATCGCGCCGCATCGCCGATGCATCGGCTTTGCATCGGCGATGCATCGGTGACGTCGACGATGCATAGGCGACGTCGGCGTGGGGAAACACGGTCTCCACATCGAGCCGCATCGTCGATGCATCGGCGATGCGCACGATTCTCCGACCCCATCTACTCGGACCCCATCTGGGAGACCCAGATTATCAAAAGTAACCCGCTATGAAAACTGCCCCCATGGGAAGCGGCCGGAAAAAACGGGGCCACGGATCACGAAAAAAACACAGATCGTCGCATGTCTGGATTCACCTCAAGGCCCCTGTCATCCCCGAGATCGGACGCCGGAGCAAAAAATACAACCTCGCGGAAAAAAAAACTCAACTGGAGCCCTAGAGACCACATCTGTCTGCTGCATGTTTCGAGCCAGATCGATCGGTGCGTGCCCTGGGGCCCGAAACTGGGCGAAGACGCCTGGCCAGGAACCAAAAAGACATGCGATGTCTCGATGTTTCCATACCGCACGGGGGTCCCCGAGGCCCCGAACTGTTCCTCGGCCCCGGTGTTGCACCGCCAGTCGTTCTGGGAAGGACCCGGGGCCGGGCGAGGGCCGCCAGGAGCCGAAGACGGCGGACAAAAAAAACAAAAAAAAAAAAAAAAAAAAAAAACTCGCGATGTCTGCACGGCCCCCAAGAAGAGTTTCGGGTTCGTGGCGAACCCGGGAGGCCCCGCCAGCGCCCGCGGTCGACTCCTTCTCCTTGGCGCGCAGCTCCGTCGCCTCGGCCATGGCCTTCTGCAGCTCGGCGATCGCCTCCGCGAGCTCGGCGAGGTCCTGCGTGATCTTGGCGACCGACCTCGGGAGCTCTCGAGGGCTCCGAGTGCAAGCCGAACGGACCCCTCCCCCGAGATCCGGGAGTCACATCTCCTTTCACACCCGGCGTTTTCGCCTGGTTTGGGGGGCCCCGGACCCCCACGCCTCGATGCGGTGAGAAGGACGCAGCGTCAATACTGGGTCTGGGCTTCTGGTCGAAGTGTTGCATTTGTCTGCGACGTCGGATCTCAGGGCCGAGCAGAGGGTCTCTCCTATAGTGCTGGCCACCTCCAGGAGCGCGGCGACTCCGAGGCGTAACACGTGAGCGCCGGCTGCCAGCGTCCTCCCGAGACGGGTAAGACATGGACAGCGTGGATGCCTGTCGTTGTCTTCCGCCTTCGGGAGGCAGGAGTTCGATTCCCGGGACGGTCAGGCAGAGACTCTG
The DNA here is from genome assembly GCA_963575745.1 of Prorocentrum cordatum. Lineage (NCBI taxonomy): Eukaryota > Dinophyceae > Prorocentrales > Prorocentraceae > Prorocentrum > Prorocentrum cordatum. The sequence goes on along the minus strand of CAUYUJ010014450.1, from coordinate 96,679 downwards.
GACGAAAAGCCAGCTCCCTTCTGCGGCAACTCATGGGAGCCTCCCATACCGTCCTGTTGGCTCTGGCCAATCGACACGCATCGACGTTCGTCGGCGCAAAATCGACGCTGCATCGGCGCTGCCTCAGTGAGTACCAAACGCGAATCGACCCGAATGCATTCCAAGACACAGAATCACGAGGGCAGACAATGCTCCCACGATCTGCTACCGAGAGGGCTCCAGGGCCCGCGCACCGAAGCAGAAAGGCAGCGGAGGTCTCAAAGAGTCGCAGTGGTCCGCGAGCGGCCCCGAAGGGCCGGGCTCACCCGGGAGCAGCCCCCGAACGGGCCAGCGGCATGCCAGATCCTCCGCCTCCTCGCCCTCCTCCCTCGCCCTCCTCCCTTCTCCTCCTCCTCACCCTTCTCCTCCATTCCATTTCCTCATAAATACCTCCTCCCTGTCGCACCCCAAGACGTGTCCGTAGGGCGTGCTGGGCGTTTCGCCTGAGACGGTCCTTAACCTTACAAGTTGCAGCTGATTCACAGATGGAGGGCGGGTGGTTTCCAAAATGTGGCTCTCGCCTCAGAGCCGCTCACATTCGTTTTATAAAGTTTGCAAGCATGTAATCGATAAAAAGAGGCCGCCCTCTTACAATGGAGCTCTCGCCTTAGCGCCGCACACATTCGTAGAGCTTAACAACAATTTCAAACGTCCTATGGCTGCCATCCCGGAAATGGTCTTTGGGCACGATGTAGGACTGTCAGGGCGCAACGGTTACGATGATTCGCGGCGTTGAAGTCCAAGGAATAACATTCTGGCACGATTCAGGATCGTCAGGACGCAACGGGAACGTCGACTCGCGGCGTTGAAGTCCCAAGAACAGTGCCCTGGCACCGTTCATAATTTCATGCGCTTACCTTCCAACGGAGCACTTCCCTGAGTGGACATGAACCCTTGTAGGGACATGTTGTGAAGGGGGAACTTGGAGGGATGGCGTATTGCAACGCCGTTTATGAGTCGTGGCTTTGCACTGGTCCTCCTCCTCCTCCTCCTCCTCCTCCTCCTCCCCCTCCCCCACCCCCTCCTCTCTCTCCTCTCCTCCTCCTCCTCCTCCTCCTCCTCCTCCTCCTCCTTCTCCTCCTCCTCCTTCTCCTCCTCCTCAATCTATTCTCCTTCTACCCCCCCCCCTGTCGCACCCCCAGACGTGTCCGGCTTGGGCGTTTCGCCTGAAATACGCTCACCATTCTTGCCCCTGAAACATCAAAATTCCCTAGGGTTTCGCGGATGGAGCGCGGCTCCTTTTTCAAAATGTGGCTATCGCCTTAGCGCCGCGCACATTCGTTTGAAGAGTTTACAACCATCTTAAAACTTCCTGTCTGCCGTCCCAGAAATATTTTTTCATCACGATGTGAGACTGTCAGGGCGCAACAGTTACGATGATTCGCGGCGTTGAAGTCCCAGGAATAGCGTTCTGGCACGATACAGGATCGCCTGGACGCAACAGTAGCCTTGATTCGCGGAAATCCCAAGAGCAATGTGCTGGCACGGCTCAGGATGTTTTGATGCTTCTCTGAGTGGAAGGGATTTCTTGCAGGGACATGTGAAGGGGGAACCTGGAAAGTGAATTCATTGTGTCATCGCTGATGAGCCTTGGGTTTGCACTGATCCTCCTCCTCCTCCTCCTCCACCTCCTCCTCCTCACTCTCGTCCCTCCTCCTGCTCAATCTTGAGCTGATACCGACCGTCCCGGCATTTCTGTAGGCCTACCACGAAATCTTCTTATAATCAAAAGTGATCTAGTACACACAATGTTCTTAGAACAAAAACCCGATGTGCTAAAGCAAGACAATCTCGGCCAGAAATTATCTAAGAACATTTCGTGGAAACCACAAAAGGTTCTTAGAACATTGTGTGGTAGGCCTATTGGCACGCCAGGACGCTTCGTCACTGCTTGACCATCCCTGTTCCTTCTTCCTCCCTCCCTCCCTCCCGCCCCCCCCCGTCGCACCCCCCAGAGACGTGTCCGCAGGCCTGGCGGGGGGCGTTTCGCCCCGGACCCCCGCACATTTGTTCGATGGCCCTGGAGGCTACAAAGTTCGCAACAGTCTTTGCGAGCAGGGGATCGACTACAGAGTTGAGTTACCCAGAACTCGATTTGCTCGTCGAATTTACGAGGATCGCGCGGAGTGCTCCATTGCTCGACAAGCACTCTACGTATGCATCGTAAGTCCAACGAGACAAAACAATTTGAGGGTAACTCAATATTCTGTAGTCGATCCCCGACTCGAACCTTCCAGGACGGAGGGCGGGCCGCTCCACAGCCGGCGATGACCTGGTCGCTCCGCTGGCCTCCCGGGAGGCTCGCTCGGGCTCTCCCTGCGCCCGGTGCGGAGCGGATCTTTGGTCCGCCGCCGCAGCCGCCGCTGGCACTGTCGCCGCCGCCGCCGTCGTTCCTGGGGAGACCAAAAGATATGCCAATGCCGCTGCAGTGGCGGCTCGACAACAAGAAGCCTTCCACCAGAAGCCCAACCCTGCGACCCCAGGATGTCCATTAACTTTGGGTGTGGGAACGGCATGCCTCCCATGGCAAAACCTTCGAAACCCGAGAACCCATGGCACCCTGGAGGCAAGCAGGGCGTGTCTTGGCGTGGGCCCCCACTGTACTACCTGCACCTGTCCAGGGACGCCTTCTGATCAGGACCTCAAGGAATCCAGCCACGAGACGAGGATCTCCAAGGAGGCCCAAACAGGCGAGGACGAGGCAAGGGTGGCGTCATCGGTACCGTTCCCTCCTCTGAGTTCTGGATTGATGACGACGACGACGACGACGACGACGACGACGACGACCACGACCACGACCACGACCACGACCACGACCACGACGACCACGACCACGACCACGACCACGACCACGACCACGACCACGACCACGACCACGACCACGACCACGACCACAACCACGACCACGACCACGACCACGACCACGACCACGACCACGACCACGACCACGACCACGGCGGCTGCGATGGCGATGGCGAGGACGGCGACGGCGGCGGCGATGGCGGCGGCGTCGGCGGCTCTGGGCGCCGCGCGTCTCGAGCTGGTCGATCTCGGCGTGCAGGGTCTCCACGGCCTCCGGAGGGGGGGGGCACTCTGAGGAGGCGAGCCAGGAGGATGGGAACTAGGACGAGGAGGACGACAACGAGGACACACGAGGACGAGGGCGAGGCCGCCGCCGAGGGCCCAGACGCCGCCGAGGGCCCGACGCGGCGCTGCTCCCTCTTACAACCATCCTGGTGTACATCTGCGGAGAAGGCTGGGCATGAATGCGAAGCAAAGGGCTTTCCTGGCCGCGGCGAGCCCCAGCCACGAGGAGGCAGCCCTCACAGACCAGCGTCCTGAAGCTGAAGCCGAGGCTGTGGGGGCCTAAAAAGCCCGAGAAGAGAGAGAGAGAGAGAGAGAAAGGGGCAGGCCGCCTTGGGCCGCACCCCAGGGCCACCGAGGCCCTTCCGCGCCCAGGGGGGCCCAGCGGGGACCGGGCCAGGGCCTCGGAGCGCCACGGGGCCAGGCGCGCCGGGGGGGGCGGAAGCAGCGCGCCAGCGCCTCGCGAGAGCTCCAATCACCGTCCCGACGGCAGGCGCACTGCGGCCTTTCCCCCAAGGCACGCGCGCGCACGAGCCAGAGGCCAGACGGGGGGGGGGGGGGCGCACGGAGAGAGGAAGGGGGGGGGGGCAAACGGACCGAGCTGACTCGCCCGAAGTGGTCGGGGGCGCGCAAAGCATGGATCAGCGAGCCATGGAGTCGGCGCGCGGTCGCCGAATCCATGGATCGGGGGAGGTGCCCCCCAGAAAATGCGGCAGGGGCCGCCTAGTTCGGCGACGGAATCCGCGATGTCCCACAGAAACGGGACCAGTCGCTAATCCACACCCCCTTGATCCATGTTTGCGATCGCCCGAAATGAGTGCGGAAGAACAGGGCACGATGCACAACAGCAGCTTTTGTCCGAAAGCCACGGCGGCCGCTGACGGACAGGCGACGTTCTGTCTCGAGTGGACCGTGTCCGCGGCGACACCAGCAGCGAGCCCTGTTCATCGGCAGCGAGCGAGGGGGGTAAACGAAAAAAGGCGGGCCTTCTCAGAAGGCTCGGAAGTCCCCTGGCCTTCTGAGAAGTTTTCTGAGTTTTCCCCGGAGACAGCCTCTCAGAAGACCTTTCAGAAGGCCCACTGCGCTTCTGAGAAGTCCCGCCGCCTTCTGAGAAGGCCTTCTCCTTCGCACTTCCCCCCCTGCCTCGCCGCCGAGCTCCGAATGGACGGGAAACCGCTGTCGGCCTTCGTCCCCGATCGTTTCGCATACCCATCTCGATCCTGCCGACTGGAGATTTCTCAGAGCCTGGGAGGAGGAAGAGGAAGAGGAAGAGGAAGAGGAAGAGGAAGAGAAAGAGGAGGAGGAGGAAAAGGAGGAGGAGGAGGAGGAGGAGGAGAAGGAGGAGGCGGAGGAGGAGGAGAAGAAGGACGAGGAGGAGGGTGGACCCAACGCCCCCCGTCCTCGCAGCCCTCACGGACGCCCCCAGCCCGATCTCGGGGGAGGGGAGGGGGGGCGCGGCAGCGGGGCGCGCCCCTGGGCATGGCGGCCGGAGGTGGCGCTGGCCCGAGCCCAGATCCTGAATCGCGGCAGCTTTTCTTGGGACGCACAGTACTGTGTGTCCTCCTTGGAGGCGCGCGTCCGACCCGAACATATAGTATACCCATCTTGTAGTATATCGTTTCCCGAGCGGTGTGGCTAGAAAGCGCCCACCACGACGCATATACTAGATTTCTCGGTGCGCGCGTCGCCCCTGGGGGGACAAACCACATATAGTATAAGTATGTTGGGGTGACGCCGATATCCTGGACCTGGGCCCAGCGCGGGCCGTCTTAGGACCCCTGCAGGTCAGATTGCTGAACCCCCTGCAGGTCCGATTTTTCTGGAAAGCCGGCGGGCGTTCAGAACTGGAAGGGTGCCTGCAGCCAGAGGGACCCCAGCGGGTGTGTCCGAACTCCCTGCGTCTGGTGGCTCCGTAGTACGGGTTCTCCAGTGGGCGCAGAAGCCCGGGGCCATCAGAAACGGAGCGGTCTGGAATTCTGGGGCCGCGGATCGACAAAAACACGTCGTCGGGTGTCTGAGGGGCGGCCCCGGCGGAGCTGGATCGAGTCGGGGCGTGCGCCGGATCGGGCCGCCACTGGCACGCAGTCGAGATCGAGTCGGATCGGCCGCGCCAGGATGCACAACAGCACCGTGCACGCATCGGGCCGCGTTCTGGACATGGGACGTCTTGATTGTTTAAAAACGGGGTTCCCAGAACTCCCGGCCCTTTTCGTCCCGAATCGTTGTTCGGCGGTCCTGAAGCCCGGCAAGGACCATCGGAAGCCGAAAACGGCCAACAACCTTCCGTCCTGGGTTTGTCACGATGCGAGCATGTCTGAAGGGGAAAATCACTGAAGGGTAGCGGTACGGGTACCTTTTCCTCATCCGAGGTGGCCTCCACAGCACGCGGGCTACCGAGCGCGTGCAGATGCGTTCTTCGCGGGACAGTACAGGGGGTTGGCGAATCGGCGCACGGGACTGACTTTCCCAGCGCATCCCGTCGCAAGGGGAGGGCAGGGTATCGAGGAAAGCGTCCGGCGGCTAGGTGGAGGACGGAGGAGGAGAGGGGAGGAGGAGAGGGGAAAAGGAGGAGGGAGGAGGAGAGGAGAGGGGAGAAGAAAAAGGAGGAGGAGGAGGCGGAGGAGGAGGAGGAGGGGAAGGAGAAGGGGAATGAGGATAAGGTTTACCTCCCTCTCCTCCCTGTCCTACCTCCCAGCCGACTCCTCCTCTCTCCGACTCTTCCTCCTCCTCCTCCTCCTCCTCCTCCTCTTCCTCCTACACCTGAGACATCCTGATGCACCGGAAACAGGCTGATCTTTGAGCAGGGACCGACCGTCCCGGCATTCCGATTGGCCTACCGCGACATGTTTCCAGAACCCAATCATATTCTAAGAGCATGAACAATGTTCCAGAACATAAACCCGACGCGCTAAAGCAGGACAGCTTCAGCCAGAAATGTTCTTAGAACATCTCGCGCAGACCACAATACAGTAGAGGGAAACAATTACTGAACACTCCCCTTCCCCCCCAAATTCAACGTTGGCACGCGCAGGGGAGACTACGGTCGATGTGCACCTCATCAGACCCACCGCCAACTTGGAACAGTAGGGGGAGGGGGAAGGCGTTGACAGATGGATGTGGCATGGGTGTTCGCTATTTTTGTTCCGAGGCCTGTGGGCTATTGGAAGATTATTTGGTGGGCCTAGTTAGGCAAGCCAAAATGCCTCGGCACTGCTCGGCACCCGGGTCGGCCAGGGCCATGCTGGGCTTAGGTCGGGCGTGTCCCCCTACAGGGGGATTTTGGACGGAAGGTCAAACATACCCCCAACATATCCGAATAAAAAGAAAAACAAAAACATGGTCCCCCGACTATTTTTTACTATGTTTGAGTACTCCTCCTGCAGAGGGACGTGCCCGACTTAATGCTGGGCACAGGGGCCGGCCACGCAGCAGCTCCCGGGCCGGGGCCAGCCGAGGGAGGGGAGGGGACCAGGGGCTCCCAGATCAGGGCCAGCCAGATATCAAGGGGCCCAAGGACACACAAATAAATACACACAAATCCAAGGATTCCCCATACATGTCCATATTTTCTGGATTTTCGTCTTCCCACCCACTTCACATATTTTCCAATATTTTCCTTGGAGTCGACGGTGAGCTGTGTCTGTGTGTTTCTTCCCTCCTGAAGACAGGGCGACGAGATCTCTACCCAGCCACGTGACGCCCTTCCCAATTTTTTCGATGCGGGGCCCCTGGAAGTCTCGACCCCTTCCCCAGGACCACCGGTTCTTCATCCAGGGTTGCTTTGTTGACGGTCCCGAGGTCCGGCGAGGGCCCCCCGAGGCCGAAAATGGCCAAAAGCCTCCCGTGCTGATTTCTTGACGACGCGATCATGTCTGGATACACTCGGTGGCAACTCATGGGAGCCTCCCATACCATCGCGTCGGCTCTTGCGAATCGACGCGAGTCGACGCTAAGTCGACGCTGATCGACGCTGAATCGGCGCGAATCGACGCTAGCCGACGCTAAATCGGCGCTGTCTCATCGACTCCCAGACGCTAATCGACGCTAAAGACGGAATCAACAGGGTACGCCAGGCTCCCATGATCCTCCTACCGAACAAACAGGGTCAGCCAGACAGGGCAACAAGATCTCTGCACGTCCACCGCCGCTGGCTGTGCCCATCCTGGACCCAGGAGCGGTACACACGCCTCCCTGGGCAAGCCAGCGTGCACACTGCTCCTGGGCCCAGGACGGTCCTGGCCAGCGGCGGTGCATGTGTAGAGAGCTCGTCGCACCCTCCCAGGGAGAATCCGAGGTCGACTGGCTTCCGTCAGCGCTGACGCCCGCCAGGTGCGCCCCGACGGAGGGGAGCACACCCCGGCCCTGGGGCGGCAGCGGCACTCTCTGAGGTGCGTCGCGGGCAACCACGGCCAGCGCCCTGCGGTCGGGAAATCGTGGGAGAGCGTGTCGCCGGCGGCCCCGGCGACACGCCATGCCCCGCCAGCGGAGGGCGTGTCGCTCCGCTCCGCGAAGGCGGACGCCCCGGGAAAGCTCGGGACTCGGGGCGTTGGCGCCCCTTGGGGCCGTCAAGTGGGCAAGGAGTCGCACCGAGTCGCGGCGGGCCCGCCAGAGCCGGCGGAGCGACACGCTGTCCAAAAGTTCACGACCGTAGACCCCACCTGTCTGCTGCCTGCTTCGAGCCCGATCGGTCCGCGAGCATCCCGAGGCCCGGACAGCCCTGCGAGAGCGCCCGCTGCAGAAGATGTGCAACGCGCAGATCTCAGGGCTGGTGTCAGGTCGGGCATGTCCTCCTACAGAGGCGGATTTTGGAAGATCATTCTCTTGTGTATATTAAAAACGGTCGAACAAGCATAGACACTCGTCACAATACTATCATTCTACTATGTTGAAGATTCGCCCTGTAGAGGGACACGCCCGACTTAGGCTGGTAGCGGGATGGCTGCTGCCTGGGTCTTCGCCTTGCGCGTCTGCTCGTTCGTGGAGAGCTCCGTGTCGCACCACCCCTTGTGCTCGGCCTCCTCGTTCGCCTGTCCCGCGCAGCGAGGCTTGCCCTCAACCCTCCGGGGTCGAGCAGGGAGGCTGCTGGACGCACCCGCCGACCCTCGAGGATCGACCCCTGGAGGATCGAGGATCGAGCAGGGAGGAGCGCCTGCTCTTTGGTGCCTCTGGAGGCCTCGCGGGGCCTACCAGCGACCTCCGAGGACGTGCAGGGACGTCTGGGGTCCAGGCTCCCGGGAGGCACTAAGAGCTACCATGTCCTACCTGCGTGCTCACCCACCAGCTCCTTCTCATGATTCTTCTCTCCTGAGACCCCAAGACGCCCGAAGAGGCATCCAAAAGGCTTCCAAGAGACATCCGAGAGGCATTCGAGATGCTTTCTGCTGGTCCGAGAGGCATCCGAGAGGCACCCGAGAGGCATTCTGCTGGTCCTCGTCCTCCTCCTCCAACTCCTCCTACTCCTCCTCCATCTTCCTCCACGTCCTCCTCCTCCTCCTCCTCCTCCTCCTCCTCCAAGTCCTCCTCCTCCAACGCCTCCTTCTCCTCCTCTCCATCCTCAGTATCCCCACCCTCCTCCTCGAGCGACGAGAGCGCGGCTAGTGGCCGACACCCAGTGTCCCCCTCCAGCACATCACCCTGTCCACTGTGCCCTTCGAAACCCACCTGTCATCGTCATCATCATCGACATCATCGTCATCATTGTTGCCATCGGCCGTCATCGTCCTAGTTCGCGCCATCGTCGTCGTCTATACCCTCATCAACACCATCACCATCGCCAACATCAACACCAAGAAAACCACAAATATCGAAATCGTGTTCGTCCTCATCATCATCATCAACATCATCATCATCAGCAGCAGCATCGTCATGAATGTCTTCATCATCTTTATCATCATCGTCAGCAGCATCATCAGCATCAGCATCAGCATCACCGTCAACATCATCATTATCATCATCGTCATCATCATGTTCATCTTCATCATTATCGTCATCATCATTAGCAGCATCACCATCATCATCAGCAGCAGCATCATCATCATCGCCATCACAATGGGCATCATCGTCATCTGCTTCAGCATCCTAATCATCAGCATCCCCATCATCATAATCATAATCATCATCACCACCACCATCATCATCATCATCATCATCATCATCATCGTCAGCATCATCATCGTCAGTTTCTCAATCATCCCCATCATCCGCATGATCCCCAGCAGCATCATCACCACCATCATCACCATTCACAGCAGCAGCATCACCATCATCATCATCAGAATCATCAGCACCATAATCATCATGATCGTCCTCATCATCATCATCATCATCATCATCATCATCGTCCTCATCATCAACATCAGCATCAGCCTCAGCATCATCATCATCACCATCAGCATCATCATCATCGTCAACATCATCATCATCGCCATCATCATCCTCTTTATCATCATCAGCAGCAGCATCGCCGTCATCATCCTGATCATACTCGTCATCATGATGATCGACATCATCGTCATCATCATCGTTGTCATCGGCCGTCATCGTCCTAGTCCTCGTCATCGTCGCCGTCCTCTATACCCTCATCATCACCATCACCAGCATCGCAGTCGTCGTCGTTATGGACCCTCGCCAACAACACTACCACGAAAACCACAAATATCATAATGGTTACCGTCCTTCTCAGCATCATCAGCAGCAACAGCATCGTCATCATCACCATCATCATGATCATCAGCAGCAGCATCAGCATCATCATCGACATCAGCAGCATCATCATCATCATAATCACCAGCACCACCACCACCACCACCACCACCACCATCATCATCATCATCATCATCATCATCATCATCATCAGCATCATTATCGTCGTCGTCTTCATCGTCATCATCATCATCATCAACATCTCCTGCAGCATCCCCAGCATCAACATGATCCCCATGAGCATCATAATCACCACCACCATCATCATCGGCATCATCAGCAGCATCATCAGCATCATCATCAGCATCATCACCATTATCATCCGCACCATCAGCATCGTAATCATCATCGTCATCGTCATAATTAGCATCAGCCTTATCATCGTCATCATCATCATCATCAGTATCGGTATCGTCATCATCATCGCCATCATCATCCTCGTATCATCATCAGCAACAGCATCGCCGTCATCAGAAACACCATCATCATCACCGCCATCATCATCGACATCATCCTCATCATCGTTGCCATTGGCCGTCATCGTCCTAGTCCTCGTCATCGTCGTCGTTGTCGATATGCTCATCATGGCCATCACCAGCATCGTAGCAGTCGTCGTTATAGACCATCGCCAGCAGCACTACCACCAAAACCACAAATATCGAAACCGTTTTCGTCCTCCTCCTCATCATCAGCAGCAGCATCGTAATCATCATCATCATCATCATCATCATCATCATCATCATCATCATCATCATCATTATTCATCATCATCAGCATCATCATCAGCATCAGCATGACCATCGTCTGCATCATCAGCATCATTGTCATCATCATTATCAGCATCAGCATCATCATCCGCAGCATCACTGTCACTGTTGGCATCATCATCACCACCACCATCATCATCGCCATCATCATCATCATCATCATCATCATCGTCATCATCGTCATCTGCTGCAGAATCCCCATCATCAGCATGATCCCCATCAGCATCGTCGTCAACATAATCGTCATGAGCATCATCATCATTATCATCATCACCACCACATCACCATCAGCATCAGCATTATCATCATCGTCATCATCATCTTCTGCATCATCCCCAGCATCAGCATGATCCCCATCAGTATCATTATCACAAGCACCATCAGCAGCAGCAGCAGCATCAACAACATCAACTGCATCATCAGCATCATCAAGCTTAGCATAATCATCATCATCAGCCTCATCATCATCATCATCAATATCATCATCATCATCATCAGCATCATAATCGCCATCATCATCCTCTTCATCATCAGCAGCGCCATCGCCATCGCCATCCCCATCATCATCATCACCCCGACAACGATCCATTCAGACTGTTGCGACCCTCGCTCTTACATCGGGTCATGGGGCACGAGGCCAACGATCCGTGGCCAAGACACAAGGCAGCATGAGCCCTCCTCCCGCATCTCCTTCCCCAATATCCGACGCCTTAAGAAAAGCCAACGGCCCCCTTGAGGGCGCAAGGCTGGGAAGGATCCTGCTGGACTGATGTCTTCTTCTCTTGTGCTGCACCGTGTGTTGTGTCCCGACTCTCTTGTCCTGTCTTCACTGTACCGTCTCCTGCGAGGCCCGCACGGGCAAAAACAGAAACCACAAACAGCAAAAACAGAGGCCCCCCTTGTGGGCGCGAGGCTGTGAAGGATCCTGCTGGACTGATGTCTTGTGTTCTTGTTCTGCACCGTGTGTTGTGCCCCGACTCTCTGGGCCTGTCTTCAGTATACTCGGCGGTGGAGAAACCTCCCTTTAGTAAACCACCCTTTAGCGAAAACGGCCTGGGACCGGAACCGACGGACCGGGACCCGCGAAAAAGACGGCCGCGACGCCCTCTCGCGCACCGAAAACGGCCAATTCGCTAATCGACGTGTCAGGGTAGGAGGTCGATCAACCTCCAGTATACCTTCTCCTGCCAGGCCCGCGCGGACAAACGCAGAGAACACGAGCACAGCAAAAACACGGAGGCCATGCACCCTCAGGCCCCCGGGGGCCGCTCTGCGCTGCCCCAGGATTTTTCCCGCGGGGGCGCCACGAAGCGGCCCAGAGCCCCGCAGAGGTCTCGAGGCTCCAAAACGCCCCGGGGAGAGCGTCAAGGGCCCAAGTCGGGCGATGGCAGGACTGGGTTTAGTTGGACCTGGTGTAGTGATCTGTACTGGGGATGCCCCCCCCGTCCCAGTCCACTAACCGAAATTGCCGTCGCCCGAAAAGCACCAGCTACGGCAGACCTGGTTTAGCGATTCCAATCCAGATGTCGGGCTTCGGGGACCAGTCACTAACGGGCTCCCCTTACACCAGGGTCCTGGCTATACCCGACCAAGGCGGCCGAAGAGGGGCCAAATGCTTCCAAGATGCAGTGGGAGGGCCCCAGGCGCCCCCAGGAGATAGCAACAAGGCATTGAAAACCTGTGCACGCTCCATGCGATCTGCCTCTCCGGTGCTTCACTCGAGAGGTGCCTCCGGAGCGCTTCAGGACAGACCCCCCGGGCGCCCGAGAGTGCCCCAGACGGCCCCCGAGGAGGCCAAGGCCCCGGGACGCTGCCCCGAAGACGCCCCGAGATGGCCCCCGGAGGGCCCCGACACGGCCCCCCCAAGACGGCCGCGTGGTGACTCAGCCCTGGGGCCGGCGGCCGCAGGCGCAGCCCCTCGGAAGAGCCGACCTGCTGCCGGCCCCCGCCTCGCTGCGGCGCCGCCCGAGCCGTGCCGGTGCGTGGCGGGGCCCTCGGGCCCAGCACGGGGCAGAGTCCCCCCTGGTCGTGGTGCCCTGCGGGCTCGATCGGCGAGGCCTTACGGCCGGTGCCGCCGACCCTGAACGACGACGACGACGACGACGACGACGACGACGACGACGACGGCGACGACGACGACGAGGATGGTCGTGGTTCTCCTACGGGTTCGATCGACATTCGAGCGGCACCTGGTGGGGGATGTCGGGGGCCCAAGCTCGGAGGTCGATCGTGGCCCCCTCCCCCTCTAACGAGGCCCCCCGTCGCGGCCCCCCATCGTGACCCCCTATCCCTGTCCCCTTCCATCTCGGCCCTCCCCATCCCTCTCCCTACCTCTCGCCCTACCCTACACCTATCCCGGATCCCGATCCCAAGGCCTAATCCCGATCCCTATCACTATCCATTTTCCCAATATCCCCAAACCTGTCCCTGGTTCTCGCTACACGTCTCCCCACATCCCTATCCCTTTCCCTCTTGTCCCTATCCCTGTCCCCCATCGTGCCCCCCACCCATCGTGAGCGTGGAACTAGTTAGTCTTCTGCCGCAGCGGTGTCAGCCCCGTTCACAGCGCCCAGATCGGAGGCTTCTCCCCATCCTGCTCCTCTTTCGCCTCCTCATCACCCTTGCAAGCACAGTTCTGGCATGAAGATTGGATAAGGAACGAAGCCCTTTGGGGGCCTCAGTTGCGCTTAGATGCACGGGGAGCCTAAGAGGAAGACCCAGGGAAGGATCTAAGGAAAATCGAGCATGTTTTCCAAAGTAAGCCTCATTCCGAAATTCTGACTGCACACATGCTTCTGCCTCGCCTGTCTCTGCCCGACCCTCATCTTCATCCTCATCCTCCCACCCGGCGGCGAGCGAGGGAGGGAAGCGAGAAGGAGGAGGTCTTCTCAGAAGGCTGGGAAGTCCCCCAGCCTTCCGAAAGTTGTCGAAACCTTCCCCGTAGACACAGAACACTCTCGGAAGGGGGCGAGGGCTTCTGAGAAGCCCCGCCGCATCTGAGAAGGCCTTCACCTTCTCACTTCCTCCCCTCGCTCGCCGCCGACCTACTTGTCCCTCCCCACCCTCCCCTTAATTCGAGAGTCGTTGGTCCGATCGAGACCAACCGACCGCTTCCCCGTGAGAAGCTCAGCGTCCCTGATCCATTCGCCCTGGTCTCGGGGACCGAAAAAGGCTGCCAGAGGACGACACTCAGGGAGAGCGCCGCGGATTGAAAAATCAATCCTGCGGAAATCTGGGTTCACTCCGGCGCTTACCTCCCCGATAGGCAAGACGCAACCCGCAGCGTGTTGACACGGAGCTCAAACCGTACACCGAAAACGAACGTTTGGCGCACTGCGTTCGCCAACGCGTGGGCCAACTCGTTGAGCCAACGCGCAGCGTGTGGCCACGGACGTTGTGCTGCGTCTCAAAAAGCAAGAGACCCCAGAATCGAATCGATGTCGAATCGGCGATCGAAATGCATCGGATCGGCGGAGATCGGCAGCCGAACCAGGAGCAATCAAATCGGCGGAAATCGGCGGGCTGAGAAGGTCAGTAAGACATCGGAATCCGAGGCCGAATCGAATCGAACTGCACAGCCATTGGAGCCGAATCGAATCGCATCGGAGGACTCGAAACGAGCCCTGCCAGGGGCTCAGGTCGGGGGGCGGAAAGGCGAGGCAGGGGCAAAGGTGGGGCTGGGAGGAGCATCGCTCCAAACGGCTTCTGGACGAAGGACACGGTGCATCCAGATGGGTTCGATCCCCCGCCCCACCTTGGGACAGCCCTCCCTCTACAATGGGGACCCGACCACAAGGAACCTTCTACTGGAAACCCAACCCTGAGACCCGAGGCCGTCCATGGATGTTTGGCGCGGGAGCGTCACGCTTTCCATCGCAAAACCATCGGAACCCGAGAAGACCAGGGCACCCTGGCGGCAAGCAGGGTGCTTCTTGGCATGGGCCTCCACTTGGGGGGGAGGAGGAGGAGGACGGGGAGGAGGAGGAGGAGGAGGAGGAGGAGGAGGAGGAGGAGGAGGAGGAGGGGGAGGAGAGGGAGGAGGAGGAGGCGGAGGAGGAGGAGGAGGATTTTTAGACCCACTGTGGGAGGCCTCGAAAAGGGGGGGGGCCTCCCCGGCGCCACGGGGCAGACCTCTGCGCCCCGATCCGCCAGGGGGAGAGCAGGCCGTGCGCTGCCGGCCAACTCAGGCCGAAGCCGAAGGGAGCCGTCCCTGATGCAACAACACATTTACACTAAAAACAAACCCAAAAAACAACAATAATAATAATAACAACAACAACAACAACAACAACAATCACTTTACCCGAACGCTCAGTGTTCTCACCAGTGCCAGGGTTTTCATGCGACGCCAGCCAATACCCCCACTTTGTGGGGGGGCAGTGCAAGCTCTACCAAATATCCACACGACTCTTCGCCACCACCCACACCCAGCTTCCCGCCCTATGACGTTCGGACACTTCACTTCGTGGCCTGCGGACGACCGTGGCTACTACACTGGCGTGGAGTACACACCCACAGAAGTTGTTAAGCCTACGTTCGTACACCCACAGAAGTTGTTAAGCCTTGTTAACCCACAGAAGTTGTTAAGCCTTCCACAGAACATCTGTTGCATATGATGCATATGGTACATGATACGAATGTGAAGAAAAAACGAATGTGTCCCGCATGGTATTATTTGACAGGGATGATGGCCCTGGCAGGTGCGCAACCGTTGTCGCAGAAGTTCGAAAAAGTTGCTCGCAAAAGCCCGTTTGACAGAAATGTTTAAAAAGTGTTGGGTTTCCTACGAATCCGCAAGAGCGCGCGGGATGAGATTTTGACAATTTTTTGTTGAAAAACCATTGGTTTTTTGATGTTTTTATGTTAAAATCGCTGCGAACACTAAGGTTTTGGAAGGATTTCGTCTTGCGCGCGCGAATGTCCACTTTACCTTATTTTTTGCAAGGGATTCTTGAAATTTGATTATATTAGAACAAGAAATGTCATTTTCTATTGTTTTTTGCAAGGGAAAGCGGATTACAACAAAACAACCGGATCCTGTACACACCCTCTTTTCTGAGGCTTCCTCACGAAAATGATGAAAATGTAGCTGCGGCCTAGGCGGCGCAGGGGGGGCGCGCACCAGGGGGCCCAACAATAATTATTCTTTAGAATAAATAATGTTCAACAACAACAACAACGACGACGACGACGACGACAACAACAACAACAGCAACAGCAGCAGCAGCAGCAACAACAACAACAACAGCAACAGCAACAGCAACAGCAACAACAACAACAACAAAAACAACAACAAAAACTAAGGGAACACGGAAGGGAGACCGAAGGTCGAGACCGAAGGGCATGTGATCCCAGAGGCCCAGCGCACGGGAGCCAAGAAGGGAAAAGGTTTTCGTCATGGTCGGCCTCCTGGGGCCCTTCCCGGGCACCGGGGCCGTCCGAAAAATACTCGGGGTGAGAAACTGACCCTGGGCAAGGGCTCGGGACTCTCAGGGACCCCGCACTCCAGAAAATCAAAGCATCGGATCTCTGAGCTGGAGGGTCTATCGTCGGCACATCGGGACCGCATCGGGTCGAATCGGATCGGGGCGGCCGGGGTCGACATCGGCCCAGATCCATCGGATTCAGATTGGCCCTGCGACCTCCTTGACCTTCTAATAATCCATCCGCGTGGTCTCCTTCTCGTCCTGGTCGTCATCCTCACATCATTCCTTCATCGCTCGCCGTCGTCCTCCACGTGTTCCTGCCAGTCATCCCTTACTCCGAAGCACTGTGTCCAACGACCTCGCGATCAAATACATCATCGTGCCCATCCTCCTGTTATCCTCTTCTTCCGCCTCCTTTTCCCCACGGAGCACCTCTTCAAGCAACCTCGTGATCAAGTCCTTGATCATTTTCTTAACTTTCCTGAAGGGGTCCGACTCCACGTGCGTCGCAACCTCAACAGGCACATCAACCAGTCGGGAGAAGAAGACCCCCCCCTGCAACTCCTTGTGCTCTCGCTGCTGCTGCCACTAATACTACCAACCAAAAAAAAACTCGACGACTACTACTACTACTACTACTACTACTACTTCTACTACTACTACTACTACTACTACTACTACTACTACTACTACTACTACTGCTACTACCTACTACTACTACTACCACTACTACTACTACTACTACAACTACTACTACTACTACTACTACTACTACTACTGCTAGGGCTCCTGCGGCAACCACTAAAATACTTCTTCTCCTACTACTACCACTACTACTACTACTACTACTACTACTACTACGACTACGACTACGACTACTACTACTACTACTACTACTACTACTACTACTACTAGTACTAGTACTAGTAGTACTACTACTACACTACTACTACTACTACTACTACTACTACTACTACTACTACTACTACTACTACTACTAGTACTACTACGACTACTACTACTACTACTACTAATACTACTACTACTGCTACTACTACTACTACTACTACTACTACTACTACTACTACTACTAATAATCATAATACTAGTACTACTACAATTACTACTACGACTTTTGAGACTACTACTACTGCTACTACTACGGCTACTACTACTACTACTACTACTACTACTACTACTACTACTACTACTATTATTACTACGACTACTACTATTACTACTACTACTACTACTGCTGCTACTACTACTACTACTACTACTACGACTACTGCTACTACTACTACTACTACTACTACTACGACTGTCATTACGACTACTTCGACGAAGGCCACTACTACCACGACTACTCTTACTACAACGACGACTACCACTACGACCACTACTACGACTACTACTACTACTACGACCACTACTACGACCACTACTACGACTACGCCTTCTACTACTACTACTACTACTACTACTACTACTACTACTACTACTACTACTACTACTACTACTACGATTACTACTACAACTGCGAATACTGCCACTACGGCTGCAATTATTATTACCACTACTATTACTACGACCTTCACTGCTAATGCTATGTTGCAATCACCACTGATACTGCGACCAACACTGCTAATACTACCGCGACTGCTACCAATACGACTACACCTGCTACTACTGCTACTACTACTACTACTACTACTACTACTACTACTACTGCTACTACTACTACTACTACTACTACTACTACTACGGGTACTACTTCTCCTACTACTACTACTGCTACTACTACTACCACTAATACTACCACTACTACTACGAGTACTACTACCACTACTACTACGACTACTACTATGACCACTACTACTACTACTACTACTACTACTACTACTACTACTACTACTACTACTACTACTACTACTATTACTACTGCTACTACTACTATTACTAAGACTACTTCCACGATTACTGCTAGTACTACTACGACTACTACTGCGACGACTCCTACTACTACTACGACTACGACCATTACTACTACTACTACTACTACCACCACTACTACGACTACTACGGCGAATATTACTACTACGACTACTACTACTACGACTACCACTACTACTACTACTACTACTACTACTACTACTACTACTACTACTACTACTACGACTGCTTCTACTACTACTGCTACTACTTCTACTGCTGTTACTACTACTACGACGACTACTACTACTGCTACGACTACTACTACTACTATTACTACGACTACGACTACTACTACGACTACGACTGCGACTACTACTACTGCTAGAATTACAACTTCCCCGACCAATACTACAATTACTACTGCTACGGCTACCAGCATTACTACTAGTGTTACTACTGCGAGTAGTACCACTGGCAATATAACTACTCAGGCTACTAATACGACCACGACTACGATCACTACCACAACTACTACGACGACTACGGCTACGACTACGACTACTACTACTACTACTACTACCACTACGACTACTACTACTACTACTACTACTACTACTACTACTACTACTTCTACTACTACAACTACTACTACTACTACTACTACTACTACTACTAGTACTACTACTACTACTACTACTACTACTACTACTACTACTACTACGACGGCTACGACTACTACTATCACCACCATCACCACCACTACTACTACAACTACTACTACGACTACTACTACTACGACTACTACTACGACTACTACTACGACTACTACTACTACTACTACTACTACTACTACTACTACTACTACTACTACTACTACGACTACTACTACTACTACTACTACTACTACTACTACTACTACTACTACTACTACTACTACTGCTACGACTACTACTACTACTACTACTACTACTACTACTACGACTACGACTACTACTAACGACGACGACGACTACTAGTACTACTACTACTACTACTACTACTACTACTACTACTACGACTACTACTACTACTACTACTACTACTACTACTACTACTACTACTACTACTACTACTACTACCACTACTACTACTACTACTACTACTACTACTACTACTACTACTACTACTACTACTACTACTACTACTACTACTACTACTACTACTACTACTACTACTACTACTACTACTACTACTACTACTACTACCTGCTACTACTACTACTACTACTACTACTACTACTACTACTACTACTACTACTACTACTACTACTATTACGACTACGACTACTACTACGAGTACTACTACTACGATTAGTACTACTACTACGATTACTACTACTACTACTACTACTACTACTACTACTACTACTACTACTACTACTACTACTACTACTACTACGACTACTATTACCCCTACTAGTGCTATTACCGTCATACTACCATGATGATTTCTAATACTTCTACTACTACCACGAGGGTCACGCGTCACGTTCGTGTCTACCGAAAATGTATGGTGAAAGGGTAGGGGTTCGGGTTAGGTTGCGGGTTCGGGTCCGATTTCAAACGCACTAGACCAGGCATGGAATAGGAATGCGCTACAACAGGAATGCAGGTATAATAAGATTGGAAAACAATCCGCAGGCCCCCTTGCGGGGCCACCAGGCTGTAGGTTGGGAATGTGCTGCTTCCTGTACCAGTTGCAGCTTCTAGTTTCCACTGTTGCAGTTCTGCTTCTTGCTGCTTACTGTTCCTTGTTGATGAACGCGCGACGGGGGGGAGCCCAAACCAGCAGGACTACCACGCCCTGGGAGGATTCTCAGAATTTCTGGGGGGGAAATTCACACCCCTCCACAGATCCGCAGGGTCAGGGTCAAACAGCCACATTTTTGAACTTCAGTGACACCCCTCACGCAGATCGGCGGGGTCGGGGTCAAAAAACAAATGGGATTTGCCACATTTCTAAAATCCAGTGGCACCCCTTACGCAGATCGGCGGGGTCAGGGTCCAAAAACACAAGGGATGCGCCACATGTTTGAAATCCGGTATCACCCCTCACGCAGATCGGCGGGGTCAGGGTCCAAAAACACAAGGGATGTGCCCCATTCTTGAAATTCGGTATCACCCCTCACGCAGATCGGCGGGGTCAGGGTCCAAAAACACAGGGGATGTGCCACATGTTTGAAATTCGGTAGCACCCCTCATGCAAATCGGCGGGGTCAGGGTTCAAAAACACACGGGATGTGCCACGTGTTTGAAATTCGGTGGCACCCCTTGCGCAGATCGGCGGGATCAGGGTTCAAAAACACAAGGGATGCGCCACATTTCTGAAATCCAGTATCACCCCTCACGCAGATCGGCGGGGTCAGGGTCCAAAAATACGAGGGATGCGCCACATTTCCTAAATCCGGTGGCTTCCCTCACGCAGATCGGCGGGGTCCGGGTCCAAAAACAAACAAATCCCGACACTGCTTCACGGCGGCGCCCAGACCTCATGATTTAGCTTTTGCATTTCCCATTATCCGAAACCGGGGGCCGGCGGCATGGAACGAAGCCCTTACGGATAAACATGCAAAAGGACACGCCCCCTTTCCGAGACATCCGACGATATGTTTTGTCAATCCGCTGCCCAGGGAAGCCCGGACCGCCTCCCCAGGAGCATTTTTTTCTCGTTGGAGCCGCTGTGGTGGTCCCCACGCAAGAAAAAATCCACTGGAGGTGGAAATCCAAGAATCTCCAGAAGTCCAAAAGAAACGCCCGTCGTGAAAAAAACGCCCTGATCTCAGGGGAGGAACAGCAGCAACAGCAGCAGCAGGACGCGGCTCTGCCCCGGGCTGGAGGAAATTCCTTGAGACGTACCCATTCCTTTTTGCACGCGAGGCGGCTATGTATATAAACGCTTTGCACGACAGAAGGCGTTGCCATAGATGCGGGGCTTTGAAACGCTTCGCCAAAAAACGTCGGGCAACGCGCTTCGCGCAAGTCGCGAACCTGCGCATCTCAGATCGAGCCAAGGCTCGCGCAACCATGAGTGCACACCTATGCGGCGACGATGGGCACGCCAAGGAACATGGAACGGGGAGGAAGAGGGGCGCGGAGGACATGGAGGATGAAGAAGGAAGGGGAAGACATACGGATGATAGCAACACCGCCATGCGCCACGTTCGCTCGGTTCGCCAGCGCTGCTGCTGCGGGCGACATTCGCCGGAGGGGATGGGGGCGGGCAACTAAGGACAGCGCCATGCGCTACATGACGGCTCAACGCCCTGCGCTCTGTCACGCCACAGCGCCACGCGCTGAATGAAGGGGCACCGCCACGCGCCATGGCCGGCACGCAGGCGCGTGCCTCCCATGCTCGACAACTCGTCGCCCGTTGCAAGCATCGCCGACGGCGCCGCCAAGGTTGCAGCCCATGCGCTCGCACGCCTGGAACCCGCTTGAAGCTCTCCTCCGTTCGGTCGCGCACACGTTTGCAAGGCCGAGCGCGCGCGCCATCTTCAAGAACTGCTTCCTGCAGTTTTCCGTACGAGCACTGAAGTTCGGAAACGCGCGGCCGGGTCTGCCGGTCGCCCCGAGGACAAGAAGTCCAAGCCTGGGGCGCGGATGACGAGGAGGTTGTCAAACGCGGTCGCCCTGGAAACCATGACGACCAGGTGTAGCCAGAGAGCGTCCAAATCGTCCGCGTCTTCCTGCCCGTCGTCAACGATAACGCACTCGTGCATGGTCCGCCCCAAGGCCGTCGACGTGTGCACATTGGCGTGGGAGCTGCCAGGTCTCCGCCGGATCTGCGTGGCCCCCCACTCCGCTGGACCTCACAGGAGCCCACGAAAGTGGCGACGGGTGCGCACTTCGCAGCCACCCAGAAAAGAGCCGCGAGGTCTCGGCTGGATCTGCGCGGCCCTCCACTCCGCTGGACCTCCCAGGAGCCCACGAAAGTGGCGACAATTGCGAACTGTGCAGCCACCCAGGCAGCCGCGAGGTCTCGGCTGGATCAGCGTGGACCCCCACTCCGCTGGACCTCCCAAGAGCCCACGAACGTGGCGACGGCTGCGCACTTCGCAGCCGCCTCCCAGGAGCCCACGGACATGGCGACAAATGCAAACTTCGCAGCACTACATGGAGCCGCAAGGTCTCGGCTGGATCTGCGTGGCCCTCCACTCCGCTGGACCCCCCCCCCAGGCGCCCACTAGAGAGGCGACAGCTGCGCACTTCGCCTCCCAGGGAGCCCTCCGGGCAGGGCTGCGAGGCAGGACGGCGACGTAGGATGCAGGGCAGCAGGCAGGTACGATACTGTCGGGCTACACAGCCTTTGAGGGTGGCTGGCCCCATCTACGGCTGTATGGAACTGGAGGAAAACTGCCACTGGGCGCCGCTGCCGACTGGGCAGGAAGAGGGAGAGGAGGCGGGAGAGGAGGGGTGGAAACCACAGTGCTCTGCTCTCTACTCAAGACGAGAACCCCACCCACAAGAGAGCTGGGAAGAACACGAGGGACCGATTCCGCTAATTACTCCGCGGGCCTCTCCCGCCTGGCCAAGACTTCGAGGGGGGTCCCGCCGTGGCTTCGAGGACCTCCCAGGAGGCCCAAACAGGCGAAATTGGCTCTAAGTTCTGGATTGACGACGACGACGACGACGACGACGACGACGACGACGACGACGACGACGACGACGACGACGGCTGGGCTCTTCAAGACGACAGACGCTCAATCGGCGCTATATCATTGACTCCAAGGCGCTAGTCGACGCTAATCCACGCTAAAGACAAAATTACGAGTGTACACAAGGCTCCCATGATTTGCTACCGAACAAGAGCCTACAGGGGGCGGGCGAGGGGGGGAAGTGCGAAGGAGAAGGCCCTCTCACAGAACGGCGGGGTTTCTTATGCTTCTCGCCTTCTGAGGAGTCCTCAGTGTCTTCGAGGATGGCTTAGACAGCTTCTCAGAAGGCTGGGGGGGGATCCCGAGGCTTCCGAGAAGGCCTCCTCCGCCTCGCTGCCACCCCGGGCCCGCTGCCGAAGCTGAGCTGCCGGTGCGCACCCGTGGGGGCCTCCCAAATCAGAGAAACTATGGATTCAGTTTGTGTCGGGGTTTCGGATTTCTGCTATGCCTGGCGGCCCATGGGGGCCAGACGGCGCGAGGAGGCGGAGGAGGAGGAGGAGGAGGGGCCATCTGTGGTTGTGGCTCCTGTCTCTCTCTCTCTCTCTCTCTCTTCGGACCCTATCTTGAAGATGGGGTCCGAAGAGAGAGACAGGACTGCTTGGTGAGGATGCGCGGCAGGGCGGCAAAGCCCCTCGGGCGCCCGTGCTGCAGCTCGCTCGAGCGTGGCGGGCCACCGGAAGTGGTCGAGGAGGGGCCACGGACCGCCTCCTTTCCACCTCCGTGATCCTCCTCCATCCTCCTTCCTAGAGTGGGATGAGGAGGAGGAGGAGGAGGAGGAGGAGGAGGAGGAGGGGGAGGAGGATTTCGGGTTTCGGGGTACATGGGGCGCCTGTGTGCACGCACAGCCCCACGCGGTCAGCCTCGAGTTAGGGCCAGCCTCAAATGTAAAACAAACCTCTTCCGGGCGCGGGGAAGGACACGCCACTCTTCGGGGGTTTGCCCTTGGCCAACCGAGGAGGAGCGGAAGGACTACTTCGAGTGCGATTGCCTCTTGGACCTCTTCGAAGCCTGGCCTGGCTCGACCCGTCTTCGACACGCGAGCGGCTGGGGCTGGACTAGGCTGGCGGCCTTTTCCAGGAAGGTTACCCATCCTGACCACCGGTTTCGATTGTAGATGGGGTCGGAGGATCAGGCCACATCGGCGATGCATCGCCGATGCACTAGCGATGCACAGGGCGACGCCGACGACGCATCGGCGACGTCGGCGTGGAGGAACATCGGGCTCCACATCGAGCCGCATCGCCGATGCATCGGCGATACGGCGCGATCCTCCGATCCCATCGAATCTGACCCCATCTGTGAGGCCAAGATTAGAAAAAGGAAAAAAACACATAAACATACACTTTTGGCGCTCCGCGCGGATTTCTCGGATCCGCGCTGGAGCGCGCCAGGGGCGGCGCTGGAGGCGCCGCCGGGGGGCCCAGGCGCGGATCCAAGAAATCCGCGCGGAACGCCAAAAGTTTATGTTCATATGGTGCGTTCTTATTCGAATCTGGGAGGCCAAAATACTGGAGCAGGAGAGGATCAACGGGTTCGTGTTTTCCTTCGGTCGGCCTCCCACCAGCTGCGTAGTGGGACTCTGCTCTCGGGCCTGCTCGGCTGTAGGCTCGGACCGAAGAACTGTGGAACTGCACCGAACGCTGCTGTTCATGCGCGGAGCTAACCTTAGGTCGGGCATGTCCCCCTACAGGCGAATACTTTAGACTGGAAATTACAGAGACCCCCAAAATGCTCAAAAATGAGCAAACAAATACCAGAAAAACCGTGCCCAGACCATTTCCTCCTGTAGGCCCGACTTAAAGCTAACCCATCTTGGGAGGCCTAGACCGCGGGAAGAGAAGTCAGCATCAGCGCACAGCCCTCGTGCGGGCATCCGGAGCGCTGCCTCGGGAACGAAGGGGCCCTCCTGGCCCCGGCGAGCCTCGGCCTCGAACGGGCCCCCAGCATGTGGCGGACTCCGGGAACCCTGAACCCAAAAACGTGTTCGTCTCTTGGGGGTGCATCCTCCACTTCCGCCGCCTTCCGCCAGCCTTCCGCCGGCTTCCGCCGGCGGAGGCGGCCCCGTCTTACTTCCGCCGCCCTTCCGCCGCCCTCCGCCGAGGAAGAGATGGCCACCCCTTCGATCCTCGGAGGCAAGGCCCTTTTTGGAGCGCCTCACGTGATGCAGTGCGGGCGCGGCCGCAGGAAACCCTCGCAAGAAACCCACCCCTGAGAACCCGTGCGCGAGGTGCACCTGAGGGGAAACCTGGAGCACCCTGCACGCAGCAGCTCCTGCCACGGCTGGGGGAAGTCACCGCGCAGAGCGCGAGGAGCGAAGAGAAACCCAGGATACCCTGACGAGAAGCACCTGGCTTCTTGATGCGCGCCCCCACTGTATGCTGGTGCTCTCGGCCCGACCTCCGCGCTCCCCGACGGCGTCCCAGAGCGTGCTCGAGCCGCGCGGAGAGGCACGACGAGCGGCGCCAGGGGCGCCGGGGGGGGCCCGCCGAGGCCGCGCCGGAGGCCCGCCGCGGCCGATTTGTGCTCGACGTGGTTCCCTTCCCTTGGGCAGGGGCCTTGAGATAGAAGGAACGGCCCGAAGCAAGGAGCCCCTCGGACGGACAGACGGGCGCGCACATCCGGCGCACCCAGAGGCCCGGCCCCTGGGGCCGCAGCCCCGCACGCGCTGATGAGCCCGATGCCCACGGCAACGTCCCCACACGGCTGCGAAGGGAAGAACCAATGCGCTAATCACCGGCGTGGTCGCAGACCCAGACCCCCTCGGGCCGTGGAAAAATCGTGACGGGAGGTGTTTCGCTATTTTCGGCCTCTGGGGGCCCTTACCGGCCCTCGGGGCCGTCAAAAACGACTCAGGATGAAAAACCGGTCCAGGGGAATGGGTCGAGACCTCCAGGGGTCGACGTAATGAAAAAATCATGACGTCGGGGGTTTGGGGAACTAGATCCACTGAGAGCCAATCCACTGGTCACTGGCGCGAGGGAAGGACCCACAGTCCACCAGTGGGAGTACCAGAATCCATCCATCAAAACGGAGCCCCTCCTGGGCCCGAGGTGTGCTTGGCTTCAGCGTCTTGGCCCCGAAGGGGTCCTCGCTGCTGGGGAACCCAAAAGGCACCGATGCCGCTACCCCCTCGAACCTCTCCCGGGGTGCGTTCTGACCAGAATCTCAAGGCGAACCCAGCGGTGGCGACGAGGGCCTCCCAGGAGGCCCAAAAAGGGGAGCACGGCCCAAGGGTAGAGGTGTGGGTACCTTTTCCTCCTGAGGCGGAGAGGCACCCTCACCTCTACCCTCTGAGCTTCGGCGCCCTGGCCGCGAGCCCTCGGGCGAGCGCTCCCGCGCCGCGGGCCCGCCCGCGGCGCGCGGGGCGAGCCCCCCGCGGCACGCCTCGGCGAGCACGCGGCTGCCGAGCCTCTGCGCCTGCTCCCGCAGGTACTCCGCCACGCGCCCCTGGCCCGCGGGCCCCCGCGGGGCCCCCCGGCGCGAGGGGGCCTCCTCGCCGCGGCGTCGCGGGCGGGGCTCCGCTCGACGACACGCAGGAGTGACCCTGGGTAAGCAAGGGCTCCTAAGTTCGCGCTTCGCGCTGCGCGAAGCGCGAAGCGCG
The DNA here is from genome assembly GCA_963575745.1 of Prorocentrum cordatum. NCBI lineage: Eukaryota > Dinophyceae > Prorocentrales > Prorocentraceae > Prorocentrum > Prorocentrum cordatum. The sequence goes on along the minus strand of CAUYUJ010014450.1, from coordinate 70,432 downwards.
AATAACTTCGCGCTCTCGCGCCGCCCCCCCAAAGGGAGAAAAGGAGGACGAGGAGGAGGGGGAGAAGGAACGAGGACCGCGAAGCGCGAAGCGCGAATAACTTCGCGCCCTCGAGGGAGCCCTTAGTAAGGGTGACCTCTGGTGCGCGGCTGTTTGCGGGCCGCGGGGGGGCCAGACACAAGCGCGCAAGACGGCACTGCCGCCTCGCGTTCGGCGATCGGGGGACCCCATGGGGCCCGCACCAAAGGTCACTCCGGCGAAAGGTCACTCTTACGTCTAGTCGATCCCAGGGACGAAGCCAGGGCGAGGATCAAATCGAACGAGGACCCAGAGACATGACCGCGTCGTGAAAGAAAACTCCGGGCGGGAGATTGTCTCACACTCTCGGCCTCGCGGGGGCCCTCGCCGGGCCTCGGGGCCGTCCAAACTCGA
>CAUYUJ010014450.1:0-62500 GCA_963575745.1 Prorocentrum cordatum | reverse complement strand
GTTGAGGGCGGCTCCTGTTTCAAAACAAGGTTCTCGCTTGAGTTCCCGATGGGGCGCTCTGGAGGGACCCAAGGGGAGGCGCCGTGAGAGGCGGGGCCCGAGGCCTCGAGGGGCTGGGGGGGGCCAGAGAGGGCACAGAGGGTGAGGTTGAGGGCGGCCCCTGTTTCAAAACGGTGTTCTCGCTTGAGTTCCCGACGGGGCGCACTGGAGGAACCCACGGGGGGGCGCCGTGAGAGGCGGGGCCCGAGACCTCTAGGGGCTGGGGGGGGAGCAGAGAGGGAGGATGAGGTAGAGGGCGGCTCCTGTTTCAAAGCGGGGTTCTCACACTGATAAGACAAGTCAAACTCACAAGCAGATTAGTCAACATATTGGCACATGATACAATTGATACATAGTGCACATGATACAAATGATAGACATGATACAAAGACACACAACAGTTGGTCACATTTTTGGGGCAAATGTCAGACACATGCATTTGTTATATATGATACAGATTGCACATGATACACATGATAGACATGAGACAAAGGTACACAACGGTTGGTCACATTTTTGAGGCAAAATTCAGACACATGCATTTGTTATAAATGATACATATTGCACATGATATGCTAGACATGAGACAAAGACACTCCACAGTTAATCAAATTTTTGAGGTAAATTTCGGACACATGCCGTTGTTATATATTATACATATTGCACATGATACATATGACAGACATGAGGCAAAGACACACAACAGTTGGTCACAGTTTTGGAGCAAACGACGTACACATGCCTTCGTTATATATGATACATATTGCACATGTACATGTGATAGACCTGAGACAAATACACACAACAGTTGGTCACATTTGTGGGGCAAATTTCGGACTGATGGATTTATTATGTATGATACATATTGCACATGATATGATAGACATAAGACAAAGACACACAACAGGTGGTCACATTTTCGGGGCAAATTTCGGACACATGCACTTGTTATATATGATACATATTGCACATGATATGATAGACATGACACAAAGACACACAACAGTTGGTCACATTTGTGGGGATTTCATACACATGCTTTTATTATGCATGATTCATATTGCACATGTTATGATAGAACGGAGACAAAGACACACAACAGTTGATCACAGTTTTGGTGCAAAATTCGGAATGCATTTGGTATATATGATACATATTGCACATGAAACATATGATAGACATGAGACAAAGACACACAACTGTTGGTCACATTTGTGGGGCAAATTTCAAACACATGCATACGACGATATGTAACTCTCAGTGCATGTCTCGACGTACGCATGTGTATATGTATGTGACTGTGTAGATAAGGTCTATAAAGAATGGCTATGCGCGTCGAACTAGTATGTTTACATGTGTGTATGTATGTATATGTGCATGTCATTGCTGATGTACGCTCTTCTTTCATACTGTTCTGGTCGACCACTGTGTCAGACAACATGCAACTATACAAATGAACACCGCCCTCGGGGTTCAGCCAGCAACGCTTCCAACTTGACTTTGGATAATCCTCTGGTGATCCACCTTCCCTGCATTTTCATTCTTTCATACTCGGAGCCGCCGCGAGCGTGCACTGCGGATACCAGCTCCTCGTAACTCCTCCTCCGCGCCCCCGTGCCTGCGGGCGTCTGCAAACCGCGCTGCACCAGCACCGCGAGCTTCTTCTTAGTATACGACTTCGCGTACTTGATACCCAGACCCTTCGCGGCCTTGACCAAGCCGCGATACTGCTGTGTGTGCTGGACCTTCTGAGTCACAACGCTCAGACAACTCGCGAGCACACGGAACTCTGGAATACCGTCCAATTCAACCTTGGGACACAAACGGCGGCGACCCAACTGAAACGCCACCTCCAAAGGTCTGCCAGCGCGTTTGGAGGGCAACTTCCGCAGCACAGCGAGTGATACACCCACACAGCTGCGGATCTCCTCCAAAACCTGAATTGCGTGAGAACGCGTGGATACACTGTATGCTAGCCCATGTCGGACACGCGAAACATTTGCCCGCACAGACTTCCTCTTGTCATGCAGCTCAATGAGGTACCAAAGACCACGCAGCGAATACCTATTGATAGCCTGCCGCGTCTCGCAGAACAATACATGCATGGTCGCGGCACTCACTTGAGACGCGGTGTTTAAAGCCTTCCTCATACGACCCAATGCTGTGGTCATACTGTCGCAGGACACCACGCCAAAATACGCGAGCTCCGCCGCAGCATCGCGTCCATACTTCCGACACTGCCGCTTCAGAAACCACTGATGCAGCTCCTCGGTATACTCCGCTGGCGTGCAGCCCATGCAAAACTCAAGCATGTGCATAAAACACCGCATACAGTCCATGCTGTTATACTTACCTGCCATCTTCACCTGGTTCTTCTGAACAGCCACGGCCATATAGTCCGGGATACTGTCCCCGATGGCCATGATGTCAGCGCTCGCGACCGAGACGCCCACCACACGGGGACGCTGAAGCCCCGATACTACGCGCGCCCACTTCTCCGCAAATGCAACAAGCCGCCGTCGTATACGAGCCCTGCGAAGAGTGCGAATGAAGTTCAAACCAGAATACGCAATGTGCAAACCTTCCCGATGGGCCAAATACGAGCACCCCCTCTCTTTGCATACTGCCTCGCAGCGCCGCACGAGTCCACAACAATATGAATCGAAGTTCTCGACGAATACACTCCATTGATCCAAAAGGTAGTCACATACGACAGGTACTAGTGCCTGACCTCTGGTGAAACGCAGTAATACAAAGGAGAGCAAGACAAAAATACCCTGCGGAGTCCATGCCAAGGCAATACGTGGCCAAGAATAACCCCCTCTTGAGCCAAAGTGCCTATGAACAACACACAGAGACAAGTCGTCGTTGTTGTTGTTGTTTCGTGATGGTGTAATTGGTGGTGATGGTGATGATGATGATGATGGTGATGGTGGTGTTGGTGATGGTGGATGTTTCCTGATGGCGGTGATGTTGATGGCGATGGTGATGATGGTGTTGGCGATGGTGATGAGAGGGGAAGGAGGGAGAAGGAGGATTAGGAGAAGGCTGAGGAAGGGAGGTGGAGGAGGAGGAGGTATCAGAAGAGCCAGAGGCCTCTTGAATGCCTCTCGGAGTCTACTCGGATGTATCTTGGGCAAGTAGAAGCCTCTTGGGTCGTCTTTGGGGCCTCCTCGCGTGACCCGGGGGCCTCGTGGAGCATCCTGGGTGCCCCGGGGAGCCCCTTGGAGCTTCTTGGGGATCTCTCGGCCGCCTCTTGGGCGCCTGTTGGGCGCCTCTTGGGACCTCATGGGGGCCTCTTCGGGCCCTCTTGGGGCGCTCTTGGGAGCCTTGGGGGCGCTCTTGGGGCCCTCTTGGAGGACATGTTTTTTTTTCTATGAAGGCATACACTTGGACTCCAGCTTAGAAGCGGACCGGAGACGCTGTGTTCATACCCCAAGGAACCACTTCGAAACTGACGCAGATTGGCAATGCTGCCCGAAGAAAAGTGGCCAATACGATCCGCAAGCTCCACTCCATTCAGCAGCTCTGCCCAAGTCCTGGCATCGAGCCCCGGATACACGCTTCGCTGTGCCAGAATGTGCCCGCAGACTATACCGCATTTTTGAGGTAAATTTCAGACACATGCATTTGTTACATATGATACACATTGCACATGATAAGACAGACATGAGACAAAGACACGCAACAGTTGGTCACATTTTTGAGACCAATGTCATACCCATGCATTTGGTGTGTATGATACATACTGCACATGTTATATATGATAGACATGAGACAAAGACACACAACAGTTCATCACATTTTCTGGGGCAAATGTCATACACATGCATTTGTTGTATATGATACATATTGCACATGATACATATGATAGACATGAGACAAAGACACACAACAGTTGATCAAATTTTCGGGGCAAAATTCAGACACATGCATTTTTATATATGGTATAGATTGCAGATGATATGATAGACATCAGACAAAGACACACAACAGTTGGTCAAATTTTGGGGATAAGACACATGCATTTGTTATATATGATATATATTGCACATGATATGATAGACATGAAACAAAGACAGACAACAGTTGGTCACATGTTTGAGGCATATTTCAGACACAGGCATTTGTTGTATATGATACATATTGCAAATGAAAAAGGTAGACATCAGACAAAGACACACAACAGTTGGTCACATTGTTGGAGCAAATTTCAGACACATTATTTGTTGTATATGATACATATTGCACATGATAAGACAAACCTGAGACGAAGACACACAACAATTGGTCACATGTTTGGGGCAAATTTCAACTACATGCATTTGTTATATATGATACATGTTGCACATGTTAATATGATTGACATGAGACAAAGTCACAAGAATAGACGAACGCAACGCATGCACATAATGAATGACACGTATGCTCACCGGATACCTGTGATACACGTGGTACATATGGAGCACATGGTGTAGTTGTTGCCGAACACATGATACTCGATACACGTGATACATCCGGGCCATGATACGTACAATAGATATGGTACTAGGCCGACATGATACACACATGCGCGTGTGTACGTTTTTTTTTCAACGTCCGGCACCATACGTCATAGATCATTCCGGCGTTGCCGTGCCGCCGCACACGAGCAGCTCACCGTTCTCGCCCCACACTTCCTCCCTCACTGGAAGCTCTTCATACACTGGCGCATCGGCAGCCTCCGCACTGGCACCTGCAGCAAACTCTGCGAGGATACGTTGGCACTCGGTCTTGGATACATCTGCCGTATCCTCTGTGCTCACGAGGAAGTCCAAGAGATTGTTGCCCATATCCATGGACAGAACAGGGTCCGCGTCATACTCCCCTTGATCTGCACAGGCATACTCCAGGCCTTTCCCCTCGTCGTCAGATGACGATACCGAGTCATAGCCACGCTCCAGAATCTCGCCGGCCTTCTCAGGCCCAGCCGGGAGGAAGTCACTGCGGCGGAGCTTGCCGAATACATAGCAGCCCTCGCGGGACTTAAAGCGACTGCAGGCAACGTAGCCATACCCTCTCGTAGCCACTCTCTTCTTCTGCTCGAAGTAAATACAGCCGTGAAAGAGATCCGCACCCTGCGCTCGACGCACCGTGGTCGCATACCCGTAGCAGCAGGGCAGGAAGATCTCCCCATTCTCCTCGATGGGGTGCACCAATACCATGTTGCCCGTGCCCACCAGCCTGGCTGTAAACACAGAGTTTCCACGAAGCGACTCGCATACCGTGGCCAACGCCCCATTGACAAAGCCTCGCTGTTTGTCAAAGTTCCGACTGAGGCGAATCACGATACCAGGTCTGGCCAAAATGCGTAAGTTGGACTTCGTGGTGGGATCGGAGCACCCACCCTTTTGCAGATCGGCCTCACTAATGCCGAGTAATGCCAGAGCCGCTCTGCATACCTCTGCCGAGCCTGCGTTCGTACACGTCAGCCAAGAAAACGGATGTCCTTTCTCCGCCGCCAACGCCATACCGCGCTCAACACAAGCCTCCAAGGACTCATGCTGCCAGTGCCGGTCGCCAAAATACTCTGTCAAACACACTCGATCTGGCTGAGCCTCGCGTATACGGTTCAGGAAAACCAGGTGCTGCTGGTCTGCGGTGCGATACACTGTCTTCAAGTCAACCTTGTCCATTTGGTTGCAGAAGTGCTCGCATTGCCCCCCGCTCAATACTGGCTGCAACTGCTTAAAATCGGCCACGATACCAGTGAAGGGTTTATGCGGCTGCTCCCGCACCGCGGCGAAAAAACGCATCCATTCCTGATCTTCATACTGGCTGCCTTCATCGCAAAGAATCAAATCAATACCTCTCAAAGCCGAGGGTGGGGCCCAGCGGACCTTCCCGTCCTTCCCGGCCCTCTTATACTTCAGGACTCCTTGTATGGTATCCACTCGGATGTTCTCAATACCAGGTCTGTCTGGCAGCTTGGACTTGCACTGGTGCACGAGATACCCGGTGGGGCACACGATAAAAACCTGAACAGACTCACATGCCCAAATGGCCAGCTCCAGCAATACTGCCGTCTTCCCACTGCCTGGTGGTCCACTGATATACAAGAAACGCTTACTGTTCTGCTTCTCCTCCTCGTCCTCCAGCGATACACCCTTCTTGACCCGTTCGATGGCGTCAGCCTGCTCTGGACTCCAGGTGCGCTGCTGATACTTCGGCCTATTCAAGATATCCCACGCCTGCCGGAGGCACTCGTACTCTGGCTCGTTATCGCATTGAGCAACACGCATATACAGCAGGAAATTCGCGCGTTGCTTCTGCTCGAAGCAGCCGACACGCTCATCGCGCATACCTCGAAATTGCAGATCGCGTCGGGCCAGCGAGAGCAGGTACTCGAATGCTGCCCTATCATTGGCAAATACAGACCCTCCAGCAGTATACTCCGAGCCGAATGATAGTATCTGGCCGTCCTCACCCACTCGCATCGGCAGCGAATGATTATGGAATTTCAGTTCACACGACGTCTCCACGATACCAGCAGTGTCGGACCACTTCCAGGACATGAGATACTCGATCATGCCCACGAAGTTCTTCATACTGTCCAGGTGTTTGAACGTCCGAGGGAGTAATTGTGCAGCGTATACATGTGGCAGCACAGCCAGTGAATGCTGGCCCCAATAACCGTCGGTCAGCTCGTACCAGTACCTGCAGGCGACCACTTGCGTGGACGCATACCTTTGCTGATGTCTGCCGCCACGGAACTGCACGCAGTGGTTCGAGGTGTCATACTCCCTGCCACGGTGCCATACCAAGAAACTCTCCGATACGGGAGTCCCTGCGACCAGCTGCTCCCTCTTCTCCTGAAGATAAAAACCATACATCCTCGAGGAAAAGTTCCCTTGCCGCCCGTCATAATTCAGCATGGCTGCAGGCTGCGGTGGATACAGCAAAACATGGGAGTAGGACCGCTCAAATTCCGACAGTTGCGCCATACGGATCGCCACTTCCGGCAAGCACGGGCTGCTCTTGCTGAGCAAGCGATACGCGGTCAGCCAGGAGCTGTTTGCATTCTTCTGCACATACTCGCCGAGCCCCACGTCGACGGCATCATGGTCCTTCGCCACATACCCGGAGATGTAGTTCAAACGGCCGTTGCCTATCTGAACATCTATCTCGGCGCAGAATACCAGCGAGAGGAACTTGACGAATGCCGACACGACAGCCGTACCAGTGCGCCCTTGGAGATTCTGCAACAGCCCAAAGCATACAACCCACGCGCAGATGTGCCAGTGCGGGGTGCCACGGCCCTGGCACTCGGTCTTCATACACCACTCGTAAACGATGAAGTACCTGGACACTGTTCTTTATGTAAGCACACTGTGGTGACATGATACATATGGTACATGATGCGTCTGATACACATGAGACAAACTCGCAGAAGAGTTGGTCACATTTTTGGGGCAGTTTGTGGAGCACATCCAGTTGTTATATGTGATACATGGGGTACAGGATACATATGACATGAGACAAACTCGCAAAACAATTCCTGGATTTGTGTTACACAAGAAACGAACCTGTGGCCCCAGCGGTTCGCCAAGAACAACCAGATACAGCGAACCAGGAAGTACATATGGAGTGACATCATATAGGCACCAGCAAAAATACAGCGAAGATACGGCTCCATGAAATACGGCCTCGGGAACTTCCACTCCGCGGGCGCGATGGTGATAAACAAATTCGGAAACGCGCACAGCCATACCTGTCCCCGGAGATTGCGGCAGCGTTGATACAGGGCCTCATAATTCTTCTCGTCGTAGCAGCGCACGAGCATGATACGCACCAGATCAGCGAGGGAGTCTTGCACAATCTCCCAATACCCCGTAGAGGCCTGCGAATCTCGAGTCATAACGCCCCCCGTGACGCCGAGGCTCTCGGCACGAACTTGCGCATTGAAATACTTATTCGCCAGATGCTTCTCGTACAGGAAAAACGGCAGATCCCGCTGCTCGCCATATACACGGGCACTGGACAGCACCTTCCGAGTCCAAGACAGGCCGATGGATACCACCCGATTCGTGCTATCCTGGGTCTGGGCATCGTAGTGCTCCATAATACCCGTATCAGCGAAGTCCGTAGTCGGATACAAGACGGGATACATGGCACACTCGATACCTTTCATGACAACAAAGAGGTCGTAGGAGGACAGATTTAAGGAGCTGCGGTTCTCGATGCGGATCCTGTGGGAGTCAAAAAGCTACTGTAATACCTGTTATGCGCCCCCAGAAAATGAATAGCGTTTGTGTTGATGTGATTTTTGTTGCTGGCGTGTTTTTTTTGGGGGGGGATGGGTTGGGGGAGGGCGGGTTCGGGGCGACCGGGGTGGGTTTGGGGAGGGGTGGGTTGGGGGAGGGGTGGGTTGAGGGAGGGTGGGCTGTTTTCTTTGGGGAGGGGTGGGTCGGGGGCGACCGCGGCGCCCCTGCTCGCGCGGATCCTCTGCTCCGTCAGAAAGCTGCGGTAATACTTGCTGTGCTCCATCAAAAAATGAAATGCAGCCTTGCACCGATCGGTAGGCATACTCGCTTCGCAGACCAGGTCCTTCTTGAAGTACGCGCGCGAGAGACCCACCTTCTTCCAGTTGAACTGGTGCGCAGCGCCATACCTCTCTTGCTGCACGGAGGTCCTCAAGACGACGATGCTCAGAGCACGACATTCGTCGAGGGTCATCTCGTGCATGCAGGGCCCAGTGCTGTGGTCCAGCGAAAACTGCCGAAACGAATATCGAGGCCAGGTGATACACTCCTTTGCCTCGTAGCCCGACTTCGTCGCCAAGGGGGCCCTATACAGCTCCGACGTCTTTGCAACCTTGAGGGCCTGCCCATGGTTCTGCATACGGCGGTTGAACTTCTCGAGAGGAGTCTCTTTACCAGAACAGCAAGGGCAGCTGGCAACCACTGGCGTGCACATGCCTGGCTTATACCACCATCTCGAAGATATACCAACTTGGCCACAGGCGTGCACCACCGGGTCCTGCGGTACTTGCCGACGATACGCCGCCAGCATGTCTGGTTGTTCCGACGTGCTACGATCCTGATATACACGGTTCGAGAAATACTCGTCATTGAAGAAGAACGAACCGCAGGCCTCGCAAGCGGACCAACTCCCGTAGCACACCCAAAACGCAAAATCTGTCAGATTATACTGCTTCTTGTAGGTGGCTTGGATACTGGTGAGTAATGACATGGACCAAGACTGTCGCTGAAATACCTCCTGGCACTTTAACATGGCATACGCAGCAATAAGACAAGCGTCCGCCGCCATGTTCGGGAATACTATGCAACCGTCAGCTGTCGCCACGCTGCAAGCTCTCGCATACCAGCCTTGCTCTTGGTCGGAGACACACGCGTGCGCAGTCCTCGGCAGCACCTGGCCCAGGAAGGTCCTCTCGTAGGCCTCCACCACAGGACCTGGCAGCGCATCCTTGTATACGAAGGCATCTGGATACTCGAGTGCCAACTTGGCATGCCGTTCGTGGCCACCAAAAAATAGCGATAGATTCTGCAAAGGCACCAACTCTTCCGCCACGCCCAAGCGCTGACATAAAGATACACGCACAGCCTCCAAACCAGGTCTAGCCCGGGCGCGACAGCCAACCGCCCAGGCGCGGCCGAGCTTGCTATCCAGAGAAACCAAGGAATACAAGAACTCCCACTCCTGTTGCTCTAGGTGCTCGCTGGTCCAGTATTCGCCACGTTGCTCGCGATAGCGACGATACGCTACGAGCCGCTGCGTGGTCCTGCAATCCACGAGACACTGCGCCAATAACTGCTTTTTCACCTCCTCGGCCGAGACACCCTTCTGCAGCTGCTCCAGGACATACTCCCCGCATACGTGGCTGTGTATCTCCTCAGCATTCTCCAGTATTGCCAGCTGCTGGGAGGGCGCCTTCAGCCACCTCTCCAGGGCTTCCCAATGTGCAAATACCCCGGTCTCCGCGCGATACTTGCCCACCAGCGCTCGCCCCCTCAAGCCTTCTACGTGATACCAGTACTGGAGGTCCCTGCGCGACAACGCGTAGACGGCGCAATTGCCATGTTTGGCACCGTCTCCGAGTCGATACTTGCCGAGCCACTCTCGCAAGGCATGCGGACCCGCCTCATACCCCCAGGCCTTCAGACGCACCTGCATATTCTGGTAAGTGAGGCCAAGGCCCAAGTCGGAGACCTGCTCTCGATACCGCTTGCCGCATGCCGCCTCTACAGCATCCCCCGTCAGCAGCTTTATACAAACCACATCTGTGGAGGAAGAAGCTGCCGTGGCCTGCTGCTTCGATACGGGCTCCTCCCAGTCGACCGCGGCAGGCCGTTTGGCCACGCGGGCAAATCCGGCGGCGGCTGGCCGTTTCAATACCCCGCCTGCGACCTGCGCCGCCGGGCGCTTCAATACACGCCTGGTGACGGACTGGGCGGATGAAGCCGCCGCCTGCACTGAGGAGCTCACCGACGCATACACATCGCACCACTGTCTCAACACTCCTCGGGACACCAAGACAGCTTTCCGTCGCATACGCAACAGGGCATGCAACGTGTGGTACTTCAGCCCTGGATATACCGCGCGCATGTGGTCACCAAGTGCCGCGTCGAGCTTTTCAGCCGTGTCATACTGCAAAGGTCCAGAGTCAGGGTGATACTTCACGTACCATTGCCTCAAAACCATACCGCTGACAGCGACGGGAGGATCGCTCTCCGAGAGAATCTGCGAGAGGACCTCCGCGGCGGCCTCGTCGGCGAAGCTCTCCCGATACTGATTGAGTCGAAGACGCTGGCCTATACATTCCTCCACAGCTTGGGCAGTATTCAATGCTCCCTTGGCGCCCCACTCCGTGCTGAGCCACTTCTGGCATACCCTGGCGTCAGCAGATACAGATAAATGTCCCAGGAGCCACTGCTTCAAGACGGCCCCGTCAGTAGTCCCCTCGGGCAGTCTGTGCGAATACGTTCTCCATACCAGGTCTCCAGATGGCCAGCGTTCTGCACTTTGACAAGCGTCTCTTTGGAAGAATACTGCAGTAGCCACGTCGTTGCGACCTTATCTGACACATACAGTGGTGGTTCCAACTGTCGGAGCGCCCCGCATAATTTGAAAGCTGTATTATACTGGATGCCCAGGTGGCGGATGGCAGAGCCGTGCTGCTCCTCCAGCTCCTTGGCGCTAGAAATACTGACCGTGCCAGGCACAACCCGATACTTGCACCACCAAAGCTTGCACGCCTGGTGACTGACCTGGATACCCTTTGCAACGAGCGCCTGATGCAAATAATACGGGCTGCCGCAGTCGGCCAAAGGAGGCCGCGCCAGCTCTGGGCCATACTGCTCGTCAAGGACTTTCGCCGACAAAGCCATGACCCATCCAAGAACACAGGCGATACCTTGATCCGAGATGGCTACGGATGTGACAGTGATCAGTGATTTTGTTCGATGACGTGGTGACACACGGACTTGTTGTGGTAATATGCCGACGACGATTTTCGAGGTCCCACGGTGCGATTCGTATGATTTTATGTTGCGCGGTGCTAAAAGTCCTACGAAACCCAATGGTTTTTGAAGATTTCGGCGTGCGCGCGCAAAGAAAAAACGAATGTGTCCCGCATGGTTTTATTTGACAGGGATGATGACCCTGGCAGGTGCGCAACGGTTGTTGGAGAAGTTCGAAGCACGTGAAAAAGTTGCTCGGAAAAGCCCATTTGACAGAAATGTTTAAAAAGTGTTGGGTTTCCGACAAATCCGCAAGAGCGCGCGGGATGAAATTTTGACACTTTTTTTTGAAAAACCATTGGTGTTTTGATGTTTTTATGTTGAAATCGCTACGAACACTAAGGTTTTGGAAGGATTGCGTCTTGCGCGCGCGAATGTCCACTTTACCTTATTTTTTGCAAGGGATTCTTGAAGTTTGGTTATGTTAGAACAAGAAATGTCCACTTTAGCTTATTTTTTGCAAGGGAAGACGGGGGACAACAAAACAACCGGATCTGGATGACATCGTTTTACCTGAGACTTCCTCACGAAAATGATGAAAATGAGGCTGCGGTCTAGGCACGGCGGGGGGGGCGTGCACCAGGGGGCCCAACAATAATTATTCTTTAGAATTAATAATGTTCAACAACAACAACAACAACAACGGAGGCGGCGGCGGCGACGACGACGACGACGGTGGCGACGACGGCGGCGGTGGCATCGACCGACTGCAACGCAGCTACGATGACAACACTCCTCGTCTGTCGCAGCCAGGTGCTTCTCCGCGTTGCCCGTGACGGCCTCGCCGTGGATGAACGAGGGGCATCCTCCTCGACAGTCCTCCTCGGATCTCCTCGGTGCTCTTCGATTCTCGACCAGAAGGAGGCTCTCCTTCATTCCTGTCGCTTATGAATGACTCCTCCCTGTCGCACCCCGAGGCCAGTGGGAAGGGCGGGCCAGGCGTTTCGCCTGAGACTTCCTTGATCCTGCCGCGTACGAATTCGCAACAGCTTCAAGGATGGAGGGCGGGTCCCTTGCAAAATGTGGCTCTGGCCTTAGCTCCTGGCAAACCCGTCTTCATAATTTACAGCAGTCTGACAGATTGAAGCGAAGTGGTGTTCAACATGTGGCTCTCGCCTTAGCGCCGCGCACACACGTCTTCATTATATGCAAAAAGAGTTTGACGGATTGAAGCCAGGTGGTTTTCAAAATGTGCCTCTCGCCTTAGCGCCGCGCAAATGCGACTTTAAAACTGTTAGAGCTTCACGGATGGAGGGTGGGTCGCTTTCAAAATGTGGCTCTCCACTAAGCGCCACGCAACTGCGTCTTAAAAAGTGTTAGAGCTTCACGGCTGGAGGGCGGATCGCTGTCACAGTGTGACCCTCGCCTCAGCCCCGCGCACATGCTTCATGACAAGTAGCAGCAGCTTCGCGGATGGGGGGGGAGTCCTTTTCAAAACGTGGCTCTCGTGCTAGCGCTGCGCACACTCGTGCGAAGAGGGTACGGAAGTCCCAAGGCATCTCACGGCTAAAGTCCCCGGAAGGGTGTCGTGGCACGACTTCGGACTGAGAAGGCGCGCCAGTTATGTCGATTCGCGGCGTCGAAGTCCCAGGAATCGCGTCCTGGCAGGATTCAAGACCGTCACGACGCAACAGTAGCAGTGATCTGCGGCGTTTATGTCCCCAGAATGGTGTCCTGGCACAGTTCTGAATTTTCACGCGCTTGTTTTCCAGCGGGGCACGTCCTTCAGTGAACACGAACCCTTGTAGGGGCCTGTGTAGCGGGAGCTCGGAGGAAGGGTTGATTGCAATGTCGTTGATGCGTCTTGGATTAAAATACCCTGGTCCTCCTCCTCCTCCAGCCTCCTCCTCCTCCTCCTCCTCCTCCTCATCCTCCTCCTCCTCGGCCATTCTGGATCCTCCTGGATCATCTTCCTCCTCCGCCTCCTCTTCCTCCTCCTCCTTCTTCTCCGCCTCCTCCGCCTCTTCCTCCTCCGCCTCCTCTTCCTCATCCTCCTTCTCCTCCTCCTCCTCCTCCGCCTCCTCTTCCTCCTTCTCCTCCTTCTCCGGCTCCTCCGCCTCCTCAGGCTCCTGCTCACCGCCATTTCTCCTCCCTCCTCACCCTCCCCTGAGGGCAACATTAGGGGGGGCGAGCTCGGGGGGAGCATCGACCCGGAATCGGTGATGCGTCGCCGATGGGTCGGCGATAGGCCCCCGATCGCAGATCCGCACTTTCCTGGGCGCGCTGGGCTCGCTGGCCCATATAGGCGATCAATGTGCGAGCAAAGGTCGAGTCCTCGCCCCCCTGCGCCTATCTCACCATAACGCAACCCGTGATCCTCATCCCTCCTCCTCCTCCTCCTGCTCGTCTTCCTGCTACTCCTCCCCCTCCTCTTCCTCCTCCTCCTCCTCCTCCTCTTTTTCTTCCTCCTCCTTCTCCTCCGCCTCCTCCTCATCTGATCAGTATGATTACGAGTATTAGCATTACTCTTATTATTATTAATGCTATTATTCTTAGTATGTGTATTCTCATTCGTATCATTGATACATTTATTATTACTACTCCCCCTCTTCCTCCTCCTTCTCCTCCTCCTCCTGCAGCTCCTCCTCCTCCTCCTCCTCCTCCCCTCCTCCCTCCTCCTCCTCCTCCTCCTCCTCCTCCTCCTCCACCTCCTTTTCCTTACAAATAACTTCTCCCTGTCGCACCCCGAAACCAGTGTTTAGGGCGGGCAGGGCGTTTCGCCTAAGACTTCCTCAATATTTATGAAATATGAAGCTTGTAGTGTGGCAACAGTTTAACAGATGGAGGGCGGGTCGTTTTCAATATGTGCCTCTCGCCTTAGCGCCGCGCACATTCGCTTTAAACAGCTGCAAGAGCTTCACGGATTGAGGGCGAATCGTTTTCAAAGTGTGGCGCTCGCCCTAGCGCCGCGCACATTCGCTTTGAAAAACTGTTAGGTTGTAAGAGTCTCACGGATCGAGGGCGCTTCATTTCCAAAATGTGGCTCTCGCCTTAGCGCCGCGCACATTCGTCTATAAAGCTTGCAAGAGCTTCACGGATTCCCACAATCAACGTACCAGAAATGGCGTGTTGGAAGGATTCAAGATTATGCGGGCGCAACAATTACGTTGATTCGCGGTGTTAAGTCTCCGGAGTGACTTTCTGAAACGATTCTGGGTTGTCAAAACGCACGTGGCGTTGGAATCCGGAGAACAATGTTTTGCCATGCTTCAGAGTCTTCAAACGGTTGTCTTACAACGAGGCAGTTCCCTAAATGGAAATGAACGGTTGTAGGGGCCTATGAAGAGGGAGCTTGGAGGACGGATGTATTCCAACATCGTTGATGACTCTTGGGTTTACACTGGTCCTCCTCCTCCTTCTCCTCCTCCTCCTTCTCATCTTCCGCCCTCCCCCTTCTCCCCCTCCTCCTCCTCAGGCCGAATTCTTTAGTTATCTGCCGGGGAACTCTGGAGGCCTCTGGGCGCAAAAGACGGGAAGGAGAAGAGAAAGGCGGGGGTGAGGCGAAGAGAGAGGTGGGGGTGAGGCGAAGGCAGCACGAGGACACACGCCTGGCCAAAAAACAGTTCGGGGACCTCTGAGAGCTCCGAGAGCCCGCGGGTCTCGTAGACGAGTGTCGGGCGCCGCGGCCGCTTCGGAGCGCCCCAGGACGCGCTGAGAGCGCTCCGCAGCTCCTCCTCCTCCTCCTCCTCCTCCTCCTCCTCCACCTCCTCCTCCTCCTCCTCCTCCTCCTCCTCCTCCTCCTCCTCCTCCTCCTCACCTTAGGCCCGCCTGAGCGGGGGAGGTCAGCGGCCCCCTCGCGGGGACTCCACCAGCGGGCACTCTGGCCTGGGACCCACGAGGGCACCACGGGGTCCCAAAGAGGACCCCAGCTGAGGGCCCCCACGAGGCCCCAAGAGGCAAGAGCATCGAGGCCTCTGGCCCATAAACCAGGCGCGGTGGCGGGGTGGGCCGAAGGCCACTAGATCCGCGGCCCCCTCCAGCTTGCCACACGGGTGCACGGCGTGCCAAACTTCTCACTGGTTGCGATTATGTTGAAGCTTCTCTGTGGGTACTCGGCCGAGCGCGCCGACCACCCGAAATGCCAGGTCGGCAAGGATTTAGCTCGTTCCAGGTGGCTCGACAAGGGCCCAATATTGCCTCCAAGACGGCTCAGAGGACCTCCAAGACGGCCAAGATGGCCAAAAGATGGCTTCCAAGACGGCCCCAAGACACCTCCAGGACGGCCAAAATGGCCCCAAGACAGCCCAAAGCTCCGAGACGGCCCCCGAAGGCCAAAAGGTCCCTTGGAGGCCCCCAAGAAGGCCCTCACGGGCCCCGAAGAGGCTCCCAGGAAACCCCTGGGAGGCCTCAAGAGAGCCTCAACAGGCCTCTTCTTCCTCCTTCTCCTCCTCCTCCTCCTTCTCCTCCTCCTCCTCAGACACTGAGGCACTGAAGGCGATAGAATCCGAACGCCGCCCCCCCCACCCCCCCAGAGCCAGTCAGCCCTGCAAGGCGACAAAAGACAAAGGGGAGGAAGAGAGAGGAAAGGAGGAACATGAACCTCAATGGTAACCTCGGGAGGAAGGAAATGGAGGGAATGTGTGTGACAGACGGTAGCTGGTGAGGCGCGTGGCGGCGGCAAGATAATTCCGCGGGACCACGTTGGGTGCCGCTTGCTTGGTGGGCGGGGCTGCGGGCTGGTGCGCGGCGCCACTCTCGCAAAAGGGAAAAGCACAAAAGCTTCCCCTGCACATAGGAAATCGGGGATCTCCTGACCCGGGTCAACCCAGACCCGGGCCAGTCAGGCCTTGCAAAATCCTGCAAGATCCTGCAAAATCCTGCACCCAAATCCGGGGTCAGCGCGAAGGATCCTGCAGGATCCTGCAGGATCCTGCACCCGAGCCCGGGTCACTGCCACCCTGGCCTCTGCATCGGGCGCCCTGGCTGACCCTCGTTTGCAGCGACCCCCGTCTCAAGGCTCCCGGAAGGAAACCCCTACACACGTCCGCCGGCCCCGCGATCGGCACTCTCGCTTGCCAGGCAGGCGCAGGGCACCCGGACCCGCGAGGCTGCGGGCCTCGTCGGGGGGGGGGGCCAATCAAAAAGGTTGCACAACTCATCGGTTCCCAATCCTAGCCCATCAAAGGCTGCACAAGTTCGGAAACCGACCCCGACTCGAGACAACGACAAGGCTGCACAACTCATCGGTTCCCAATCAGAAAGGTTGCACAACATCGGTTCCCATTCAATAGAGGCTGCACAAGTTCGGAAACCGACCCCAACCCGAGAAAAGGAAAAAGGTTGCACAACTCATCGGTTCCCAATCAAAAAGGCTGCACAACTCACAGGTTCCCCATCAAAAAGGCTGCACGAGTTCGGAAACCGACCCCAACCCGAGAAACGAAAAAGGGTTGCACAACTCATCGGTTCCCAACCAAAAAGGTTGCACAACTCATCGGTTCCCAATCCTAGCTTATCAACAAGGCTGCACAAGTTCGGAAGCCGACCCCAACCCGAGAAAACGAAAAAGGCAACACAATTCATCGCTTCCGAATCAAAATGGTTGCACAACTCATCGCTTCCCAATCCAAAAGGCCGCACGAATTCGGAAACCCCAACCTCAAAAAACGAAAAAGGTTGCACAACTCATCGGCTCCCAATCAAAAAAGGCTGCACAACTCACCGGTTCCCAATCAAACAGGCTGCACGAATTCGGAAACCGACCCCTTCCCGAGAAAACGAAAAAGGTTGCACAACTCGTTGTTTCCCAAACAAAAGGTTGCACAATTCTTCGGTTCCCATTCAAGGCTGCACAAGTTCGGAAACCGACAACGAGAAAAGTTGCACAACTCTTCGGTTCCCAATCAAGAAGGTTGCACAACTCATCGGATCCCAATCGAAAAAGCTGCCCATGTTCGGAAACGGAGCCGACCCGAGAAAACGAAACAAGTTGCACAACTCATCGGTGCCCGATCAAAATGGTTGCACAACTCATCGGTTCCCAATCAGAAAAGCTGCAAAAATTCGAAAACCTACCCCAAACCGAGAAAACAGAAAAAAATACACATATCATCGGTTCCCACTCAAAAAGGTTGCACAACTCATCGGTTCCCATTCAAAAAAAACTGCACCAATTCGGAAACCGACCCAAAACCGAGAAAACGGACAAAACATGCACATCTCATCGGTTCCCAAACAAAAGGTTGCACAACTGATCGGTTCCCAATCAAAAAAAAAGCTGCACCAATTCGGAAACTGACCCCAAACCGAGAAAACGGAAAAGGTTGCACAACTCATCGGGTGCCAACCAAAATGGTTGCACAACTCATCGGTTCCCAATCAGAAAAGCTGCAAAAATTCGAAAACCTACCCCAAACCGAGAAAACAGAAAAAAATACACATATCATCGGTTCCCACTCAAAAAGGTTGCACAACTCATCGGTTCCCATTCAAAAAAAACTGCACCAATTCGGAAACCGACCCAAAACCGAGAAAACGGACAAAACATGCACATCTCATCGGTTCCCAAACAAAAGGTTGCACAACTGATCGGTTCCCAATCAAAAAAAAAGCTGCACCAATTCGGAAACTGACCCCAAACCGAGAAAACGGAAAAGGTTGCACAACTCATCGGGTGCCAACCAAAATGGTTGCACAACTCATAAAAAGGCTGCACAAGTTCGGAAATCGACCCCAACCCGAGAAAACAAAAAAAAGTTGCACGACTCATCGGTTCCCAAGCATACAGGTTGCACAACTCACTGGTTCCCAATCAAAAAGGCTGCAAACATTCGGAAACCGACCCCAGTCCGAGAAATCGGAAAAGTTGCACAACCCATCGGTTCCCAGTCAAAAAGGTTGCACAACTCATCGGTCCCCAATCAAAAAGGCTGCCCAAATTCGGAAACCGACCCTAACCCGAGAAAACGAAGAAGGCTGCACGACTCATCGGTTCCCAATCAAAAAAAGGTTGCACAACTCATCGGCTCCCAATCAGAAAGGCTGCGCAAGTTCGCAAATCGACCACAACCCGAGAAAACGAAAGAAGATTGCACAACTCGTCGGTTCCCAATCAAAAGAATTGTACAACTCATCGGTCCCCAATCAAAAAGGCTGCTCAAGTCGTCGGATCTCCACCCAAAAGGTTGCACAAATTCGACAACCGAGCCCTATCCCGACAACCGTGGTGGTGCCCGTGACACCATGGACGGTTGAACTCATTGGCATGTATAAGTTCTCACTTCCAACGCCTGGAACCTAAGTCTAAGTTCATAAAGTTGGACCTTGTGTTAACAACCCAGTTCCTCCTCCTCCTCCTCCTCTTCCTCCCCCTCCTCTCAAGTATTGGGGGTCAAGTGTTTCTTTTGGCCTCCTTCCCCTGTGCCTCAGCGCGGCACTTGAGAGACTAGATTCGGGCGCTACCCACCATACATTGATTGCGCTCAATCTCGACCAAAGCAGGGGAGAAAGCAATGGCGCGGGGCCCATCGGTCCCCAGGGGCCGCGGGCGAGGACCATGGAGCAGATGTCCAGACTGCGGGTTTTGCGAGTACAGTGCCGAGCTGGCCAAGGCAGGATGCACTCGTCGAGGCTGCGGCTCAAGAGTTCCTCTGTACAAGGCGCGCTCGTCGTCGGCGGAGAGGAAGGTCTCCTTCGATTTGACGGGCGACGAGGACGAGCTGGTGACTCCTCGAGGAACCAGGGGGGCGGACGGCAAAGGCCGCAACGACGCCAAGAGCTGGCGGCGTGGCGGCGCAGGTCAGGACGTGGCCGCCCTCCGGAAGCAGGCTCTCCAGGCGACAGAGGACCAGGGTTCATCAGGTACCTGCGCAAGCAGGTGAAAAAGTTCGCAGCGGAGGCGACGAAGCCCAAGGACGAACCATCCCTTGTTGAGGCGCTGCGTCGAGCAGAAGGAGCATGCAAAGACGCAGAGCATCGTTGCTCGCGGCAGGTTGCACATGTGGTTCGGCTGAGGAGACAGCTGGAGGTGGCTGAGGATAAGGAGGCGAAGGCGGCGCGGGCGGTGGTCGAGGCCGCGCTGGCCCGCAAGGCCGCCGCGCAGGCTGCGGCACACACCGAGGGCGCCCATGCCGCGCCCGCCGCCCAGCCCGACTCCTCAGCATCGACGCCAATGTTTCACGTCAGCTGGGAACAAGAGCTCTTCGATGAAATCGACGGCATGGAGTGAGAGGAGCATGAGAAGGAAGTGCTGAGGGGCATCAAGAAGAATCTTGAGGCCACGCAAGGCGCCATGGCCTCGAAGGAGGCCGAGGTCAAGGCGTGGCTGGAGCTGATGGAGTCCGTCAGGCGCGACATCGAGCAGAGGCTCGCCAAGAAGAGGCGAGGGATCGACGGCCAGGCTGTCGCTGGCGGAGGGGGCGCCGAGGCCGCGCAGCAGCCGCAGGCGGCAGCAGGGGGTTCCCCAGGCGCCGCCGCCAGCGGCGACGCGGCGGCGGCAGGCAGCGGCGCCGGCACACCCGACGCAGCAACCCAGGCGGCCAGGGAGCAAAAAATCGCATAGGAAGCGAAGAAGCTCTCGGAGGCCAAGTTCCTGGCGGAGACGCAGAAGCAGAAGGACATGAGCAGTGGCAAGGGCGGCAAGGGCTACGCTTCCCAAGCAGACGGCGCGAGCTCTCGACTATCTGGAGCTGCGCCGATGGCGAGCACGCCGCCCGATGAGGCAGAGGGGGGGGCAGCATAGCCGCTGGTCCTATGCCAATGTCACTTGCTTGGGGGGAGAAGTGTTGGAACTGGCTTATGTGTCAGTCGTTCGACTTCATTAGTATCGTTGAGTCCCACATCCACGATGACGGGGCTCTGCGTAAGTATGACGCCAAGGCTCGGGGCAAGGGCCTTCGCTCGTTCACCAATCCAGCGAGACCGTCTTCGAAAACGAGAGCTGCAGTCGGCACCAAGAGGGAGGTGTTGATGGAGTACTCGAACGAGGGCGGTGAGTGGTTCATGTCCAAGGGGCACTTGCAGCCCCACCGCCCCCCCTGCTGCCAGGTTAGCTGGGAGCAGACTGCACGCGCCTCACCATTCTAATTGTCTCGATGGTTTTCTTGCCATAGTTGTACATTTCTCAGGTTTCAGCGTGGTAATGATTAGCTTTTACGCACACAGCTGTACAGGGCTCACTGGAGCCAACGTCGGCAGGTTTCAGAGGCTAGCAGGGCTTTTGTGGTCTCTTCAACTCCCCTGTATAGTTGCAGGAGATTTCAACATGGAGCAGCGCCAGCTTGAGAAGTCAGGCATCGTTCGTCGGTTGCAAGCCGTGGCGTTGCAGGCAAAAGTGGCAGCCACATGTAATCTTGGCTCGGGTACAGTGATTGATTATCTTCTGTGCAGCCAGCCCGCAGTGCCATTTATCGCCGGCATCCGTCCTGTCATCTCTGTGCCCTGGAAGCCGCATGTAGGACTCGAGATTCTCATGCGTCGATCGGGGGAACAGCTCCTGACGAGAATTCAAGAGGCCCTAGGTCGGCCCTCCACAGGTCCCACGACCACGTAAGGAAGCCACCGCGGGGTCTAAGTCTAGTCTTGCGAAAGCTACGCGCAAGGTACAGCGCCAGCTCGCTCTCGAAAAGCGGGCTGCCCAGTTTTCTGCCTTGTTTGAGGGGCGCTGTCAGTTTGAGCAATCTGTTGCGAACCCCGAGGGCGATGGAGCCTCAGGGATTGGGGAGCTAGATACTGAGCCTGTCAAGTTTGATGAGTGGCCCGAGGAAGAAGATCCATGGGCTGAGGAGCTGTCGTTCTGTCCCGACCCCCCCCTCCTCCCCGCTCTCGCTGCGCACCTTTTGGGCACCAAGTGGCTCCAAACATGGCCCTGGCCCCTTTAGGGCCCTTTTCTTCACCCCCCATTTGGGCCACCCCCCAATTGAACCCGCCCGACAGGGCACATTCCTCAACCAGAGCACCGACCGTGTCGGTACCCATGCCTCCTCTCAGCCACACTGGGGATCTGCCCGAGCCCCCGCCCCCATCAGCGGAGGCCTCGCTGGAGATGATCTCAATAGCCTTCTGGATGGCCTCCAGCTCCTCCGCTCGCAGCGTCTGCCGCGACTCGAAGGAGGTCGCCTCCCGCGGGCGGAGTTGCCAGGTCGACGACGACGACGACGACAACGACGACGACACGACGACGACGACGACGACAACGACGACGACGACGACAACGACGAGAACGACGACGACGACGACGACGACGACGACGACGACGACGACGACGACGACGGCGGCGGCGGCGGCGGCGGCGACGGTAATGGCGGCGGCTGCTGCGGCAGTGGCGACGTCTTCGTGCCACACGTTTTCGGACGTTCTGGGGTTCTCGTCGCCGCGGCCAGACGCAGCCGGATGTCAGGACCGCATCGGATCGGGCAGCACCGATACGGGGCCGAAATCGAACCGGACCGGTCGCGCCAGGATGCGCAACAACGCCCTGCACTCGCAGGCATATCTGGCTGGGCCGCACGGGATCGCCAAAAAATGGTAATCGAATCAGATGGGGCCAGCCAGAACGGGGATCGAACGGGACCGATCGAATCGCAACGGACCCCGCCAGGTCTCACGGCGAGGCTCGGGGCGTGGAGGGTCGCCTTCGTTTGCAAGGTGCCGGGCGCTCCTGTGAGACGAAGAGAGGACGAGGACAGATTCAGATGAGGATAACGCAGGGATGCGGGTCTCCTCTTCCTCCTCCTCCTCCCTCCTCCTCGCTCCTCCTCCTCCTCCCGTCTCCTCCTCCCGTCTCCTCCTCCCGTTTCCGCCTCCCGTCTCCTCCTCCTCCTCCTCCTCCTCCTCCTCCTCCCGCCTCCTCCTCCTCCTCCTCCTCCTCCTCCTCCTCCTCCTCCTCCTCCTCTGGGAGCAGACGGGCCTGGGGGACGCCCATCGGGCTCCGCGGCTGCCCCGGAGCACCCCGGGACGCTCGGGGAGCGCTCTGGGAATGCTCTGGAGCGGTACGTCCTCGCCGGAGGCCCGCAAGAGAATCGCAAACACAGTCGGGGCTGATTGGAGAGGACCCGCTAGAGGACACAGGACCTCCTCCCTCCTCCTCCTCCTTCCTCCTCCTCCTCCTCAGCCGCCGTCCCGGCTCGAGGGGCCCTGGGAGGCTACCAGGTAGCCGCGCCCCTCACTTCCGGGACTGCTGCTATACGCGCCGCTTGTTCGCAGCCGCCATAGCGCTGCCCCGCGGCCGTGCTGGCCGCCGCCGTCACGCAGGCCGGGCCTTAGAGCCTGCGTGGCACAAGCGAGCCCGAGCGGACCGCTCTCGTGCTCGCGTCCTCCTCCGCCTGGAGGCGGCGCGTCGACTGCTACAACGTCACCACAGTCGACAGCAAGTACGACGCGTCGACATGACCAAGGCTGCCCCTTCCGTCACATGGGCGCCGCCTGCTTCTCCCTGGTCCTGTTCTACCTGTTCCTGCAAGAACTGGCACGAACGTGTGGATTGTCGCCAGTGTGGCTCGCCCAAGCCCGATGCCCCGCCGTGGCGCCGCCTGCCGAGGCGCTCTGGCAGTGCCCCCCCTGCGCAGGATGGGGCGCGGGGCAAGGGCAGAGGCAAGGGCAGGGACAAGGCCGCTGGCAAGCCTCCCGCTCTTCGAGATGCACCGCCGTCGGCTGCAGGAGGCTCTGCTACCAAGGACAAGGACAAGGCCAAGGACGAGGACGAGGACAAGGCCTCCGACGAGTACCGCTCGGCGAAGGAGATCTTGCACATCCGCCCCGCGCTGCCGCAGGTGGCTCGTGGGCACCCCAGGTGGCGGCCGCCGCCTGGTCCTCAGGCGACGGACGCCGAAGTGGAGAACTACAAGGAGAAGGCCTCAGCCAGGCTGGAGGCTCTGAATGCTATCATCCTCGACCGCTTCGACGCTGGCGAGGACTACGACGATGCTGTGCTCGAGTTCGCGACCACGCTGACGATGCTGTTCTGCGCGAGAGGCGTGAAGGCCCAACTCCAGAAGCAGGAGGAGGCCTACGAGCGCGCCGAGAAACGCCTGCAGAAGGCGAACGACGTGCTGGAAGACTTGCAGACGCAGGTGAAGCAGGCCACCATGGACGTCGACCTGGCCAAGCGCGATCTCGATCACATGACCAAGACGATTGCCGAGCTGAACACCCTGATCCAGTCCGAGAACGAGGCTGCCAAGGAGGCTGCCAGGAGGGCTGCCGAGCCTGCCCCCGCAGCAACGCCTGCTGCTGGAGTGGCGCCGGTGGGTGCGGCTGGTGGTATGGCTGGTGCCGTGCCTGCTGGTGCTCCCATGTCCACGCTCGGGGCGTTGGCCGCCCACCAGACGCAGATCTCGGCGATGATGGCCCAGCTGCAGGGCTTCCAGTCCCTCATCCACCAGATGCAGTTATCGGCTGGAGGTGGTCAGAACATCCCCGTGCCGACCGCCCACGTGACCTTCTCGGCGGGGCCTGCTGGGGCTCCCGAGGCGGCGGGCAGGCCGCCTGCCGAGGCGCCCGTGGACGGCCTGGGCGGGGCGCCAGGGGTGCAGGGGCAGCCGCCTGGCCGCGCGGACGCCGACGCTGCTGGGGCAGCTGCAGCGCGTGCGGCTCCAGCGACGCCTGCTGCCGAGGAGCCCGAGGCACGTGCGAGCCGCGCGGAGGCTGGCTCGCGCTCGCCGCGGCGTTCGCCCAGTCGCGCGGCCAGCCGTGGGAGGGCAGCCCATCGCTCCCAGTCGCGCTCGGCTCCTCGTGGTGCGGCGACGGGAAACGCCTAGCGGCCGCTGCTCGCCGAGCGGTCCCCCGTCGGGCAGACCCTCCCCCCGACGAGAGAGGCCCCTCTGACCAGCGGCCGCCTCTGAGTAGCCGTGACTTCCCGTTTCATTATGTGCCTGCTGCTGTCGAGCTGCTGCGTCAGCCCTGGCCTTTTTCAGTACATCAGCTGTGTGAGGAGGCTCTGTCTGCCTACCTGCATCCAGCTACCTCCGCGGTGCTG
This sequence comes from Prorocentrum cordatum, assembly GCA_963575745.1. Classification (NCBI taxonomy): domain Eukaryota; class Dinophyceae; order Prorocentrales; family Prorocentraceae; genus Prorocentrum; species Prorocentrum cordatum. The sequence continues at coordinate 38,026 of CAUYUJ010014450.1, read as the reverse complement.
CAGCAGCATGTGCCGTTCCTCCCCCTCCTCCCCCCCCCCGTGTCCTCGTCTATACCGATGGCACTGGCGGAGCCGATGGATCTGACATATCGTTTGTTCCTGCGTCGGCTGCGGTGATTATCTATGAATACTTTGATGGATCCAGGGCCCTTCGAGGATATATATATATATATATATATATATATATATATATATATCTGATCTGGTCCCGGAGGATGTGATGGATCTCTTCCCGTCTTCCTACCACTCTGACACTGCTGAGATTCTTGCTGCTGCATGGGCATTGGCATGAATTGCCCAGGCGGACCTGGGTACAATACCAGTTGTGCTTCGACTTGACTCTATGCGGACGCTCGGAGTTTTGATGGGCACCCAAACCTTCGAGGTCACCAACTCTGGAATGGTGTTTCTTCGGTCCCTGGTCCAGTTTCTGGCTGCAACCTGTACCATCCAGGGACAACATGTGCATAGCCACCAAGGGGAAGGGTATAACGAGCTCGCGGGTACTCTTGCACGTCTCACAGGTATGGGACTGCTGCCAGGCATGGAGTATATGTCAGCGGCGCCATTCTACTGGCGAAGCTTTTGACGACAAAACGCAATTCAAAAAATTAAACGTTTAATCGCAAAATGCTCGGTATAGCGTTGGACCAATCGCGGCTGACTGAACGCGAGAACGCGAGCGCCCGCGCGATGCTCCTCGCTGCAGACTGAAGCCCCGATGGGCACCACGATCACAGCGTTTGGCGCGAAAGGGCGCGGACCGAATTGCCTGCCAATCGCGACGTTGCGATGAGGAACCGCTGCGCCAATGACAGCGGCAGCGGTGATACATCGAACAAACACCTTGGAGCAAGTGTCATTGCGACAGCGACATCAAAGGCGCCATTACGTTCAATGACACATTGGAGGTCGCGCAACCACGCGCGAACCCCACGCGGCACTACAGCGCGCAACCGCATGACGAACGCAAACTGCACAAGCCAACGCGATGCGCGTGCCTGCGCGCGCTAACCCACAACCAGTGGCTCGCACGTGCGCGCGCGCACGTTCGAGGGCGATGGCATCGCCAGAAGTCGCGGCGCGATGGCAACTGGCTGTGCAAATTTGCAGGTCGCCAGGCGCACTTCTGAAAGTTCTTGGGGTCGCAAAACCATAATGAAAACCGCGCCGCGCATCCAAAGCGACGCGATCACGCGAGTAGGGCCGCCCGCGCACGGCAAGGCGCGAACGCTAACCCAAGCTGGAAAAAAACCAGCGAGGTATGGAATCGGATTGCAACGGGCGCTGGTTTTCAGGGCGCGCTAAAAACGCATCGCGCGTCGAAGCGCGACCGCCAACAGTCAGCTATGAGGCTGGGCACCCTCGCTGGGAACGGTCAGAACTCAAGAGCAGCGGCCAGGAATTGATGGGCGCCTCGAACGGCGCGACAACAAAAAAGCACATCCTCTCGTCGCCACACGGCGCAAGAAGCGGCGCAGTCGACCGCGCACGTCCGCACCGCGCAGATTAGCGCAAGACGCGACGCACAACGAAGGGATTGAAAGCCCGCTCGCGCGCGCACGCGCGCACGCCGCAAAGGCGGGAGCGCGCCCCCGCGGGCCTGCGCGCGTTCCGAAGGGCCGACAGCGCGCGCCAGCGCAGCATGCGCACTGGGCGTCGACCCACCGCGGAGACGACGTCGACGCAGAGGGTTCTGTGGAGCCAGAATACTTGAGCCAGAATGGTCGGATCCAAAATTGCAACAGAGGGGGGGGGCGCCGGGGGCGGCGGGGGGGGGCAGGAGCGGAGGGTCTGGCGGGGCGGGGGCCGGAGGCGCAGCGGGGGGACGCAGAGTAGAGCGCGGCGAGGGGGGGAAGGGGGTCGGATGGGGAAGGAAAGGAAGGCCGCCACCATGCTTTCGCACGCAGAGGCGCGTGAAAACGCTTCGCGCTTCGATTTGGGATTATTTCCAACGTTCTCTAAGGCGTATGACGTACTTGCAGTTCGACAGGATATGCAATCGCACCCCGTCTGGCGCGCGCAATGCGTCTGGTTAGTGTCATCGAGGCCACGGCCGTGCATAAGTGACACAACAGCCGCCCCGTCTCAACAACCATCTGTTTGATCGTTTCAACCCCCGCGCGTTCCAATCCAATGTTGGCCCTACGCTGCCCGACAGGTTCCAAAGCGGGCCCCGAGACGGCCGCGCGTGGCCCCGAGGCGGCCCGCGAGGCGCCCGCGGCGGCGCAGGAAGACATCGCGACGGCCCCTTGGGGATCCCAGAAGGCGCGCCGCGACCAGCTAATCCATTCCGCACCGACAAGACCCACGAAGGACGCACGAGGCGGCGCAAACGCGCGCAAGGATATCCGAGGGCCCCCACCACAGCACCGAAAGACAAATACTATTGATCTATCCTTGATTATATTCAAGATGTGGAGGTCCGCACCTTTCGGGCTCCCTGGCGCCCCAGGGCGGCCTTCGAAGTCCCCAAAGACCACTCCGAGACGGCCAACGACCCCTCAGAAGACCGCCCGATTGTCGGAGAGGGCCCCAAGACGGCCCATAAATCATCATAGATTATCAAACGACGCCCACAGGCGGTCTCGAAAGGAGTCCGCGAACAGGAAAAGCACTCAACCCGCGGCCGCCCAGGCGGCCCAAGAGCTCCGCAAGGGCGGCCCCCGCGCTGGTCCACAGAAGCCGACGCCATGCATGTTTCATCGTTTGTGTCCACGTTTGAAAAATCTGTCGCGTTTGTTTTCCGCATTTTCGGATGGGCCGCGAGATTTCTCCGAACGCCCCAAAAAAACTTCCAACGAGGTCCTCAACGGGGCCCATATGACGGCCCCGAACGGCCTCAAAATGACGGAAAACGAATGCAGGGCCACGCGAGGACGCGCCACGATGCCCCCCTTATCAAGCACAAAACCTGGGACAATGCGGGGCCAGTGTGCAAATTAGCATGTGCACCAATGCACCCAATGACATTTTATCAAACCTCAACTGTTCGAAACCATGCGTCTACCACATGTCAGCAACAAAAAAACTGATGTGAAAACGCAACTGTCCAAAACGAGTTTCCTGGACAATTGAATCGCGGTTCTGATGTCTCGAATGTCATGCCGCAGGTTGCCTTCATCATCCGCCACAACACTGCGGAACCTCAACTGTTCCTAACAATTGTTTCCCTGGGCTCCTTACCACCAGGCTAACCCAACAACGCGGATAAGAAACGCCCAGCCACCAAACACAAAAAAAACAACGTAACCTGGCGAAAAACCCAACCGTATACAACTGGGGGTTCCATGTGGGGCCGCGGACCGTGTGAGGGGTGCGTCCATGTGACGTGGCGCCGCCATGTGGACCATGCTACTGGGGCCTTCGGTGGACCCCCCTGTGGGTCCACGAACCGCGCGCTGGGTTTGTAGCCGCACGATTTGTGAAGACCGCACGCGGGGCGGCGCACGATTTGCGAAGACCGTCTGCGGTGTTCTTGGCCAGAGGATTTGTTAACACCGTCTGCGGGGTTTTTGGCGGCACGATTTGTTAACACCCTGGGCGCGAAACGATGTGCGAACACCTGGGCGCCGCACGATGTGGTAACAACCTGGGCGCCGCGCAGTCCCACCAGCCCTCTGGGCGTAGGTGGTTTGGGGAGTTTCCTCTTCCAACCCCCTTTCTTCCCCTTGGGGGAGGGGTTTACCCCTCCCCCTACCCCCTCCACTGGACCTGGACGGGAGGTTTCGCTGGTAGTTGGAGCGTCCAAGATGGCCCAAGATGGCTCCAAGAGCGCCTCGGGGAGCCCAATATGAGCTCCAAGATTGCTCAAGAAGCTAGCCTCAGATGCCTCAAGACGGCTCCGAAGATGCTCCAGTAGGCCCGAAAACCGCCCCAGGACGGCTCCGAGAGGCCAGCTAGGTGCCCCAGGAGGCCTCCAAGAGGCCAAAATCCTTCAAAAACCGAAGGAACATCAATGCGTGTTGCTTTCTCACCCTTTCGCTTCCGATGGCCTTCCGAGGCCTCAAGATGGCTCCAAGAGGGCCCAAGATAGCCCCAAGAGGGGCCCAAGATGGCCTCAAGACGGCCCCAAGAGCGCCCAAGAGCGCTCCAAGAGCGCCTCGAGATGAGCCCAAGAGGCGATTTTAGAGGATCTAGAGGGGCAGGCCTAATTAACCCCACTCTCTTCTTTGATCGATCGCCTCCAAGATGGCCCTAAGAAGCGCCAAGGAGGCCCCAAAAGGCGCCAAGATGGCCCCAAGATGGCCCCAAGATGGCCCCAACATGGCCCCAAGAGGTCCCCGAGAGGCTCCCCGGGGCACCCAAGACGCCCCAAGAGGCCTCCGGGACCGCCGAGACGCTCCCAAGACGCCCTAAGAGGCCTTCAGGACGCCCCCAAGAGACCCCCGAAGAGACTCCGAGAGGCATCCAAGAGGCCTCTGGCCATTCTGCTCGCCCTTCTCCTCGTCCTCCTTTTCACTCTCGTCCTGCTCCTGCTCCTCCTCCTCCTCCTCCTCCTCCTCCTCCTCCTCCTCCTCATCCGCCTATTGCTCTTCCTCCCTCTACCCTCCTCCCGCTCCCCCTTTTCCTCCTTGAGTTCCTCCTCCTCATCGTCCTCCGATTCATCCTCCATCCTCGCCGTCTTGGGTAAGACGGGTTCCCCAGCCTTGTGTTATTATGTATGCCCCCCACTTCCCTGATCACCCCCATTCGCCTGGGCATCGTTACTGCATGGGCTGTTGGGGATACGCGAAGCGTCAAGAATTTGTTGGTCTGGAACAGACTGGGCGCTACACGATTTGTTAACACCGTCAGCGGAGCTGTTGGCTGCACGATTTGTTAACATTGTTTCCGGCGGAGGCGGGGTGGCAATGCCACCTCCGCGCGTCGCAACGCCACTTCCGCGTGTGAAGTGCACGCCCAACTGGAGCGGCGCCGCCATGTGGACCTTGCCACTGGAGTCTTCGGTGGAACTCCCTGCGGGGCCACGAACCGTGATGATGCGTGCGCTTAAACAAGGCGGCGCCGCCATGTGGGCCCTGCCGCTGGGCCCCCCCTCGAACTCCATGTGATGCCACGGACCGTGTCAAGTCTGCGCCCACATGGCGCGGCGCCGCCATGTGGACAGCGCCGCCGAAATCTGCGGTGGAGCTCCCTATGGGAACGACGCCCCCCCAGAAGGGCTGGACCAAGCAAGAAGAAGGCGGGGGTGCCCGCCACCGTGTCCCCTCGCCCTCCTCCTCCTCCTCATATTATTCCTCCTCCTCCTCCTGCAAATTTCCCCCCCCCTCCTCTCCCTCCCCCACCGCGCCGCCATGTCCCCCCACCCCCCCCTCGCCGCATAATGCTACTGCGAACCCGCTAGGACCGCGAATCGCCCGGCGAACGCGGCACGACCTCGTGGACGCACCAGACCGCCCCGACAAACAGCCCAACCAAACTGACCGACAAAATGCCCACCCGGACCGTCGAACAAAATTTCCGGGGGGTGCATCCTAACTGTGAATTTACACTGAATCCGCTCGGCAGCGACAGCCAGGAACGAATTTGTCGCGACACTTTCCTGGGTCGGTCCGATTTTTTTGTCGCGCCCGTCGTTTTTTTTTGTCGGCTCATTTTGTCGGCCGCCTCTTTTTTTTTGTCGGCCCATTTTGTCGGGCCGATTTTTTTTTGTCGTTTGTTTTTTTTGTCGGGGAGGTTTGGTTTTTTGTCGGCCGATTCTGTCGGGGCAATCGTTTTCTTTTGTCGGCTGGGCGCCGCCCGCAATGCATAGATGCAGGGAGGCAGACGGGTCATGTGGCAGCAAGGGCGCACGCGCAAAACGCAGAAGGATAACAAGAAGGAACGCGAACCAGGGCAAGGCAAGAACAACACGGAGGGGGCGAGGGGGGCGGCAAGAGCAGATGATGTCGAACGGGAAAAGACATTTGCTCGTGGAGTACGTGTCCCGACGGATCCACTCACAGGGGGCGCCGAAGTGATCACGGCACCTTTGGCCTCCAATCTGTAACCTCGATGCCAGCAGCACAGGCGTACGCAGGATGCTCTGTGGGCACAGTGCTCATGAAGTCCGCCCCGCGCGTGACGCAGGAAACAGGCGACGCAACTCAACTCCCTTGCGCCTGAGACCGGGCGGCCGCGCACGTCAAGAAACTCAAAGAGCCCCCGCGGTCGCCCCAAGGGGCCCCGCAAAGGCCTGTCAGGACCAGGACAAAAATAGGCCTGGCGAAATAACCAACCACATGCTGCTGCGGGTACCATATGGGGCCACGATTGCGCGGGGAGCGCGCCAAGATGAGGCGGCGCCGCCATGTCGACCACGCCAATGGGGTTTCCAGTGGTACTCCACGCGGGGCCACGAACCGAGTGAAGGGTGCGCCCCAATGGGGCGCAGCCGCCATGTAGACCCTGCCACTAGGGCCTTCGAGTGAGCTCCATGCGGGGCCACGAGCCGTGCGAGGGGTGCGCCCGCATGGGCGGTACCGCCATGGGGCCATGCCACTGGGGCCTTCGGTGGACCTCCATTTGAGACCACGAAACGTGTGAGGGGTACGCCCAAATGAGGCGGCGCAGCCACGTGGACCTTGATCCAGCATGGATCCTGGCACGTCGGCGGGCCTGGCGAAAGCATAAATGTATCCAAGAATTTAGGGTCTTGTCCGAGCCCATCGATATCCTCCTGCGTGAATGCATAATCTTCATCGCCACCCAGACTTATTCATGGTGAGACTCACGCACGCCCCGTTCGTGGCCGTTTTGCGGGGGTGCCTCAAGCGGTTTGCCTGTCTTCTGTCCCAACATCCTTGGCTACCAGAGCAGACTGTGAGGATGTCTCAGGCGGGACGCTGGTTTCAGCCCCCCCTGACGGAAACCACCACGTGTTATTTCACTGTCCCATTCGCGGCCGTTTTGTGGAGATGTCTCAAGCGGTTTGCCTGTTTCCTGTCCCAACATCCTTCGCTGTCGGAGCAGATTTGGAGGATGTCTCAAGCGAGGCGCTCATTCTCACCCCCCATAGGGGGAACCGCCAGGGCTTATCTCACGGTCCCGTTCGGGGCCGTTTTGTTGGGATGCCTCAAGCGGTGTCCCTGTCATCTGTTCCAACATCCTTCGCTTTCGGAACAGATTTGGAGGATGTCTCGAGCGTGGAATGGGAGGTGCGCGCGAATGAGGGGGGGAAGGGGCAATGCGGCGAGGAGGAGGAGGATGAGGCGGAAGGCGTGGATGACACGGGGAAAGGGAGGGGAGGGATAACGAGGGCGGTTGAGGGGGGCGAGGGAGTGGGAAAACACCAGGATGACGAAGGCGAAGTAGGATGAGAAGGAGGAGGAGGATAACAGGAGAAAAGGGGGGTAACGTGAGGAGGCAGGGGATTAGTATGATGGCGAAGTGGGGCGACGGGGGGTAGAAGATAACAAAGAGGAGGGGTCATGCCGCATTCAATTTCCTCTGGCCCTTTCCGGCCGTTTTGCTGCGATTTGGGCGGTTCTTCGGGTGGTGCCGAGCGCTCTAATACCCAGAAGGGCGAGAGCGTGACGTTCCTTTTCGTTTTCTTGTGTCTGATCAGTTTGATGGCGCCCGGAAAGCATCCTCGCTGACAGCGCGCGGTATTTTTTGGGAGCTCTTGGATTGTCCTCGGGTTGGTGTGAATCATTTTGGGCCGCATGGGCCGTCGCATCGTGATTCTCTCTATGAAAAATGATCACCTTCAGCGGTGTCGGCCGTCGTTGGGGGCAGTGTGCGCCGCCATGGCAGTTCGCATCAATGCAGAGGACGTTTGAATGACATAGGGCCGATGGGGGGGGGGACGGCATATTTGGGAGCAGTTGCGACGATTGGTATGGCCGAGCCGCCCTCATTCTAAATATGCGACGTGCTCGTTATTTTTTGTTTTTTTTTCCAGGGCGTGCTGTCAGCAGGGGGAACGCCGCGCGCCTGGATTCCCCGATGGGAGCTCGCGGATTGGATTTTACAGTGCGACTGGGGCCACAGTCCGTTATCACCGCGTGATGTTCGCCCCGCGCGGATGGCGTTGCATGTCAGACGGGTAATCCCCATCGAGGGTTTGGTGCAGTTGGCATTTTCGCCATATCCTAAGATGGTTTTTTGTTATTACTTGGACGCCTCCTACTCCTTCTCACTCTTCTCCTGCCCTCTCCTCCTCATGCCCCGACTTACTCATATACAGACTGACTCACACTCAGACTAACTCATACACATATTCACACACAAATACCTATTCATACTCATACCTACTCATACTCAGACCTGCTCCGACTCAGACTTACTCATGCTGAGACTCACGCGCGCCCCGTTCGCGGTCGTTTCGTGGGGATGCCTCAAGCGGTTTGCTTGTTTTCTGTCCCAGCATATTTCGCTATCGGAGCTGATTTAGAGGATGTCTCGAGCGAGGCGCTAATTTTCACCCCCCTTACGGGAGCAGCCAATGGTTATCTCACGGTCCCCTTCGCGGCCGTTTTGTGGGGATGTCTCCAGCGGCTTGCCTGTTTTCTGTTCCAACATCCTTCGCTTTCGGAGCAGATTCGGAGGATGTCTAGAGCGAGGCGCTCATTCTCACGTCCCTAAGGAGCCGCCGAGGGGTTATCTCACGGTCCCGTTCGCGGCCGTTTTGTGGGGATGTCTCAAGCGGGTTTGCCTGTTAGTTGTCCCAACATCATTCGCTTCCGGAGCAGATTTGGAGGATGTCTCGAGCGAGGCGCTCATTGTCACCCCCCTAAGGGGATTCAAATATTCACTGCGTGGGGCTCCCCATATGCGCATTTATTCCCATGGACCTGTCCGCCGTGAGAATCTAGGTGCAAAAACTTTCGAGTATAAACGGGTTTCAATTGTGACGGTCTGGTCATGAATCTAACTGAGAATCAATTGGAGTGTGAATGAGCCTCAGTAGTACGAGCGCGTCTCTGCGCATGACCCTGGGTCCTCCTGGGGCCTCCTGGGGCCTCCTGGGGACCTACTGGGGCTTCTTGGGGCCTCCAGGAGCCTCTTTGGGCCCCCTGGGGCCTCCTGGGACCTCCTAGGGAGGATTCGTGCCCGAGGAGAGGCCCAATCTATAGCAACAGTCGCACATAAAACATTGCGACTTGGAGCCGCAGAAAAAAGGGGCAATCTATAGGAACACGCGTACAACACCAAGGAGTCGTGCCCTAGGAGAGGCCCTATAGGAACATAAGTACACAGGATATGGACCATCTATAAAAACATACGTATAACATCAAGGATTCGTGCCCCAGGTGAGGCCCAATATATGACAGCATACGTAAAACACATGGGATTGGACCCACCCCTGTTGCCTTCTGAGGCCTCCTGCTCCTGGGGCCTCTCGGGGCCTCCTGTTGCCCTCGGGAGACCTCCTGGCGCTTCCTCTGGCCTCCTGGGGCCTCCTGTGGCTTCCTGAAGCCTCCAGGAGCTTCCTGGGGCCTCCTAGAGCCTCTTGGGGCATCCTGTGGCCTCTTGGGTCTTTCTGTGGCATCCTGATTCATCCTGGGACCTCATGTGGTCTCCTGGGGCCTCTTGGAACCTGTTGGAGCCTCCTGTGGCATCCCCAGGAAAACCAGCGCCCACGAGTCTGGCCACCGATCGAGACATCCTCAAAATCTGGCCCACCTGGGGGGGTGAAATGGAGCGCCTCGCTCGAGACATCCTCCAAATCTACTCCGAGAGCGAAGGATGCTGGGACAGAAAGCAAGCACGACGCTTGAGACATCCCCACAAAACGGTTGCGAACGGGACCGTGAGAGAACCATTGGCGGCTCCCCTTAGGGTGGTGAAAATGAGCGACCCCACCAGTCCTCCTGCCAAGGGAACCTGGCTGTGGTTTTCGGCGACGCACCAGCGCCCTTGGCTAACAGCGTTGCAACGCACGCGCTGCATTACGCGGAAGTAGTAAGATGATATGTTTCTGACATGATGCGTGGGCGCGCACGGCGCGGGCCTACATGGCGCGTCAAAGGCGCCTGACACACGCCCGCGATACTCTTCACGACCGAAATCGGAAAATTAGCTCCGGCGGCGCACATGCGGTGGGACACGCGTGCGTTCGGCATCACCCGCGCGAGGTGGCTAACAATTTCGCGGCGTTGCGCTAAAAATGCCATTGTGCCCAACATCGTTTCGAAGCGCGCTGCGGTGCGCCGCGCAAGCGCGCGTGGACTGCGGCCTGCATGCGGCCCGCGCACTAGTACGAGCGATTGAATCTGAAAGGGCAAGGCGCGGCACGTGCGCCATGAAAACGCGGCACACGGCAGAAGCAGTTACGAGAAGGAAACTCGCGCGATTCGCGTGCCTCCGTCGACCGAAATCGCTAAATCAGGGCAAGCGATCGGCGACGACCGCGTTTGACGCCACCAATAAATACATGAAAAAATGCAAGAACAAATTTGTCGAGGCCCTCGTTTTGTTTCCTGGTGGGCGCAACACCTGATATATGCCCTTTGCATCTCTGCTCTTTGACTCCTCTGCTCTGGCCTGGGCTTGGATGTATTCCGACCGCTCCGCGGACCTTCCGAACATCATAGGTACTAACACCTTACGGGTCGGCGAGGTGCTCTCGGAGGGCTTCCAGGTCCAGGAGGTCATCGGGGTTCAGACCATCCTAGATGAGGCCCCCTCGAACAAGATAGAGCAGTACAAATTTGGGGTGGCTAACGTCTTAACGCTTCAGGGCAACAGCAAGTATAAAGGGTCCCGGCGGAAAGCTCCCCAAGGTGCTCGTCTCTTGAAGGTTATCGGCCTGAATGCCCCTGGGAGAATCACGGCCCTTGCTCGTCAGTTTTCTACTGCTAAATATCACTTCCTAGGGGTCCTGGAAACTCGACTACAGTCTGCTTTGCCTAAGAGGGTTGGTGACTACATGATGTACTACTCCAAGTGTGCTGATAACGGCGCTGATGGAGTTGCTATCTGGATTAACTGTGAGTTGCCTGTGAAGGGTGTCAAGCCTGGCCGACATCACGTTGCCCAGCTTTATGCTGATACGAGTCGGCTCTTATTGCGTTTTCATGTGCCTGGCCTGCATCTATTGCTTGTCGCTGCTCATGCCCCTCACTGTGCTCGGAAGGATGTTTGTTCAGTTGAAACGTGGTGGTTGGACACGCAGAGGTTAGTGAGCCAGCACTTAGTACCAGGAGTGCAGCCCGTATTTATGTTGGACGCTAATGCTGAAGTTGGCTCCCACTGCTCGGCACATATTGGGGATGTGGAGGCTGTGGAGGAGAATTTCTCGGGTAAGTGTATGCGAAGCTTGTGCCATAGGTTCCAAGTGGTTGCTCCCTCTACCTTCCTGCCTGCCCCGATCGACGACACACACAATACACACGTTCACACTGATGGTAAGACCTGTAAGCGGTTGGACTACAAATTACTCCCCCAAGACTGGTTCTCGCTGGTGTCGCGTGCACGGGTTGATCGAACGGTGGACCTCGCCAACGCTGTGGAGGACCACAGCCCTACCTTTGTCGAAGTCGGTGTTCCGTCTGGCTCTCTTGCGCAGTCTCAGTACAGGTGGCCGCTGTTGCGAGTTCAGCCAGAGCGTCTCCAGGATCCAGCGATCCGAGAGGCATTTGCTCGGCATGCGGCTCAGTTTCAAGTGCCTGACTGGAATGAATCAGCGACGGCGCACTGTGCACGCGTGGATGCCCACCTCGTTGCCTTTGCCATGGAACACCTGATGCCTGAGGACCCCCACCGGCAGGACTGGGTAAGTGAAAGGACCCTTGAACTCATAGAGTTGCGTAAATATCTGCGTGCCCTACATCGTGGTTGGCAGCGAAAGGCTCCGAAGGTCCTCCTGCAGGTTGTCTTCCAATCATGGGCTTCTATGGGACACCAAGAGCACATGGGGATATGGGGGCGTCTTAGGATCCGTAGCGGGTCCAACCAGATCAATGGTCTGCGATTTCGTCAGCAACTCTGGAGGCTCTTAGAGGACTATCATGACCATCTTCAGGTGCTTCGAAGTGCTGCCAGGTGCCACCTCCCAGAAGGACAGCGCTTTGCGAGGATACCTGACTGGGAATTCCTGATGACCATGTGCATTTCATTCGCTCGCCTCCCTTCGGTCAACAGTGATCTACCTTGTCCTCGGGAGCAGCTGGGTTTATATAGACGCTGGTGTGGGCTGATGAAGGCCATGCCTAGCAACATTACCTTTCTGACGTCGCGGCTCATTAGCTGGTCGTGTGACATGGACAGGGCTGACAAGATGGAACGGGTGTCCAGGGATATCTCTAGCTCGTTTCTCCAGAAGGAGTTCAGGAAGGCGCTCGGGCAGCTTAGATCCTTGGGTATAGGTTCTGCGAAGAAGAGGCCCTCTAGTCAGTCAGCTCAGGTCCTCTTGAAGGATGAGACGCCAGCCCTGACGCCCACGGCCTGCCGTGAGCGTTGGCTGGAGCACTTTGCGGAACAGGAGCTTGGCTTTCGGATACCTGCCCACAGTCTACTGCAGTTCGTAGGAGAATCGCGTGCGCCGCTTGCTTCACTGGACCTGTCTGCTGCCCGGAGTCTGCCGACACTTGCCATGTTTGAACAGCAGATGCTGAAGACCTCCAGTACCTGTGCCAACGGTCTGGATTGTGTCCCCGGGGCTCTACTCAAGACATGCGCAAAGGAATGTGCTCGACTCTACTTCCCCCTAGTGATGAAGTACATGCTGTGTCTACATGAGCCTCTACAATGGAAAAGCTCACGGCTAGCTGACTTGTACAAGGGTCGGGGTGCCCCTAACAAGTGTGTGTCTTGCAGGTCTGTGGCCATAGGTTCGCAGGTGGGTAAGCGTGCTCATGCCCTCGTTGCTGGACGTCTTCAGCCTTTTCTAGACGATTTTGCCCCTGAGTCACAGTGTGGAGGTATCAGAGGGCGCGGCACGGACTTTGCTGTGCACATGGTTCGATTGCTGCAGGAGCACTCGCGTATCCGATCGGAGTCGATGTCGACGCTTTTCGTGGACCTGGAGGCCGCGTTCCATCATGCTATTCGTGAGATTCTCATTCGGTTCGAAGGGGGGGATACTATCTCTGATGAGCGTATTGCTCAGCTGCTGCATGCCTCTGGTCTTCCGCCATATTGCATGGATCTGCTTGCTGCCGAACTTGCATGGCCGCCGTTATTAGAGGAGCTGGAGGTTCCTGCCCATTTGCAACGTGTTCTCTCTGAGACGTTAACGGGCACCTGGGCTACTACCCAAGGGTCAGGCTCTGTCGCGATCATGACCACAGGCACCAGGCCAGGCAATACTCTAGCTGCGCAACTCTTCCTCTTCATCGTGTCCAGGAGCATTCGTCGCACCCAGGAGCTGATCCAGAGTGAGGGCCTACACAAGGAGTTCATCGTGCCGTCGACCAGGACTCTCGACCCCCTCGCTCAATGCGATGCCCAGGTTTCGGCTAACGATGTAGAGTACAGCGACGACAGCCTGTTCAATGCTTGGGGGCCTGCTTGTGCTATTATTGCTCGCACTCGTGCTCTTATGGCTATTGTTGCTGACTCCTTCACCCCGCTGGGCCTCAAGCTTAACGCGGGTCCCACAAAGAGCGCCCTCATGGTCACCTTCAGAGGCCCTGGGTCTGTTACGGCCCGAAAGCAGTTCTGGATCGAGGAGGAGGGTAAGGTTTCTATCCCGCCTACTGGCACGTTTCCCAAGGGGCTTACTCTGGAAGCGGTCCACACGTACAAGCATTTGGGCGGGATGGTTTCTGACAAGCAGGACCTGCCCCCGGAGCTGGCCTATCGTGCGTCGTCGACGACGTCGTCGCTTCAGGCCCTTCGTCAGGTGGTCTTTCGCAACCAGCAGCTGTCTCGTCAGCATAAGCTCCAGCTCGCAGATGTGCTGATCATGTCGGGCCGGCTGTACAATGCTGCAACTTGGCCCCAGCCGACGACGGCACAGTTCAATCGGTACCGCGCTGGCATCGTGCGGATTTATCGGTCTGCTATTGGGCGGCCAGCTTATGATCAGGAGGCTGTTCCCGATACGACCGTGCTTGCTGCCGTCGTGAGATCTGATGTCGATATTCTGCTAAGATGGCATCGTCTCCGTTATCTCAGTCGGTTTTATAGGTATGCTCCCAGGGCTCTCTTTGGGCTTATTCGGGCCACTGCGGAACCCAAGCACTCCTGGTTCAACCTAGTCTTGGACGATTCGAGGTGGCTTCGCACTCGGGTTTCCAGGCTTCGTGCATTTCCCAGTCCGTTCTCGGAGTTCGGGGCTTGGGAGAAGGAGATTCTTGGGCGTGGACAGCACTGGGCTAACCTGGTTCGATCAGGGGTTGAGGCACACATCCGTTGGGCTTGCCGTATTGAAGACGCTCGAGCTCGCACGCAGATATTTGTTCAGCATGCTGCGCGTATTGGTGTGCCACCAGATCTATCTCTGACGCCGGCACCTGTGCCTGTTGTGCATCGCTGTCCTTTCTGTGAGCTCGAGTCGGCCAAGTGCGCTGCGGTGAAGACGCATATTGTTCGGCTTCATTACCAGCAGCGCTCGGTCGAGGCCAGATATGTTCACAGCCCTACTTGCCCCGTCTGTCTAGTTCGGTTCAGCACGGTTGAGCTCTATATCGACCACCTTGCGTATGGGAACCCGAATTGCTACATCACGGTCCTCTCCCATATGGTCCCTGAGGCTCCTGAGGTTCTAGAGGTGGTTCGGGCCCAGGAGGCCTCTGACAGGAAAGCTGCTCGGAAGAAAGGGGCTATGAGACGGGGGGCCTGGCTTCCTGCTTATCGTGTTCCTGGGCCTCGTAACGTTCCTCAGCAGTCGTTTCTTCCTTATCGGGATGCCTGGGAAGTTTTCCGCTCCATGGCCTACCAGTTCGAAGATGTACCTGAGCCCCTCTTTGAACCCCAAGAAATGGACCCCCAATATGAGGCCCTGCCAGAAGATGAACATCAGTTTGAACCGCTTGCGTATGTTGGCCCTTCTGCCGAGCATTGTCCTCGGCCGCTGCAATATGCTGTACTTGCTTTCTTCACCTGTTCTCAGGCGCTAGACGTGCTGGAGATGTTCAGGACGAGCTTGAGAGAGTGTTGGTTCCGGGCCCGGTGACTATCATCATCATATCGTGTGATGTGGCCTGTGACGCCGTGAATGGGGACTTGACCAGGGCCGACATTGTTTCAAAATGGGATCAGCTCTTGAGAACAGGTCGGGCTATAGGTTTGATCGGCGGCCCTCCCTGCGAGACATGGTCAGCAGCGAGGTGGCAGGAGCTCAGAGTTGCTGACCGTTATCGTCCACCTGCTCCCCTCCGCACTCTCAAACATCGCTGGGGTAGGCCTGATGTCAGTCTCCGTCAGCATCAACAGCTCTCCATCGACTCTCAGCTCCTGCTCAGCCAGCACCAGTTGATGCTGACCTGCCTGGAGGTAGGAGCCTGCGCACTGAAAGAGCACCCTGAGGTTGCTCACTGGGAAGAAAGGGCGCCCAGTTCGTGGCAGTCTGCCACTTCGTGTGCTCTGAGTGCTGCTCCCCCCTCCCGCATGGTCTCATTTGACCAATGTGTTTTCGGCCAAGTGAGCAAGGCCCCGACTACGTTTCTGTGTATTCGGTTGAGTTCCCTCGTGGAGGACATTCTGAGGCAAGGAAAAGGGGGAAGGTGCCCACACCCGAAGAAGACCCACACCACCCTCCTCGGCATTGACCCGTCCACAGGAAAATGGCGTACGGCTCCCAAGAAAAGGTACCCTCAGGACCTATGCGCTGCCATGGCCAGGGCTGTTGCCCAATATGTGGAAGAGGCTTTCGCATTATGTGATCCCGATGATCTTGATTCTAGTGACCTTCCCGACGAGCTGAGTGCCTTCTTCCAGGCTCTTGATTTATATGCTGCAGACACCGCGGAAGGGCAGGCTGATATAGCTCTTGATTTTGCTGGTTTCAGATCGAAGGGGCCCCGGGACACCCGTTTCGACCGCCCCCTTGAGGGTGTTGCCCCTCCCCCACTGGCGAGCCCTCAGCAGGCTCCGGATGTTGGTTCGGCTGGTGGTGTGGCTGAGGAGCCGGAACCCTGGCCTGAGGAGGAGGAGGACCCGTGGGCGGAAGAGGGCATGCTCCAGTCTCGGGAGGCGGCTGGTGTCCCGTGGGATCCCCAACCCCCTCCTCCTCCTCCTCCTCCTCCTCCCCCTCCCGCCCGAGTGGAGCTCAGTGACGAGCTTCGACGCCAGATCCAGGCTCGGCGGGATCAAGCTCGTTTCCGCCGAGCTGTTCGACGCTCGCTTCCTGCAGGAGGCGTCTTCTCTTCTGCTGATGCTTGTGCGCCTCCTCTCCCCATGGAGCGTGAGAGACAGGCGCTACGAGCGCACTCCCTCCTCTGCAGTGCTGCAGGGTGCGGACCAGGCGCGGTGGGGTAGGGACCCCACCTTTTCTTTTTCCTGTGATGAATTGTGTCTTTCTTGCATTGTGCTTGATTGCCTTTATATCGGTGTTGTAGGCTGACCATGAGCCTCAGAGTCCAGTCCAGTCCAGTCCAGTCCAGTCCAGTCCAGTCCAGTCCAGTCCAGTCCTCCTCCTCCTCCTCCTCCTCCTCCTCCTCCTCCTCCTCCTCCTCCTCCTCCTCCTCCTCCTCCTCCCCTTCCTCCTCCTCCTCCTCCTCATCTTCCACGGCCTCCGTCTCCGCCCACTTCGTCGCCGACGTCGTGGTCCTCTTCAGGGTCGGCGGCACCGGCCGTCGGGCCTTCGCAATACAGTCGTGGCTGATTGGAGAGGACGCGCGAGAGGACACAAGACCCTTTCCGAGCGCCACGTTACAGGCATGGGTCGCGATTCACAAGACGCAAGGGCACCCTTGATTTGGCAGGGTCGACCTGCTCATCCGCCTCGACTGTGTAGTCGGTTAGCGAATCAGCTCGTATACCTGGTCTCCCAGCGACTCCTGGCGCAGGAGGCGCGAATGCACCGAGGGACGCGCCCGGCGGAGGGGCCGACACCAGCTGCCAGCGGCAAATGTCGTATCCCTCCCTTTCCTAATCCCCCCTTTCGTCCGCCCCGATCTTAGAGGGAGTAGGGGCAACAGTATCAAATGAGCGACGATCAAAAAAAGGAGTCTTACGCGAGATGGCATAGCGACCCTACGCCGCGGCTTACGCGGGTCGCCAGCGCGGAACGCCAAATTGGAGACGAGGGCGCTTACGCGCGAGCCTACGCGGGCAGCTTACGCGCCAATGTCGGCGCAGGCGACCCCGTTTCTCTGCGCCGCTCAAATGAATCCAAAAGCACGGCGCAGCATAGCGCTCAGCAGCCAACTGCGGCCTTCGCTGCTGCCTGGATGTTGTACTGAAGTGCGGGAATGGCTGGGACGCTCCCTCGCGCATCATACTCTGCATTGAGCTTGTGCTGCTTAGTGGAGGGAGCAGGAGCACGGAATGGGGCGGAGGAACAGGAAGTCCCAGCAGCCCTCTGGGCGTCGGTGGTCTAGTGAGCTTCCTCTCCCACCCCTCCTTCTTCCCCTTCGGGGAGGGGTTTACCCCTCCCCCATACCCCCTCCCCATGGACCTGGACAGGGGGGTTTCGCGAGGTGTCGGAGCGTCCAAGACGGCCTCGGCGAGGAGGCCAATTTCTGGACGGCTCTCGGCGGCGCCGCTCGACCCCAGCCTCCGACGCCGCGACTGGGTTGCTAGGGCTCCCAACTTCGCGCTTCGCGCTCCGCGAAGCGCGAAGCGCGAATAACTTCGCGCCCTCGCGCCGCCCCCCCAAAGGGAGAAAAGGAGGACGAGGAGGAGGGGGGAGAAAGAACGAGGACCGCGAAGCGCGAAGCGCGAATAACTTCGCGCCCTCGTGGGAGCCCTTGGGGTTGCCACGTGGAGGTTTGAACCGTTCTCCCAGGCGCGGCGCTTCCTCCCGCGTCGGTCCTCGATGGCCGATGCCGCTGCTCCCCAGACCACCCCCGGGGTGCGTTCTTGCCAGGATAAAGGGGCCCCAGGACACACAAATGAATACACACTCATAAAGATATCCCCCATACTTTCCCATATTTTGAAGGTTTTCGTCTTCCCCCCCACTGCCCATATGTTCCCATATGTTCTGGGGAATCGACGATTAAGTGTGTCTGTGTGTTGTTTCCCCTCCTGACAGAATCCCGGGGGTGGGCAAGCCGTGGTGACGAGGGCTCTCCGGGACGGGCAGCGGCCTCGGCATACCTGCTCCTCCTGGGCCCGTCGGGGAATCGAGGCACGAGGGCCGCAGAAGATCGCGGAAGCCTTGGCCCGCTTGGCAGAGGGGCTGACCAGCATCGTCTGCGTCGGCTCTTTCTGCATAGATTTCTCTCTGGCGAGGACTGGAGTTTGATCCTCGCCGGCAGCTTCCTCGTTGGCTTGGTTTCCTTCGGGGTAGGCCAGACACATCGCTAATACTTGCGGAAGCTTTGGCCCGCATCGTCAAGTCTCTGGGCCCCGGGCAGCCTCCCAGGGGCGACCAGAGGCCTCTGCGGCGGCCCCTCACACCGGGCCTCTGGAGGCTTCTGGGGACCTCCGCGCGGACCTCAGCCGACACCTTCGTCGTCGTCGTCGTCGTTCGGCGTCGGCGTCAGCGTCGGCGTCGGCATCGGCGTCGGCGTCGGCGTCGGCGTCGGCGTCGTCCATGCTCCTCTTCCTCGTCTCCATCCTCACCCTCCTCCTCATCCTCGTCATCTCGACGATCCTCAGACCGTGTGTTAGCGCCAGCATGTGCTTGTTGTCGTCGTCCTCCTCCTCCTCCTCCTCCTCCTCCCCCTCCTCCTCCTCCTCCTCCTCCTCCTCCTCCTCCTGGTCCTCATCATAATCCGCATCAGCATCATCATCAGCATCATCATCATCATCATCATCATCATCATCATCATCATCATCATCATCATCATCATCATCAGCCATCATCATCATCATCGTCATCAGCATCGTCATCATCATCATCACCGTCATCATCATCATAATCATCATCAGCATCATCATCATCATCATCATCACCATCACCATCATCATCATGACACCTCCCGCTTCTCCACCTCCTCCTCCTTCTCCTCCTCTTCCGATTTTGGAGGGGGAAGATGGAAGCGCACAAAATGATTCAACAGGGAATGTGACGCAGACCTCAAGCAGGACAATGGAACCTGGCAAGCCTGACTGGGTGTACCAGCCTATACGCCACGCAATTCTGATTTCAAGGGTCGGTGAGAACTTTACCTATGCACGATCAGCTGCGTGGACATCCCCATGTGGCTTGATCAGCCGAAAAACTAAAATCACACACAGCCGTTGGTAGGAGGGGGGCGAAGGAGCAGAAAGAGGAGGAGAAAGGGGGGAAGCCAACTGGCGTCTGATACGAATTTGCCCCGACACGTATCGGGCCCGCGGCTGGAAGTAAAGTTGTGCGGAAGCTACTGCCCCAGGGCGCAAGAGGCCACAATCAAAAATCCAGGACAACATGCGAAAAGAGAGGAGGAGGACGACAAGGAGGAGGAGAAGGAGAGATCGAAAGCTTCGACCTTCAGGTGACCACCTGGCTGGTCGTAGTTGTGGGTCCAGCCATTGCAAGACAAAATCTACTATCCAACGGCGTTGCACGAGCCAACCTGCCGGAGGCGAGCGCATGCCACGAACTGGATGTTGCGCACCTTGCGCGTCAAGGTTACAAGCCAGTTCGCCAGCCATGAATGACCACAGACGGCGCTGCGCACGACAGAATGGAAATCTTCAGACCTAGGACGCCAGCGAGACGGAGAGATGAATCCGTGACGCAACATGCCGAAGAAGCATCGTGCCTGAATCAAGACGGCAATACGCAATGCCACAAAACTATCGCAGCGACAGCAGCAATTCAGAACACCCCAGGGGGAGGCGAGCAGGAGAGGCGGAGGGAGGGAGGGAGAGGGGAGCGAGAGGCAGCTAACCTTCGCGTCGCCGACGCCGCGATAGAGCGAGAAGGCTTTTCAAGGGGCCCAGCCTTTCAAGCCTCCCCAACAGCAGCCTTGAAAACTCGTTCCGCGTCATGCTGCTCACCAGCACCATGGCGAAGTGCGAGATGAGCTTTGTACAGCGCGAAGACGCTCACCGCCCAGAACGCTTGCGCCTCAGAACTGGTGAAATTCATGGCGTCCACAGTCATGGAAACACGCAGTCCCGGAAAGCAGGCTAGGGCAGCGCCGGGGGGAGGTCTCATGAGTGCACAATTTTCGCGGCCTCATGCGTGATAGCAGCGGCACTCTGCGTAGTGCTGTATGCTGCCAGCACCTTCGCAGCAGCCGAAACACACACCTCGCGACCCCTTGAAAACGACGGGCCGTGAGCCAGCCGTTTAAGGCAATGCGGAGGGCGGCCGCAAAGACACGGGGAGGTGCTGACATGCTGCCGAGGACCTCCAAGTGTTTGAGAAGGCGGCGCGAGCGTGCATTCGGAAGCACGTCAATCCGCCAGTAGCCCAAGCCGCGGCACAGAAATGCGCCGACCTGGCCGAAGGGTCGCTCGGCAAGAAAGTGGTGGACCCGCGATGCCTGCCAGGTCGCTTTGCGCCTGGCAAGTTCGGCCGGGGAGGCCGAACACGTCCGCGGCCAGCGTAACCGATGCTCCATCTGGTTCACCTGGTTCGCCGCGGCCTCCAACACGAACAGAAAATTGTTGTCCAGCCACCTTTGGGCGGCGAGGGGCAGGACGAACGGCCCATCACGCTCCAGCAAACAATTACGAAGACGCCGTGCTCGGGCGTGCACGCGAAGACCACCTTGCCGCAAAGCTTCCAGGCCTGTGCCGCCAGAATCGCGGCACGAAGGTCTTGGAGCTCGCACGGGAAGTTCAGCTCCCGCAGGCGGGTCACAACCACCGGCTGCGTCCAAGAGCCCGGACCTGGTCCGGGCTCTTGGACACAAGCGAAGGCGAAGACCCGGCGCTCCACATGATCGAAAGTGGAGGGGAAAGGGGCGGAGCCGGGCCGCGAACGTCACCACGGGCCCAACGGATACGCGAAATGCTTCGCCCGTGTGCTACAAGCCCATCCCGAGCCCCCCCGGCAGGTCTGCGCTCGCTCGGCCAGCCTCCTCCGCGGCGCCACCCAGGAGGCCGCGCCAGGGCCAAGAAAAATTTAAGTCGGGCCTGTCCCTCTACAGGGGGATTTTCGACGAAAAATAAAGATACCGAAAAAATGCCCAAAACATATTCAAATATCGTCAAAAACAGTCCCCAGACTATGTTTTGACTGTTTTTGAGTATTCCTCCTGTAGAAGGTCAGGCCCGACTTAAGAATGAGTCCACGATGCGTCGTCGCCACAGCTGGAGGCCCGGAAATGGGCACCAACACCAACACAGGGTGTTGCCTCCACAGAGGCACAAAGACATACTAGTACTATATGTCCTCCTTGGAGGCGCGCGTCCGACCCGAACATATAGTATACCCATCTTGTAGTATATCGTTTCCCGAGCGGTGTGGCCAGAAAGCGCCCGCCACGACGCATATACTATAAGATTTCTCGGTGCGCGCGTCGCCCCTGGGGGGGCGACGCACATATAGTATAAGTATGTTGGGGTGTTGCCTCCACAGAGGGAAGACGATCCTAGACTTCGGCGTTGGTGGTAATAGTTCGGTCACCTCGAAGGCCATAAGATTAGCACCATCACCGAGATCGAGGTCTTCTCCCCTCGGTGGAGGCACACCGCCGATCTTGGTGTTGGTGTCAACCTGTACGCCTGCGACATGGCTGCCCAAGCAGGCGCCTCGACAGCTATCGCCGCCCGGATCCCCATAACCTAGTACACGAAGAGCGGCACGACAGCAGTTGTTTTGAAGCTTAGGCGAAGTCCTGAAATATTGCCGCAGTCGTCGAAAAGCCTGTGGAGAAGCGGCAGCCGCCGGGCCGCCCTGGAGAGGACGAGCGCAAGGTCGTCAGCACATGCCCTGACTAGCGTCTCGAGCAGGAGACGCGGCACAATGATAGAAGAAGAAAAAACGCCATAAACATAAACTGTTGGCGCTTCGCGCGGATTTCTTGGATTCGCGCTGGACCCCTCTCCCTGGCGCGCGAAGCGCGCCAGGTGCGGCGCCGGAGGCGCCGCGAGGGGGGCCACAGCGCAACTGCGAACAACAAACGGCGAAAGCAGGCATCAAATAAATAAAAGGCGAAAGAGGGGAGGCTTCGAAATAAAAGATCAAATGCAACCGCGAACAACAACGGCGAAAGCGGGCATCCTTGCCGCACTCCCCGGGTAAGCACGAAACCCTGGCGCCTCGAACCCTTCAGCACGAAATCCAGGCGCCTCGAACCCTTCACCACGATCTCGCAGAAATTGTCCTGGTACAGCGCCTGGGCGAAGCGGACCAGCCAAGTGGGCCAACCGAAGTGCCGCAGTAGACGTAGCACGAATTGGTGTTCCAAGGACGGAAACGCAGCCTTGAAGTCGAAGTAGATGGCCAAAGCTCCGGCGTGCTCGCACACTGTATCGCCATTTCCTCATCGCCATCCGCAACGTTGGCAAGCATGGAGCGGCCGGGCAGAAATCCCCACTGGGTAGTGGAAATCTTGGCAGCCACCGCGTCCTCGATAACCAGCCGCACCGCATTCGCAAGGAGCCTGTTGTCCGTGCTCGTGGCATTTAATGGCAGGACCTGCGTGTCCCCATGAAACTGCTCCCCATCGTCCGTCCGTTTTAAAGAGGGGGGCGAAGTCCTGGAGTCGTCAAGCCCCGTCCTCCCCGCAGATGTCCCTCCTCCTCCTCCTCCTCCTCCTCCGCCTCCTCCTCCTCCTCCTCCTCCTGCTCCTCCTGCTCCTCCTCCTCCTCCTCCTCCTCCTCCTCCTCCTCCTCCTCCTCCTCCTCCTCCTCCTCCTCCTCTCCATTTCCTCGTACTGATCAATATCATCGGTTCTGATCCTCCTCCTCCACTTTCTCGTGATCCCTGGCCTCCTCGTAATCCCCCTTCTGCCCCGAATCCGTGCCCCTTCTTTCCTCCGCGCGTTCCTCCTCCTCTTTCTTCACTTGTCCCTCCTCCTCCTCCACCTACTCCTCCTACTCCTCCTCCTCGTCCATCATCATCATCATCATCATCATCATCATCATCATCATCATCATCATCATCAGCATCATCATCATCAGCATCATCATCATCATCATCATCATCATCGCCATCATCATCATCATCAGCAGCAGCATCAGCATCAGCATCATCAGAATTACCATCAAGAATCATCAGCAGCATTATCAATAACGATATCAACAACAACATCATAAACAGCATCATCAGCATCATCAGCATCAACAGCATCATCATCACCACAATCATCATCAGCATCCTTATCATCATCTTCATCATCATCATCATCATCGTCATCATCCTCACCATCATCATCAGAATAATCATCATCAGCGTCATCACCTCATCGTCATCATTAGCATCATCATCATCAGCAGCATCATCATTCTCATCATCATCATCATAATCAGCATCATCATCATCATCTTCGTCGCCGTCCTCAGTATCATCGTCATCATCAGCATCAGCATCATCGCCATCACCATCATCAGCATCAGCATCAGCATCATATCATCAGCATCACCATAGTCATAATCACCGTCATCGTCATCATCATCACCATCATCATCAGCATCAGCATCGTCATCAGCATCTGCATCATCGGCATCATCATAAGCATCATCACCAGTATCAGCATCATCATCGTCATCATCGTCATCATCACCAGAATCGTCATCGTCACCACCATCCTCCTCCTCGTCATCGTTCGTCGTCGTTCGTCGTTCGTCGATCGTCGTTCGTCTTTCATCGTTCCTAGTTCGTCGTTCGTCGTTGTCGCCGTCGTCCTCCTCCTTCTCGTCGTCGTCGCCGCCGCCGCCTCCGTCTTCGTCGTCGTCGTCGCCGTCGCCACCGTCATCATCGCCACCATCATCATCAGCATCAGCGCCGTCATCGTCATCGCCAGCATCATCGTCGTCACCATGACAATCAGCATCGCCAATAACAGCACCGCAATCGTAACAAGCTGCATCATCATCATCATCATCATCATCATCATCATCATCATCATCATCATCAGCATCAGCATCAGCATCAGCATCAGCAGCACCATCATCATCATCATCATCATCATCATCAGCAGCAGCAGCAGCATCACCATCATAGTCGTCCATCGGCACCATCACCAGCATCATGAACATCAGCAGCAGCACCATCATCGTCATCATCATCACAATCATCATCATCATCATCATCATCATCATCATCATCATCATCATCATCATCCTCATCCTCATCCTCATCCTCATCATCATCATAATCAGTATCAGCATCATCATCAACGTCATCATGATCATCGTCGTCGACACCACCATCACCACCATCAACAGCATCGTCATCATCGTCGACCTGATCATCTGCAACATCGCCACCACCAACAACGTCATCATCAGCATCATCATCATCAGCGTCATCATCATCGTAATCGTCAGCGTCCTCGTCATCGTCATCACAATCGTCATCGTCCGCATCATCGTCATCGTCGTCCTTATCGTTTTCATCGTCGCCATCACCAGCACTCTCAGGAATATGTTGCACTAGACCCATCACCATCAGCTTGTTCATCCTCATTGTCCTGATCATCAGAATGATCACCAAAGTCATCATCATCATCAGCATCACCATCAACATCACCATCATCATCACCATCATCATCCGCATCACCATCCGCATCATCGTAAGCATCATCAGCATCATCACCATCAGCAGCAGCATCAGCACCATAATCATCATCAGCAGCAGCATCATCGCGATCATCACAAACAGCAGCGTCGTCATCATCACCAGCATCATCACCATCATCAGCATCGTCGTCATCGGCATCGTCATCGTCGTCATCGTCGTCACCGTTATCATCCTAAGCAGCAGCATGATCAGAATTCATCATCTCTCGTGCTCTCGCCTCCTCCTCCTCCTCCTCGTCCTCCTCCTCCTCCTCCTCCTCTTCCTCCTCCTCCCCCTCTTCCTCCTCCCCCTCCTCCTCCTCCTCCGCCTCCCGCTCCTCCTCCTCCTCCTCCTCCTCCTCCTCCTCCTCCTCCTCCTCTTCCCCCTCCTCCTTCTCCTCCCCCTCACCCTCACCCTTCTCATCCTCCTCCTCCTCCTCCACACCCTCCTCCTCCTCCTCCTCTTCTCCTCCTCCTCCTCTCCTCCTCCTCCTCCTCCTCCTCCTCCTCCTCCTCCTCCTCCTCCTCCTCCTCCTCATCCTCCTCCTCCTCTTCCTCCTCCTCCTCCTCCCTGGAAGCTCGTTTTGAGGGCACCCAGAGCGCACAAAGGGCTCGGACTAGCTCGGGCCTCTCGCATCGGCGCAGGAGCGCCCAGCAGGGAGCCCCGTGGAGGACGCAGGAATAGACGAGCGCGTTCTGCGACCCGCAAAGTCACTAGTCGCAAGTGGCCTGGATCCGCCGCGGGGGGGATCTACGATACATCACTCCGAGGCAACAAACTATTTTTCGGGCGTTTGCGAGTAGGCACTTTGCGAGTAGTGGAACGCGCTGGGTGACTGAAGGAGCCCCCGGGAAGCCGCAGCTGGCCCCGGGAGGCTGCCAGAGCTACCAAGAGGCCACAGGACGCACCAGGAGGCCTCAGGAGTGATGGGCCTGCTTTCCACCACCACCACCATAAGTTGGAGGGGGGAAGGAGGTGGAGGAGGAGGAGGAGGAAGAAAAGGAGGACCCCTCCCCACCGACTTATGGTGGTGGCAGTGGAAAATAAGTCCACCAAGGAGGACCATGAAGCACCAGGAGTCCCCAGAGGCCAGCGGCCCGAGGCAGCCCCAGTGGCGGCCCTTAGGAGCCCCACAGCGAGGCCCAGGAAGCGACGGCGGCTTCGAGGGCGGAAGCCTGTCTGCCGAGAGGGCACGGGGACTGTGAAACTTGCATTACCAGCCTCGAACGTATCCCTATCCCTAAGATTGGCACGCCAAAAGGCGATGACAATCTTAGGGATTCGCCCTCAAAAAATAAGGGAATCCGAAAGATTGGCATCGTGATGAGGAGATGCCCAGCATAGGGATAGGGATATGTTCCAGGCTGGTAATTGCAGGGCGACGACAGCGCTGTCGCGAAGCCCCGACCACGCCGACCGGAGTCGCAGCCTACGGCGGTTGTGGCAGCCGGCCCGGGCGAGGGCGACGCTCTTTCGTCGTCGCTGGGCGGAACCACACTTCTCCGCCCTCGGTGGTGGCGAAGGGCTGGCGGCAGGGTGGGCGGGGTCGGCGGCGGCGGGCCGGTCGGGCTGCCTGGTTGGCTGGTGGCGGTGGGCCGGGTTGGCTGGCTGGCTCGTTGGTGAGCCGGGTTGGCGGCGGTCGGCCGGTTAGGCTGGCTGGTTTTTGGGTGAACTGGGTCGGGCAGTACATTCCGACATCGACTTCTGATTTCTGATGCTCCTGCTGCCCGAACGTAGAGCAAGTACGTCGACTAAGCATACTGCGTACCAATGTCTCAAACTAAGAACAACTATACAGTTGATGGTTCAGCGATGTCCCTGGGCCATCAGTGCTGTAACGACTAACTCGACTACCAATACTACTACAGACCACTGCAGACTGCGGCCGTAACTGCACATGCTGCTACTACTGCTGCGTGTGCTACTGACCATATCAGAACTAGAGTTGTAAGTGCCACTGTCACTACCACGAAGTAATACTGCTACTACCGCGGATGCTTGCAATACTACTGATGGCACCACGGCGCATGCTCCTGCCATGAAGACGACCACTACTCCTGCCACTGCTGTCGTTGCATACTAACGTTTCTACTAGCGACTAACAACTGCGATCCCCAGCCCACGTGCTCACGCTCACCCCCGACTCCCGAACGCTTCGGACGCACACAGACACACAAACACACACAGACACACACACACACAGACACACACACACACACGGACACACGCACACACGCCTGCCCTCCCTCCTTACCACCGTCTATTCCTCTCTCTCTCTCTCCCTCTCTTACACACACATGCGTCTCCTCCTTGGGGGGGATGACCTTTGTCTCGCACGTGGCCACCAAGTCGGAGTAGTACTTCTGGTCAGCGTCGCGAGTGGTGGTCACGTCCACCAGCTCGCCCTCTGAGTCAGCCTCGGGCAGCCGCGAGGGAGGCGAGCGCGAAGAGGGAAACCATTAGGACGACCGACAGGGGCGGCTGACGCGCAGGACAGAGCGGGCACAGGGTGCCGAGCAGGAGCAGGAGGGCATCGATCGATCGACGGCGCCTCAAAGGGACAACAGGTGAGGGACGGAAAGACGTTGGTCTTGCGCGAGATGGCACAGCGACCTTAAGCGGTGGCTTATGCGGGCCACCGGCGAGCGCCACATTGGAAACGAGGGCGCGACCGCGCGACCTTGCGCGGGCAGCTTGCGCGCTAGAGCCGATGAAGTCAGCTCCGTTTCTCCGCGCCGCTCAGGCGGCACAGCACTGGACAGCTGCAGAATAGAAAAAAACGCCATATACACAAACTTGTGGCGCTCCGGGCGGATTTCTTGGATCTGCACTGGACCCCCCTCTCTGGCGCGCGGAGCGCGCCAAGGGCGGCGCCGGAGGCGCCGCCGGAGAAGCCCAGCGCGGCTCCAAGAAATCCGCGCGGAGCGCCACAAGTTTATGCTTATGGCGTTTTTGGTGAACGAACATCACACGCCCGTACCCATAGGAGGGTCGGAGGAAGGAGACCTGGCTATGGGTATGGGTGCGGGTTTTGTCGGACCCCTGGGGAGGCTCCCGTTCGAACGGGGACCCCCGTCCAGCAACACGCACCCACAGCCCCCTCCGACCCCCCTAATTATGGGTACTTCTGGGTGCGTGCTGTTCGTTCGTCACTTGTTCTTCTTCGATGTAGAAGGCCAGCGGGCCTGGCCTGCCTGAGCCTCCTTGGCCTTAGGTCGGGCATGTCCCCCTACAGGCGGATCTTGGGCGAATAATCAAAAACTATTCCAAACAGATTCAGACATGTGCAACACAACAGTCCAGCAATGGTCCCCCCATTATTGTTGGACTATGTTTGGACCTTCCTCCTGGCAGAGGGACATGCCCGCCTTCAGTGCACAAGGCCTGTGGGCCTGGCCTGCCGGAGCCTCCCTGGCCTGCGGGCCCTCCCCTGGGCCGGGCCGCCGTGCGGCAGCAGGGGGGCGACGGGCGGAGCCAGAACGCCGCGGGCAGGCACGGGCGCTCTGGGAGGCGGCTCAGCGCCCCTCTACCGGGGACTCCACTAATGGGTACTTTGGCCAGTGACCCGACGAACCTGACCCTCCCCGCTGTGGGCAACGCTGCAGTGCCAGAGAGAGGCCCTGAAGGGGCAACTTCCGGCAACTCTCCCGAGTACCCGCCAGAGCGTATCCGCTACGGTGCCGCTGAGCGGAAGGCGGGGCCGGGGCCCGGCCCTCCCACTTCTCAATGCACCGGCCCTGCAGAGGCGCTGCAGCGGACTTCTGCGTGGAGCTCTGCGTGGCTCTGTGCCCGGAGCGGCGAGCGAGAAACGAAGTGGATGTCGCGCGGGTTCTTCCTGGCCTTTGTTCCTGGCAACAAAAAAAAACGAAATTCACCTCGAGCTCCGGACATACATCCTGCAGGACACCCCAGGCCCACCCTCTCGTTTTCCGAGCGAAGTCCGCTCTGCGATGCTGGCGCCACGGTGCTTCCCGCGATCTCAGCGCGCCTGGGCCCGCGGAGGCCTGGGCGACTGGATTCCACTGGCGGCGCACCGAGGGGGGTCCCAGTCAGCCCGCACAGCAAGGATGGGCAACCTTCAAGCGGGTACTCCAGATTGCTTGAGAAGCGTGGGGCGTGGATCGCGTGGGGGGGGGGGGGGAACCGCTGTCCTTCGGGGGACGTGGGGAGGCTGGGGAGCGAGGGGGGGTAGGCTCGGGGCGCGTGGGTGGGCGGGCAAGGGGCGTCGGACAGGTTGGCACGGGGGGGATGCTTATTGAAGGATCTGGAGTGCCCTTGCATCCTTGCCCCGTCGGCCCGTCCTCAGCGACTTTCGCTGGCCAACCTCGTTCGGAAAACGTTAGCATGTGCCTCCAAGGCCTTTTGCATCCTTACTGCGCATCCTGATGATCCGGGTTGGTTGTCGGGGAAGGGGGGAAGGCTGCTTAGGAGGCTGCTTCTTGGAGGGCGCCGGCCCTGCATCTAGAGAGGAGGCCCGCGCCTTCTGGGAAGCAGGTGTTTCTAAGAAGCCTTCCCTTAGGTCGGGCATGATGTCCTCCTACAGGCGGTCTTGGGAAGAACAATGAAAAATAGGCCAGAAAAAATGCAAAAATAGTCAGCAACAGTCGAAACATCGTACCCATACTATTGTTTGACCATGTTTGAATATTCCTCTTGTAGAAGGACATGCCCGACTTAATGGTAGGGGGATTGGGGAAGGCTGCTTAGAAGGAGGCTGCTTCTTGGAGGACGCCGGCTCTGCATCTATAGAGAAGGCCCGCGCCCTCTGAGAAGCAGGGTTGCTTCTAAGAAGCCTTCCCCCCTCTTCCTGCCCCTCTGTGCGCGAGACTGATCTTCCCAAGGGCTGGCGTTCTATCCCGAGTCACGTCTGCTGACGGTCGTCTCCGGGGCCCCGTGATGCCTGAAATTTGAGGAAGCCGGCAGTCGTGATTTGCTTGCAACGAGGGGAGCTCCGGGGAGGGGGGAGCCCGATGGAGGGAGGGGGAGGGGGGGGAGGAGGTTCGAGAGTCGAGGTGTGTGGATCGATGCGTGTCCAGACGCTTGTGCAACTTGCCCGCCCTCCAGAGGCTTCATGGAGGCCTCCTAGGGTCTGAGGAGGCCCCCTTGAGGCCTCTGGAAGCCCACGGGGAAGATAGAAGGGGAGCGGCGGGCGCGACACGTCGCGAGGCGAAGTGGAAGGCGGGGAGGTGGGATCGGGGAGGGGGTGGGGGGAGGGGGAGCGGGAGAGGGGTGCAGGGAGAGGGAGGAGGAGGTGGGCTGATGGGGCCACTGGGGGACCGGAGTGGAGTCGGCGCGCAGCGCACAGCGAGCAGCTGCCGGCGCCCCGGAGGGCGGCTCGAGGGTGGGCGACCGGCGTGCTTGGCACGCTGGCCGCTCGAGAGGGACAGGAGAGGCGCCCACGCGCGGCCTCACAGGGAGAGCTGGCGCGCCAAGGTCGGCGGAGACGGGCCCGTCGCTCCTTCGTCGCTCGGGCGGAACTGCTGCGAGGGTTGGGCCTCTGGTGCGAGGGGCCCCCACCGCGATCTGCGGCAGCCCTCACCCGATGGCCCCACGGGCGCTTAGCCGCTTGGGTGAGGTCGGGCGCGTCCCCCCTACAGGCGGATGGTGGACGGAAAATGTTTAAACGAGTAGTCAAAGCACACCCGAAAATACACCCCAATAGTCAAAGAATCGTCCCCATGCTATTCTTCGATTTTAAACATTTTTCCAAAATATCCCTCCTGTAGAGGGACACGCCCGACTTCACGCCTGGGAGCCGCGGCAGGACATCTTGGCACCCCGAGAGAGGCCTCTGCAGATTCTCTCGGGCGGGCGGGCGAGCACGGCGCCCGGGTCGAGGCATTGTTCTGGGTGGGCGTCGGCGCGACTCATTCCCTTGTTCCTCCTCCTCCTCCTCCTCCTCCTCCTCCTCCTCCTCCTCCTCCTCCTCCTCCTCCTACTACTCTTCCTCCTCCTCCTCCTACTCCTACTCCTCCTCATCCTAGTCCTCCTTCCCTTTCTCCTCCTCCTTATTATCATCCTCTTCCTCCTCCTCCTCATCATAATCATCATGAGCAGCATCAGCATCATCATCAGCAGCATCATCATCATGATCATGATCATCATCATCGCCATCATCATCTTCATCCTCATCATCACCATCACCATCACCATCACCATCACCATCACCATCATCATCACCATCACCAGCATCATCACCATCATCAGCATCATCATCAGCAACATCATCATAATCATCATCAGCATCATCATCATCAACATCAACATCGTCATCATCATCAACCTGAACATCGTCATTATCATCATCATCATCATCATCATCATCACCATCATCATCATCACCAATCATCCGCATCCTCCGCATCCTTCGCATCGGCGGCCGAGGCGGGTAAGCGGAAGAGGGGGGCGGCCCTCCAGAGAGGCGGGGGAGCCTCAGAGGGCAGAGGCCTTTCTCAGAAGCCCTCCGGGCATCTCAGAGGCCTTCTCCAAAGCCCCGTGGGCCCTCCTGAAGAAGCCCCCTGTGTGTTAGCGCCAACGTGCTAGCGCCGTAAAGAGCGTGTTAACACCAACGTGCTATTGTCCAAGAGTGCGCTTGCGCCGTAAATAATGTGCTAGCGCCTCTTCAAGCGCTTCTGCCGCGCTGCGACGCAAAAAGTGTGGTAGCGCCAACGTGCGATGGTCCACCGAGGCCCTCCAATACGACGCTGGCGACGCAACGGAGGGCGGACACGAGCTGCACGCGGTCGGGGCGCAGCCGGACTGGGTAAGCACACGCTCGGGCCAAGACACGTGTCCCGAGGATCATCGACTCCAGGGGGGCACACCTGGGCTCGTGCCCTGAAGGCCCACCACGGGATTTTTGCTGACATGCACACTCAAGATGGCTCCCACAAGCACAGTGGTCAGCAGGGGCCAGGCATGGCCCTGACCAAGCCTGGACCCCCCCCGCGCTGCCGATGCAGTCAAGGTAGACATAGATGACAATCCACGCCGACGAGCTGAGGAGGAAAGGCTCCACACTCGCGAGCACGAGGATCCGCACAAGCGACTCCTCGAGCATCAGGAACACGAGGAGCTCGAAACCATCTCACAAGAAACCTAACCCCGAGACCCCAGGACGCCCACTAACTTTGGGTGCGGGAGCGTCACGCTGTCCACAGCAGGGCCGCCGAAGCCCAGGAAATCCGGGGCACCCTGAAGGCAAGCAGGCTGCATCTTGGCATGGGCTTCCATTAGGTCGGGCATGTCCCCCCACAGGCGAATGTTGGACGAACAATTGAACATACCCCCAATACACTCAAAAATGAACAAACAAATCCTAGGAAGATCTTCCCCTGACTTGTTTGTTGACTATTTTTGAGATCCCTCCTGTAGAGGGACGAGCCCGCCTCAAGGGTTCCACTGACTGTCTCGGCGGGGATCGGCGGGCCCCCCCTCGGGCGGGACAGAAAAAGGGTATCTACCGATACACAGCGCTGCTCCCTGCAGCCCCTCCCGGGGGTGCGTTCTGACCGGAATCTCGAGGTGACGCGTGCGGCCTCCGAGAAGGCCCAGCAGAATGGACTCCAGCATGCTTCCAAGGCCCGTCGTACAACCATAAAGTTGCCCGGTCGGGGCCAACTCCCAGGTGCCAGGGTCGCGGGCACACAGGGGTTCACAAGCAGTGCGGGGCGCCGCGGCTCTTATTCGGACACCGGGACGGGCCGACACAGAAAAGCGGGCCAGGAAGGGCCAGAAACGGGCAAGAAAGCGAGGAGCCGAGGAGCGAAGGCCCAACAAAGGCGAAAACCAAGCAAGGGGGTGGTGACATCGGTACCTTGTTTTCCTCCCCTGATAACGAAATGCTGATGACCCCGCTCACCCTGCCGTCGCTCGGACGTCCGTTCCCCAGGAACTTTTTCGGTTTCGCACACCTTTTGTCGCAAGGTAACGCAAGCTTCCCCCAGATGGAGGAGGAGGTGGAGGAGGAGGAGGAGGAGGGGGAGGAGGAGGGGGGAGGAGGAGGAGGAGGAGGAGGAGGAGGAGGAGGAGGAGAGGAGAGGAGCAGGAGGAGGGGGAGGAGGAGGAGGAGGAGGAGGAGCAGGAGGAGGGGGAGGAGGAGGAGGAGGAGGAGGAGGAGGAGGAGGAGGAGGAGGAGGAGGAGGAGGAGGAGGAGGAGGGATGCTTCCCGCCGAGAAAATGCGCGCACGTCCGAGCGAGGCCGCGGTGGCGGGTACGTTCGCGCGCGCGGGGGGGGGGGCGCGGGCGCCTTCGCCTGCAGGGACTTCGCCTTGCGGGGCGGGCGAGAAGGCCCCCCCTGAGACCCAGGCTCCCTCTAGCCTCAGGCTGTTCCCATCCTACTTAAGGACCGCATCCCAGAAATAATTTCGAGCACACAGAAAAGTGTCAAAAGAGCGTCGAAATAGTGTCGAAACAGCGTCGGGCGAGTGTCTCCCAGGGCCCGACACGTGAAAACCTTGAGTTGTTGGGTACTTGTTTGGCGCTCGAAATTCTTCCTGGTGATCAAGGCTCAAGTAGGTTGGAACATCATAACTCTAGCCTTCGTCGTGCGCGCTGCCCTCTTGAGCTCCTCCTCGTCACTCTCGTCCTCCCCGCTGTCCGTCCTCCCTGTCCTCCATGTCCTCCTTCTTCCCCCGACGCTCACAGATCAACCCAGCCCGACAAGTGCCGCATGATGACGGGTTCGAGGGCTCCAAGTGAGCGTTTTCATACTCGGCGTTTCGACATTGGACGGAAGGGGGGAGGAAGGGGGTGGTCTGGCTACAGACCTCTGCTGAATGCAACTGTTCGCAACGGTGCGTCCAATGGTGGAGACTCCACCTGCTCGAAACAGACGCCAAAAACAACCAAGATCTACTCCAGGGGGGGGGAGGGGGGGGTGCGAGGGCCCGCGCCGATCGGCAAAACAATGAACGAGACAACGATCACCACGTCGTGAGTTTCGTCTGAGATGCTGCGTCGTACTCACTTTTGCTGTGGCGCCGGATCTCGCAAGAGGCCCAGCGCGCCTAAGCAAGTCGAGAGGCGGTCAGGGGCGCATTCGACCTCGTCGAGATCCTCCTCGCTCAGGGCACGGGCGCCGTGAGGCACTCGTGCAAGAAGTGGAAAAGGCGGCGAACTCGCTCTCCAGGGTCCGACGGCTCCTCTGGCCGGAGCAGCACGGGAGAGGCCGACAGGAGGAGGCCAAGCACCTCCGCACCAAGCTCGGCAAGGACGACAGCATCCCCATCGACCTGTCCCGCGGCTGCGTGGACGCACTGGCGCGGATCCAGCCTCTCGCGCGCACCGCCGGCGCGCCGGAGAAGAAGCCGGGCGACCTCCAGGCCGCGAGGCAGGAAGAGAGACATCGGCTACACGCAGGAGTGACCCTGTGTAAGAGTGACCTTTGGTGCGCGACTTTTTGGGGCCGCGGGGGTGCCAAACCTGGGCGCGCAAGCAGCTGTTACTGCCTCGTTTTTAGCCATCTGGGGACCCATCTGTGCCCGCACCAAAGGTCACTCCGGCGAAAGGCCACTCTTACGTCTAGTCGAAGACAGGCCAGCTGGCGGAAGGCCGGGCTCCCGGGCAGCCAGAAGGCCACCGTCGAGCGGCTCGGACGTGGCGCCGCCGCAGGATGCCACCAGCAAGGGTGACGAGCAGCACGCCCCGGACTGGCAGCTCCTCGCCGGGAGGTGGCAGAAGGTGTGGCGGAGGAAGCTCCCCCTGGCGGAGCAGTGGCGAAGCGAGCTGGACAAGCACCTCCCCTGCAGGTGCCCGAGCGGCGCTGGCACGACCTGGCTAAGAGCACGAAGCACGCGAGGCGCCTCGGCGACCCGCGGGCGCCTCGGCGGGGCCTGATGGGTGGACGGGCGGCGAGCTCCTCGACGCGGAGTTCTGCAGCGGCGCCCTCGCCCACATCCTGCGGGAGCTCGAGGGGGCGGCCTGCCTCCCGGCACGCCGGCACGGCGCCGCACGCGGCAGGTGCACCTGCCCCCGAGGCGGCGGCAGCGCGAGGGCGGCAGCCTCCTCCACGTCGCAGCTCTGTGGCCGCTCGCCATTGGCAGTGCCGCGGTGCCGCGTGCGTGGGCGTCCGCACGACGCCCACTCCGAGGGCTGCCAGAGGTGGGCGCCCGCGGGGGCCACGAGGTCCACTGCCAGGCAGAGCCCCGGCCTGCGCCGTGGCGGCGAGCACTGGGTGCGGCGCGACGAGCAGGGACCATAGCCTTGGGTCGGGCATGTCCTCCTACAGGCGGATGCTGGGCGAAAGTCTAAACATACTCCAGACATGCTCAAAACTATAGCCCACCCAGACGTTTTTTTCTAACTATGTTTGGAAGATTCCGCCTGCAGAGGGACAGGCAGGACTTATAATCAAGACGACCCCTTGGCCCTCGACGCCACGCCCCCTCGCGCAGCGCAGCGTGCGATGACGCGGCTCGGCGCGCTGCCCCGCCTGGCCCACATGCTGGGCGAGGCGCGGGGGGACCCGACGAGGTAGCTGCAGCCGGGCAGCAGCACCTCGAGGGAGGAGCAGCACGGGACCACGTCCCTCCCCAGGGGAGGCCGTTGGCCGCAGCTGGCGCTCGGCTCTGGAAGATGCTTCGGGCGCCGCGGCCTTCTCGGAGCGTTGCGGAACGCTCTGAGAGCGTTCCGGAACGCGCTGGAGCGGATTTATCCTCGCCCTAGCCCCGTCCGAGCCCTGTCCCCAGAGCAGGCTTTTCGCCCTGAGTCCGTTTTCGACAATCTCGGGGCCCGACAAGGGCCCCCAGAGACCAAAAAGCATTGTCTAGGCACCTTCGCCATGGTGCTGCCCGACACGCCGGATGTCTGGCCAAGAGAGCATCGCTAGACATCACCACCAAAACCCTAGACCCCATCTTGCTGCCGCACTTCTCGAGCCGCGATGCGTCAGGGCCACGGGGCCGACCAACCCAGGCGAAGACGCCCGGAGTGGAAAAACACGCCCCAATCTCAGCGAGGGGGCTCCGTGACATCCATCCGCCGGATATGATTGGTTTTAGGTCGGGCGTGTCCTCCTACTGGCGGTGTTGGCACGAAAAATGAGAAATACTCGAAACGTAGATTCCCAAAAACTCACAAACAGTAGAAGGATCGTCCCGATACGGTTTGACTACTTTCGAACATTCCTCATGTAGAGGGGCAAACCCGACCTAAAATTTGTTCAATCCTCGGCCCCAGAACTCCGGACACACTCCCCGGGGAATGCTTCCTCGCCCCAGAGCCGCACCGTGAGGGCTCCCCCTGGCCCGATCACGGGCGCCCTGGAGGCCGGAATCTTACCAGCCTGGAACATATCCCTATCCCTATGCTGGGCATCTCCTCATCACGATGCCAATCTTAGGGATTCCCTCATTTTTTGAAGGCGCATCCCTAAGATTCTCATCGCTTTTTGGCGTGCCAGTCTGAGGGATAGGGATAAGTTCGAGGCTGGGAAAAAATCTATAGGGAGGGCGCCAGGCCTGCCAAAAACCAGATCGCCGGAGACCCGGGCCCGTCCCACAGGAGGGGGTGTATACGTTCGGGATGGACTGGCTCGGGAGGGGAAGGCGCCGACCCGGAGTCGGCAGTGCCTCGCCGAGAGAGCGGCGGCGGACTCCCGATGGCGAGGCCAAACGTCCCTGGGCTCGGGAGGGGGACGCGTCGGCCCGGAGTCGGCAGTGCCTCGCCGAGGGGAGGAGGAAGAGGAGGAGGAGGAGGAGGAGGAGGAGCGGAGGAGGAGGACGAGGAGGGACGAGTAGGAGGAGGACGAGGAGGGAGGAGGAGGAGGAGGAGGAGGAGGGGAAGGGGGGAGGAGGGGGAGGAGGATGAGGAGGAGGAGGAGTGAGCAGGGAGGAGGAGGAGGAGGATGAGGAGGGGAGGAGGACGAGGAGGAGGAGGAGGAGAGGGAGGAGGAGGAAGAGAGAGGTGTAGGAGAGGAGGAGGAGGAGGAGGGGGAGGAGGAAGGGGAGGAGGCGGAGGAGGAGGAGGAGGAGGAGGAGTTGAGGAGGAGGAGGAGGGGAGGAGGAAGAAGATGGAAGGAGTGGGAGGAGGGGGAGGAGGGGAGGGGGTGGGGGGGGGGGGGGGGAGGAGGGAGGGGGGGGAGGGGGAGGGGGGGGGGATGCGGGGTTTGGTTTTTGGAGGGGGAGGGAGAGGGGGAGGGGGAGGGGGAGGGGGGAGGAGGAGGGGGAGATCGGCAGCAGGCTCCCCGATGGCGAGGCCGAACGCTTCCTGGGCGGGGCGGACCGTCAGGCCCCCGCATCGGCGAGCACGTGGGCGACTGGGGGCCGCTGCGCCCCCCTGCGGCTGCCTGCCAGACCGCCCCAGCCTGGCCCGAGTACAGTCAACCCGTCTGGCACCCATCGGTCGGAAGAAGTACAGGACAACGACGAACCGAACCGAACCGAACTGGAAAATTCCGACGCCGAACCGAACCGAACCAGACCCTCTTCGGAACCTAACCGAACCGAACCGAAACGGACCCTTCCTGAAGTAGGCAGAAACCTGAAGTAGGGAGGCGGAGGAGGACGGAAAGGGTGAAGCCACTCGATCATTGGGGTATGAAGGCGCCTAAAGTAGAATGGGACCCGGGATTCCAAAAAATACCTACCTTCAACGACCGATGGGCAAGGATGCGCGACAAGGATGCAGGGTCCTTGGACGCCCATGTCGAAGCTTCTCGAGCGGGGCGCGGCCAGCGGAAGTGGCCAAGGATGGACCGAGGAGGCAAGGATGTCAGGACACCCGTGGGATGGTTGCCCATGCTTACTGTGCGAGCTGACTGGGCCCGAATTTCGGGTTGAGGGAGGTACGAGCTCCACATGTTTTGTCAATGCTCCCCGACGCCCCCCCCACTGAACATGTAGGGCAAATTGGGGCCTTCGGGTTGGGTTGGAGTGGTTTGGTGGGCGGTGGCACCCTGAGCCTATCCTTCCACTTATCCTCGTCGTCTGGTTTTCGGATCATAACTCGGATCTCCGGCGGCCATTCGGGACGATCCCGGCACCCATGGAACGCTCACGGCGAGGCGCGGCTACTGGCGAGCATCCCAAGGCTGGAATTAGGTCGGGCACGTCCTCCTACAGGCAGATTTTGATCGGAAATTATAAAATAGTCAAACAATACACCAAACTAGTTAAAAAGTAATCAAATTAGCCTGGCGAAGGACCCAACCATATGCAGTTGTGAGTACCGCAGTTGTGAATATCGTCCTCGGTGGAGCTTCTTATGAGGCCACGAACTGTGTGAGGGGCCTGCCACAGTGGTGGTGGTGGGGAACCGCATGCGGGCACCCCCACTAGGGCCTTGTGGCGACGACGGGCCTCCGAAGGCCAGAAAGCTTCGAGCCTCGATCCTCGAGGCTCGCACTTCAAACCTCGACGTGAACCTTCGAAACTGCCGAGG
>CAUYUJ010014449.1:1149489-1158669 GCA_963575745.1 Prorocentrum cordatum | reverse complement strand
CCTCCTCCTCCTCCTCCTCCTCCAGGTGTTCAGGGGGCGGGCCTGGGGCGGGCCCTGTTTCTTCTGAACCCCAGCCCTCTTGCCCTGCCCAGGGCGAGGGTGCAACCACGAGCGGCTCGGAGCGCTGCGATGGGTCCGCCTCCTCTGCTTGGCGCAGGCGGCTGCGGCGGCGCAGGGCTGAAGCGCGAAGGTTCCTCCGCGGAGAGTCCGCGAGGGCCCTTTCCCGTGGGCATCACGGCGAATCGGTTTCAGGTATGGTAGGGCAGCAGCAGGGCAGAGGTCGCTCTTCCTCTCGCCAGCCGCCCCCTGCGAACATGTGGCGGTGCGAGCACGCTGGCTGTCGATGCATTACGAACTTGCTACATTGAACATGGTGCAAGCATTGCAGAAGAGCCAAGAGAGGTGGTAGGTTCCAGAACGCTCCATGGAATACAATTCGAACTGGCGGTGATGGCGTTGCTCCTGTGGCCAGTACTTCTGCCTCTCATCCAGAGTCAAGCTCCCTGTGCATCGGTGCGCTTGAAGCATTGGAACGTTTCGCCGAACAGAACGGAGATGAGGCCATGGCAAACAAGTATCGTGACGCCATTGATGGAAACAGAAGGCGCCACACTCCCAGCAGGAGCTCTCAGTGGAGGAGCTCAAGTCCATGGTACAGTTGCTGAGAAGAGTAGCGACACTGCCACAGCAAAGAAGTACAAAACGATTCACGAGAAGAAGCCGACAGTTCCCGTTCAGACCAGGGCGAATCAAGCTAACTCGAAGGTCCAGCAGCTCACCAAGTCACTTGGCTATGAGCAAGAGGTGTTGGCGGACCTCCTGGAGCAGGTCGAGACGCAGCGAGGCACGGTACATTCCTTGCTCGCAGGGCTGGAGGCGGCGGAGGTGGAGTACAAGGCTGCAGTGGCGGCGCTGGCTGCGGGCGCTGGTGCTGTGGGGCCGTGCTCGGCCAAGCCGAAGCTGTCGCTGGCAAAGTTCATGGACGGAGAGTTGGCGGATCTCGACCTGGACGACGAGGGCCTGTTCGGGTACGCAGAGTTCAAGGTGCTTGTGCCCGAAGCGCTGGAGGGGGCCAAGAAACGAAATAATGCCATGCTCGACCACTTCAGAAGCATGCTGACGCACTTCTTCGGCAGGAGGCAGGCCAGGAAGCTCTGTTCGGCTGCGTTCGTGTCGCTTCCGCCTGTCCGTTCTGGTGGTCTGTGCGTTTTTGCTATTCGGGCGAAGAGAACTCTGCAAATGCACCGATCCTGACAACGCACATCCTTGACCCAGGATCGGTGCATATACCTTCCTGGCCAAGGTGAGGGGGCGTGTGCACCGATCCTGGGCTCAGGATGGTCCTGGCCAGAACCGGTGTATGTGCATAGGTCCCTTTCCTCTAGCTGTGCGTCGTGTTTTTCCGTTCGCCGTCCGACTCTTCGACGGAGCCGGACTGATGGAACTCTCCACCCTGGCGCCCGTGCATGGGGCCTCGTTCGGCGACGCGCCCCCTTGCCACCTGCCACTGTCTTGTCCGTTCTCCTCCGAGGTACTGGCGTCGCGGGGCAAAAGCTGCGGCGGTGTCTTCCTCGTTCCATCCTGGGCCCTGGGGCTGCATCGGACCGATCCGGTCTCGGAGGATCCTACACGAGAGTAGGATCGAGCGATCTGGTAGTGGTTCTGTCGCGGTGCTGCTCTTTCTCACATCGGCGTCGTCGTCGTCGTCGTCGTCGTCGTCGTCGTCGTCGTCGTCGTCGTCGTCGTCGTCGTCGTCGTCGTCTCCCTCCTCTTCTTCCTCCTCCTTGCAGGAGGTCCCTGGAGGCCTCGGGGGGTCCTTCTGATCCGCCCCGTCTTCATCCTCGTCGTCGTCTTCACCCAGCCAGACCCAGGGCCCCCCTGGCAAGTTTCGCCGAGCCGCGTCCGGCCCTGGCGGCTGGACACCCCCAAGAGCGCCCAGAGCCGTAGAGAATAGCCCCTGGAGCTGCCCACGTGCGGGCGCCCTGGCCAGAGCTCGTGGGCGCACCCAACCGTGGCGACGACAGCGTCTGAACCCTCGTCGGTCGTCGTGCCGTCGTCGTCGTCCTCCTCCTCCTCCTCCTCCGCATTTTTGTGCTCGTCCTCGTCGTCATCGTCGTCGTCTTCGTCGTCGTCGTCGTCGTCGTCGTCGAGGTGACCCCGCTGGCGCGGGGCATGTGGAAGTTCGCGCCGCCCCCGCCGGGGCCAGCCAGCGGGGTACGCACGGCGGCGGGGACGGTGGCGCGCGGCGCGGCTTTCTGCTGGGGGAGGGAGGCCAGCATGGCGGCCTCTGCGTGGCGCCTCGAGGCAGGGAGGGAGGGGCAGAGGGGGGGAGAGGAAGAGGAGGAGGAGGAGAAGGAGGAACAGGTAATGACGGTGATGATGATGGTAACGATGATGATATGATGATGATGATGATGATGATGATGATGATGATGATGATGATGATGATGATGATGATCATGATGGTGATGATGGTGGTGGTCGTGATGATGCTGATGATGGTGATGATGATGATGATGCTCAGGATGATGATGACGATGATGATGCTGATACTGATGATGAGGATGATGATGATGATGATGATGATAATGGTGAGGGTGATGATGATGATGATGATTATGCTGGTGATGATGATTGTGATGATGATGCTGCTGATGATGTTGTTTTTGATGATGATGACCGGGCATATGGCGATTCTGATGATTATGATAATGATTGTGATGATGGTGGTGATGATGATGGCGATGAGGATGTTCAGGATGGGGAGGATGGTGACGATGATGATGTTGATGGTGGTGATCAAGATGGTGATGATAGTGATGGTGATGGTCATGGTGATGATGGTGGTGATGATGTTTGTGATGAAGATGCTGCTGATGACGATGTGAAGATGATGACGAAGATGCTGCTGATGATGCTGATGATGCTGATGATAATGCTGCTAATGATGCTGCTGCTGATGATGATGATGCTGCTGATCATAATAATTATGAGCATGATTGATATCATTGTTACTCTGGTTATTCGCATTATGAGTCGTAGCAGGATGATTATTCACTATGTTTTCGTATATGTATCCTTAGGTTTCTGTTCAATCGTATTTGTGTTAATATATTCATATTTTATCATATCATTCCCATCATCGTTATTGCTTTGGTTGTTTGTTTTTGTCGCTGTTTCCAGTATTAGTATGTTTATGTCTATATATGTTTACTATTGTTCTAGTTTTATTTATATTTATATTTATATTTTATTATGTCATGTGCTTATTATTTCCCATCCGTACGGGCTTCGCCCCCTGCCGCCACCATCCCCTCCATATTTGTATATATCAGAGTCGCGTTGGTGCGTCTCGGCGCTGCCTTGGCGCATCTGGGAACCTTATGCGGGGGCGGATAGGACATATCAGCGCATATTGGGACGTTGTCGTAATCGAAGACGCCTACGGCGAATCACCGCCGCCCCCTTCTTTTTTGGAGGCGCCTGCGTGGCCGAAAGTTGGGTTTGAGTTTGGCCAAGCTATCGGGCCACGCGTTCCCCGAGTGGGTTTCGAAAGCATACGGAGTCGGGCGAGCTATCGGACAAGGTGGTTTCCGAGCTTTCGGGCCTCCTGGAGGACGTCTTGGAGGGGTCTTGGGCCGTCTTGGAGGCCTCTGGTGGGCCTTTTGGGCAGTCTAAGGCCATTTTCAGGCCATATGGGGCCGTCCTGGTTGCACTGGGGGGCCATCTTCGCCGTCTTCGAGGCCTTCTTGGCTGTCT
Organism: Prorocentrum cordatum; assembly: GCA_963575745.1. Lineage (NCBI taxonomy): Eukaryota > Dinophyceae > Prorocentrales > Prorocentraceae > Prorocentrum > Prorocentrum cordatum. The sequence continues at coordinate 1,154,910 of CAUYUJ010014449.1, read as the reverse complement.
TTGAGGCATCTTGGAGGCCATCTTGGCCGTCTTGGAGGCCATCTTGGGCGTCTTGGAGGCCTCTTTGGCCGTCTTTGGGCCCTCTTTGGGCCGTCTTGGGGGCCTCTTGGATCGTCCTGGGGCCATCTTGGAGGCTTCTTAGGCACTCTTAGGGCGATCTTGATGACCTCTTGGGCCGTCTTGGGCCGTCGGAAGGCCAGAAAGGAGCAAACGCCAAGATCCTTCAAAAACCGAAGGAAACACATTTTTTTTGACCTCTTCGGGACGTCCTGGAGGAACTCTTCGAGGCTTCTTCGGCCGTCTTGGAGGCCTCTTGGAGGCCTCTTGGAGGCCTCTTGCGCCGTCTTGGGCCGTCTTAGGTGTTTCTTGTGCGAACTTGGCGGCATCTTGGACTCTCTAGGGCCGTCTTCGAGGCCATCTTGGACCATCTTGGACGAACTTGGAGGCCATCTTGAGCCATCTTGACCATCGTGGAGGCCATCTTGGAGCCGTCTGGAGCCGAAAAACCCTTTGCAACCACCTGTTGGGCATCTCCGGCTGGACGTGCCGAAACCCCAGGGGGAGCTCTTTTGGAAAAGAACCAAAACCAAAAGCGAAAGGGTCGAGCACGCCAGGCACTCCTACGATGAATCAACAGGGGGCGGCGGATTCTAGTGGCCTTGGGCCCATCCCGCTTCCGTGTCTGGGTTGTGGGTCTGAGGCCTCTTGTATATGTGTTGGGGTGTCGGGGGGGGCCCCTCGGGGGCCTCTTGGAGGCGGTTTCGGCGCCTGTTGGGGGCCTCTTGGGGCCTCGTGGGGTATCTTTTGGGCCTCTTGGATGCCTTTTTGGCGCGTCTTGGGCGTCTGTTGGGGCCCCTTGGGGCCTCCTGGGGTCTTCTCGGGGCTTCTTGGAGTGCTTCTTGGGCCATCTTGGAGCCTTCTCTGGCCGTCTTGGGGCCCTCTTGGAGGCGTCTTGGGCTGTCTGGGGGCGGTCTTGGGGGCTTCTTGAGCCATCTTGGAGCGTCGGAAAGCCGAAAATGCGAGAGCCCCGAACTCCTTCAAAAACCTTTGTAACGTCGACGATGTTGGCCTCTTGGGGCTCTCTCGGGAGGCCTCTTGGAGGGCTCTTGGGGCCTCTTGGGGCCCTCTTCGGCCGTCTTGGAACCATCTTCGGGCGCCTTGGAGCTTTCCTGGCCTCGGCAATACGAATATAGCGTACTTTGCAAGGGTTGATAGCCACGTGGACGCGACTATTCAATACTTTACGAAGGTGTGTTACCTCGGGAACGCGAGAATTTAGCAATTTACAAGGGTTTGTTGCCTCGGGGACGCGAACCTTGTTTAATCTACAAGAGATTCTGCCATCGGGGAAGCGATTATTTATTCATTTGCGAAGGTTTGTGGCTTCGGGGACGCGAGAATGGTATAATTTACGACGGATTGTTCTGGCTTCGGGGACGCGAGTATTATGTAATTTAGGATTCTCTTTTTGCCTCGGGGACGCGATGATGGAGCAGTTTGTGAGGGTCTGTTGCCTCGGGGCGCAAGAATTGTGTTATTCTGCGAGGGTGAATGGCCTCGGGGGCGCGAATATTGTAATGTACGAGAGTTTGTTGCCTCGGGGACGCAAACATTCTACAATTTGCGAGGTTTACTGGTCTCGGGGACGCGAATATTATATAATTCAAATGGGATCGTGGCCTTGGGGGCGCAGCTGTAGTGTAAATTATAGGGGATCGTGACCCCAGAGGCGCGACTGTAGTGTAATTTACTGGAGATCGTGGCCTCGGGGGCGCGAACCTGGTGTATTTTACGACGGATCGTGGCTTCGGGGACGCGATCGGGGAGCAATTTGCAAAATATCGTGGCCTCGGGGACGCGAACATTGTAATTTACGGATGGTTCTTGCGTCGGGAGCGCGAATGTTATGTATTTCTGCGTGTCCCACGGCCCCGCAGGAGCTCAGCCAACGCGTTTCGGGGAGGGTCGCCAGGCCCTGTTCGGCTCCCCCCCTCGCGCGGACTTCGACAATTTACAGCAGGAATGGGGAAACAAAAAGTGACATAAGCATAAAAGCTCGAAGTCCGCGCGGATTTCTCGGAGGCGCCGCCGGGGGGCCCCAGCGCCGATCCGAGAAATCCGCGCGGACCTCCGAGTTTTTATGTTTATGTCACTTTTTTCAGGAGCGGAAGAAGGACGTACATGTACATGAATCCACGCTGGTTTCGAGAGCACGCATTGCACAAATAATCGTATAACGCGGCCGGTCTCGCGAATCGAGGGGCCGTGTTCATGTACATAGCTGGGCGCGTACGTCCTGTGTGGGCTCCCTATTTTTGTTCCCCTAAGGAAGCAGAGCGCAGGACTGTAACATTGGATGCTGGAAACTGCAACGGGTACAGGGAGCAGCAGGCCCGACCCTCCCAGCCTCGTGGCCCCACACGGGGGCCAGCGGACTCTCGTCACGATGGTGATGGTGATGGTGATGGTGATGGTGTCTGTGAGTAGGGGGAGGAGGAGGAGGAGGAGGAGGAGGAGGAGGAGGAGGAGGAGGGAGGAGGAGGAGGAGGAGGAGGAGAGGAGGGGGAGGAGGAGGAGGAGGAGGAGGAGGAGGAGGAGGGAGGAGGAGGAGGAGGAGGAGGAGGAGCCTTCCTCAGTTCTTCACCGGGCACTGGCCGTTTTTGACAGTCCTTGGGCCTCGGGAGGCCCCCGGCGGCGTCCAGGGACCGCCAGCGGACTTCCGGAGACCTGCGCGCTCAGTTTGCCATGCGGACGCAGTTCAGGAGAGGAAAAAACACACAGATACAATTAATCCTCGATTCCCCAGAAAATATAGGAAAATATGGGATGTGGGGGGGAAGACAGAAACCCCGAACATTTTTTTTTTTTTTTTTTTTTTTTTTTTTTTTTTTTTTTTTTTTTTTTTTTTTTTTTTTTTTTTTTTTTTTAAAAAAAAAAAAAAAAAAAAAAAAAAAAAAAATATCTATTTGTGTGTCCTGGGACCCCTTCAGCAGTGCTTCACGAGGGGCGCTCTCGCTTCCAGGTTTGCCTCGGCCCACGCCCGGCCGGCGGCCTCCGCGGGGCGTTGCCGGCCCGCCGCCGCAGCGCCCGCCCGACCGCGCGGGCGTCTAAGGGGCCCCTGCGTTCTCACCCTGTGCCACTACCCCAGATTTCGTAATTAAAGGGAGGAGGTCACAACCCTCCCAGACGAGAAGTCTTAGACCCCCCCAGACCATCCGTGAAAGGGCGGCCCTTTGCCCAGACCCCCCCGAACCCCCCAAGACAGCTCAAATCAGACCCCCTCCCAAATGTGACCCCCCCACTTTATTTTGGAATCCGGAATACCACGGATCTTGGCGACAGGAGGGGTGCAGTCAGCCCGCGTAGTAAGGATGAGCAACCTCCCCAAGGGTGCCCTCGCGTCCCTGCCTCCTCGAGCCCTCCTTGGCCGCTTCGCTTTCGCTGGCCGCGCCCCGCTCGAAAAGCCTCGAAGCGGCCTTCCAAGGCCCTTGCAGCCTCATCGTGCGTCCTTACGATACGGGCTGACTGTATGGGGAGAGTGGGGAGGGGGACTGCGAAGATGGCTCGCGGGTCAGCAATTTGGACTTGCCCCTTTGCGCGCCCTGCCTCCAATGACGACGACCTGGGTGTCGGCGCCCCGGAAGCTGCAGGTTGGCGGGGGCCCTGAGATCCGACTCTGCGAACAAAGTTGCACCATCGATCAACATCGCGACCAGATCCCTGGACCTCAGCTTTCTGCGGCGCGTCCACTGTGAACAAAGCTGCAACGCCCGGATCTCAGGGACTCCACGTCGGTGAGCTCATACTAGCAGCGGGTGCAGTGCAGAGCTGTACGGCAGCTTCGTGCCGTGTCGACGCGTCGGCGACACCGCCGCGGGCATTCAAGGTTGAGCGCCGCCAGATTCCCAGACTCGCCCGATATGGAACGATTGGGCGATCGGTTGAACGATCCAGGCGGTGTCAGTAACCAACGCCGAAGTCGTCACGACACTAGCCCAAGCCCGCCCGAGTCAACCCGCCTCGCAAGCCTGGCTGCGATGCGTTGAGGGTCGCCCAGCTGCAGTTCATGGATTGGTTTGTTTTTTTCGCTGGTACGTTGCTAGACCGTGCCGCGAGCGCTCGATGGTGGCGGCGGAAATAGTCACTCTGCGATGCCCGCATGGGGAGGCGTAAGTCAACGAGGCCCGTTTTGCGCGGACCCTCGGTCAATCCGCCAGCGGGAGGCGACGCCGAACGAGCAGGAGGCGATCGAGAGGCCGGACGTTGTCGCGCGCTACCGATCCAGGAGATCGCGCCCTCTTTCGGGGCTCAAGGGACGGGGTCAATGCAGACAGGAGGGCAGTCAGAGCACCAGATTTTGCAGGACTTTGCAGAGCCAGGGGTGCATTCACCGAGGCTTGCGTGCAGGATTTTGTAGGATCCTTAAAAGATTATGCACGATCCTGCAAAGCACGACTGACCCGGGTCTGGATTGACCTGGGTCAGTGCAGCAGGTTCGCGTCGTGTCGACCGGCGGCGACCCCGCCGCCAGCGTTCAACGTTGAACGCTGCTGGCGACCCAGAATCGGCCGGTGTTGAACGAGCTGACTTTCTGGAAACGGCCGATCGTTCAAGGTTGAACGATCCCTGCGGTGTCAGGAATCAACGCCGGGGTCGACACGACACGGGCCTGCCGTAGATCCCCGACTCTGCGCCACCCTGGGGGGGTGCGCTGCGCGGCAGACGGTGACGCCGCACAGCTGACACATCCGATGTCTCCTCGACACTCGATCCTCGACCTCCGACGGCATACTTTGTTAAATTGCAGCGTTTTTCCCTCGTTTCGGCCCTGCCTCCTCCGCCTGAGTGCCACGCACATTCGTTTTAATGGACTGCAGCAGTTTCAAGGATGGAGGGCGGCTGTTTTTCAAAGTGTGGATCTCTCGCTCCAGCGCTGCGCTCATTCGTTTGAAAGTCCGCGACAGTTTTTGTACATGATTCGTACGGCTGAAGTCCCAGGAATGGTGCTCTGGCGCGTGTCGGGATTCTCAGGACGCAGCAGTCACGTCAATTCGCGGTGCTGTAGTCCAAGGAATGGTGTTCTGGCGTGGTTTATGAGTGTCAGGATGCAGCAGTCACGCTGATCCGCGGCGTTGAAGTCGTAGGAGTTGTGTTTTGGCACGGCGGATGATTCTGAGCTGGTTGTCTTCTAGTGGGCCACCCCCCGCATTGAAGATAAATTCTTGACGCTTCGCGTCAAGAATTTATCTTCAATGCGGGGTGCGTAAATTCTGGACCTTTTTTTTGCAGGCCTGGTGATGTCCGTTCCCACCTGCCCGGTCCGCCTCCCCGCGCAATACGCGGTCCCCTCCGTGCGGCGTCCACGACGCACACCCCTGGCCAGGCTCCCTGTTGCGTTGGCACTCCCTGGGCCCTGGTCTA
>CAUYUJ010014449.1:1121989-1144489 GCA_963575745.1 Prorocentrum cordatum | reverse complement strand
TCGAGAAGGGCAAGGCACTCGAGCGGGCGAAGGCCAGCATGAACGAGATTCTGATGGAGGGCGAGCCGAAGAGCCTCATGGAGCAGCTCTTGCACTCCTCTGAGCACGAGCTGCAGCAGAACGGGGTCATCGACCTGGACTTCGAGGACATGCTGCAGGGCGACGAGGACGAGGAGCTGAAGATTGAGATCCTGGCGGCCAAGCAGGCGGCCATCAGGGACCTGCAGACAGGAGCGCAGACCTACGCGGGCCAGATCAGGGCGCGCGTAGACGAGGCCAAGGCGGAGGCCATAGCCGACGCAACGAGGCTCAGGGAGGCCAAGAAGCACATGACAGCGGACATGCAGCGGCAGCAGCAGCAGCAGACCGCAGCAGCGGCAGCATCCTCAGCAGCTTCGGCAATCACACCGTCGAGTACGCCAGCGCCGTCGCCCGCTGAAGGGCCCCCTACAACACCAGAGCAGCGAGATGAGCTCCTCCGCCAGATCCGCGAGGGGAAGTTGTCGGCTGCTGTACCTGTGCCCAACTAGAAGCAACTGCGGGGCGGCATGATGGCCAGCCGCTCGGCCGCCCCAGAGCAGAGATCAATGCTTGTTGGCAATATTACTACGTGGGGACCTAAGGTAACTAAGTGGCTGCGGGATAGTCTAGTAGCGCACCGACCCAGCGGGCGGGCACTGTGCGACGGCTACTTGTTACAGGAAACGCATCTCAAGCACCATGGGCTCCAGAATACCGAGGCAACCCTCGCAAATATGGGGCTCAAAGCTTGTTTTTCAGCTTCACGGCAGTCGAGGACATCGGAGAAGGGCCCCCATGGCGGGGTGGCTGCAATGGTGAAGAACAACTTCAGAACCAAGTTTTTCCGCGATATGGCAGTGAAGGGCAGCGTGTCGTCCTCGACGGCAGGCGCGTCGCCTCTCGCCGAGGCCGAGCTCCTCAGCTTCGCGGACTGGATCCCGATGCTCTGGCATATGAAGGGTTACTCCATTGTAGCCATCGGTGTCTATCTGGAGACCAAGCAGCCCCTCAAGTCGGGCACCAGCGCGGACAGGCTGAAGGAGATCGGGCAGTTTTTGCGCATGCTGAATCTTCCTTGGATACTGGCAGGTGACTTCAACGTCGCACCATCGACATTCAACGCCTCAGGTTGGCCAGAAGCGCTAGGAGGCGCCATTCTCACCGCAGCCACGTGCTTCAAGAAGGACGCGACGCCATCGCTCATTGACTACCTGGTGGTCAGCCCCTCGGCACGACAACACATGCACTCATTGAGGCCAGTCAGCGACGTCCCATGGGGGCCACGCATCGGCCAGGTCATCGCGCTGAAGGGAGAGGCCGCGATGAACCTCGCTCGGCAGCTGACCATGCCGCGCCCATTCCGACACCCGCGACTACCTCAACAACCACCAGACCCCCAGAGCAAGCGACAACGGCAGCGAGCAGAGCATGATAAGAAGTCTCATACCAGCACGCAAGGCAGCAACAGCCTCGAGAACAACAACACACAATATAGCTAGTGCGACGATGGCGATTTCATGAACCAAAGATGGGAGGCGCTGTCGCCGAATGGCTTTGCAAGACATCCAAGCGCGACAGCGACGACAGCTGCAGGCACGAGAACCAGATCTACAAAGGACGAGGACTTCGACACCATGGACTTCGAGGAAGCTAACGCCGACCCCCTGGGCGACGACATGGACGGAGAAGGCCCGCCACAAGATCAGGAGAGAGCCGAAGACATACCCATCGAAGCAGAGTGCGACAACGACAGCGAGCTCGAACACTACTCCGAGAACAAGATGGACGAGCAGAAGGGCGGGCAGCAGCAACAACCAGCACAATCGCCCGACATCGACGCCAGAACCATGCATGAGCTCTGGGACGAGATCGGGAACGACAACACTTCTACCTCGACTACTGCACCTACATGCATCACGGACAGCGCAGCTTACCAGGCAATCCATGAAGCGCACCACGAAGCCAGCCACGCCTTCCACACGCTCATGCAGCACATGGAGAGCTTCTATTGCAAGGCATACAGCATCCACGACAGCGAGCAGAAGCGCTACAGAGGGAGGGGGCAGCCTTACCAGCTCAAACAACACATACAAAAGGAACGTGGGATACGACGGCCAAGATATGCTACATGCACGGCCAACTGGTGGGCTCGCGCAGAATCCCCCCTCACGGCGCTGCACCGTCTAAGACAAAAAGGAGTCGGACACGATGAAGTACACGCCCTGGAAGCTTGTTGTCGACACCTTGCACTTGACGGCGTGCTATCTGCAGGTGCCAAATCAACCAGCGCCGCAAGATTGCACCGAGCACTTTGGAGAGACCGACTCATCAACATCCAGGACGTAGCTACCGACGCCATCGAGGGCATGGTTACTCAAGCAGCACAAGAAGCAATCCAAGCGATCAAGCGGGACTTGAGATGCAACGCACGCGACTACACGACTTGGCTAGCCAACAGCTGCGACAACGGCGCCATGCACAAGATGACTAAACCCAGCATGCGACATGAAGACGAGATGATCGAGGGCACCGTGGCAGCGACCTCCACAATTGAGCGCGCAGACCTGCAGCATACGACGTTCAGCAACATCTGGAGCGACGCCCACGGCGACCGCATCACTCACACCCAGCTGCTCAAATACCTACGAGAACAAGCCTTGACGACCCCAGCCGCGGCATGGAGCAGGGAACAATTCGACGAGGCCATCGTAGGCATACCCGACAAGGGGCGAGGCACGGACTGACTCAACACTAGCGACGCTCGACGACTACCAGCAGCAGGCAGAGACGAGATAGTCCAGCTACTGAACACCATCGAGCGAGACGTGACATGGCCGTGGCAAGCGCTCCAGTCCATTGTCATGATCCAGCCCGAACCTTCCACAGCCAAAGGAGCAAGCGCCCTCGCCGACGGGGGCGACCGAGCACCGGCGCTACTACCTTGGATCTGCCGTGCCTGGGAGCTCATGCATCGGGGCAGGATGCGACTATGGGCTACAGAGATCGAGGAACCATGGGATGTAGCGGTCGCGGGCAACAGCTGCTTGCGAGAGGCCATGCTGCGTGCATTAGGGGACGAAATCGCGGACGCCTACAGCATTCGGGCGGCGACGACGCTCCTCGACATCAAGAGGTTCTACGACTCGCTCTGTTTCCCCAAGGTCGCCATGGCCGCGCGCCAATTCGGATTCCCAAGCAGGATCCTCGCGCTCTCCATGCAGATGCACCTCTCGGTGCGATTCCTACGACTCAACGGCTGCTACAGCGAACCGATCTACGCGAGCCGCTCCATTTTGGCAGGGGCCAGGCGCTCGAACAACCTTGCGAGAGCATTGATCTACGTCGTCCTAAGACAGTACAGCAGCAAAATTACGAAAACACAGCCGAGAACATGGTTCGACGACATCGGTGTCCAGCTGTACGGTTCCAAGGATACCCTGGTGCGGGACACGGTCGACTCGACCAAGGCGCTCCATAAAGCACTACAACAGCAAGGACTTGAGGTCGCAGCAAAGTCAGTCATCATCACGACGCACATGAAGGACACCAAGGAGATCATCAAACGACTTGCGGACCTCAACATCCGCATCGACGGCATCGCTGAAGGGCGCGACCTCGGCATCGACAGGGGCAGCCGTACTTGCGCCATGCGACGGACACACCATGCGCGCAAAAACAAAGCTTGGGCGAGAAGGAACCTGGCCCGTACCCGTTTCAGAAGGGCCAGACGAAGCAGAGTGAGAGGAGTGCTGGCCCAAGGAGCCATGGCACCCTTGTTGTACGGAGCCATGGCGTACGGAGCATCGCCCAACGAGAGACTGCAGACACGACGACGCTACGCACGAGCACGACGACGAGCTTGGCCAGGCAGATGCCTGACAACCCTCATCGCAGCCGAAGGAACAGATCCAGAGGTATCTACTATCAGAGCACAATTTACATCATGGTTTGATATGTGGGCAGCACCCCACGAAGTACGACAACGGATTCGACGAGCGTGGCCGAAGATCAAGTCCAGACTACAGCAACAACCACGTGATCTACGATGGCAACGCAGGCGCGGCATCATCGCCGCACTCATCAACACGCTGACGGACCTGGGCTGGGACCCTCAGCGCGCCGATTACTGGATTGACCCCCAGGGCGACTGGTGGCTGCTCGAAGAGGAGGACGCACGCGGGGACCCAACCGACGTCATCGACGCGCTGACCAGCCAGGTCGAGCTCCAGCAATGGAGGCAGGCCAGCAATCACCACAACGGCAGCGGTCTCGAGAACGGCGCAGACGTGCAAGACTTCATCCGCCACCTCCAGCACCTCGACCGACGGGGCAAACATAAACAGCACGGAGCACTCCTGGCTGCTGCATGCGCTGGGACTTGACCACGGCAGCGCATCGCAGACGCCTACGGCACTTCCAACCTATGCGAATGTGGAGCACCCGACGACGACTACCACCGCATCTGGGGGGACTGCACATAAGGAAGTCAGCACATCATCTACGAACGAACAGAGCACCTCAAGGAGCGTGCAAAGGAAGGCATCGAGACGAACGCAGCCTTCTGGCTCAGAGGCATCACCCCACGACCCATGTCATGCCCACCGCCATGCACTACGGAACCCTCGCGCACCTGCGACGGCGACATACTGCACGGACAACTGATCGCAGACGGCTTCCCACTACACTTCTGCGGCGACGGCAGTGGAGGAGCCATGTCAGCAGACCGACGGTACCGCAGGTGCGGATGGGGATGGGCGTGCACGGACCAGACACATGTACGAGCAACTATGCGGGGTCCGCTACCTGGACCAAGACAGACGAACAACCGAGCGGAGATATGGGCACTACTCAGCGTGTTGCAGAACTCGCAGGGCCCCATCATCTACTGGACAGGCTCTGAAGTATTGGCGAAGAACTGGGGGCGTAGACGACACAGGACTAAAAAGTACCACGTCGGCAACGGCGACATCAGGATGAGGATAAAGGGCGCCATTGACCATCGGGGAGGAGGCGATGAATCCATCGCGACACGACATATGCAGAGCCACCTCGAATGGGAAGACGCTCGAAGAAGAGATATCCCAGAATGGGCGTGGCTCGGCAACAGAGTGGAGGACGATCAAGCCGACAAAGCAGCAGAAGAACACGCCATACCAGCGGGGCAACTCGGATGCTACGAGTGGGTGCGGGCGATTGGCAACCTGGTCAGACAGCGCATCACACAAGCCACTCGGGACTGCATGGAAAGGAGACCACCAATGAATTGGGAGGATCGAGCGAAGCTAAGGAGAGAAGCCAAACTACATAGACCACCTGCACCAACGCTGGACCAGTTGGCGACGCAAAGCTTGCACCAAGTACAACTGACTCCAACGGGATGGCGCTGCAGAGCATGTGTGCAGTCAGTCCTGCGCAGACGACGAGCGACAGCTAGATGGTGGCTCCTCACTCCATGCGGCAGCACAACGACAGCTAAGAAACCACCACTAACACTCAAAGGACGCCAAGCACACAGCTCCCACCAGATGGAATGGCACAGGCGAGACCAAGGGTACTATTGCTACAAGTGCGGCAGTGTGGCGAAGCACTACATCTCGGAGAAGCTCGGACAGGAGTGCACGCCACCCCCACCGAAGTCAAGAGCCGATTATGTGGTAAGGGCAAGAAGAAAGCACGCCAACGAGCAACCAACGAGCACAGCTACGACGACTCCAGCATCTTCAAGCAGTGCAAGGGCTACGGCACCGAGCACGAACTAGCACTACGCAGCACAGTACGACGCCAACACCGACTGCCCAGCACCGTATGCATGGCGGCAGCACTGTGACGGACGGACCTGCATTTGGACGAGTACGACATGTACGACGGCAACAAGCCCTCGTACGCGAGCAAGGCCATGATGAAGGGCAACCTCATCCTGGACGTGGAGACCCGCGGCCACAAGGAGGCCTGCGGCGAGGCCTGAGAGGCCATGAGGAGGCCCGCGGCCGCCGCCGCCGCCCCTGCAGGCCCGCAGGGGGAGAGGGATGGGACGTCGTCCTGGGGGGAAATCTCGGAAATCTCCTCGTCCTCCTCCTGTCGTCCGCCGTGCCAGCAGAGGCTGGAAGCCGAGTGGCGCTGCCTACGAAGGCCACTCAGGGGCCATGTTTTTGTCGGTATGAGGTGGCTCATGGATGCGGCCCCCCAGGGTCGAGTTGGTCTGATCTGATCTCGTCTCTTCCTCCCTTCTCTTCGTCCGCCTCGCCCCCCGTCCCCCCCCCTGGCGGCGACTGCAGCGCCGGTTCAAGAAACCTGCGCGGACCTCTGAGAAGTTGTGCGCGCTCCGCTGTCCGATCCTCTGTTCATGCTTACGTCGGGCCTGTCCTTCTACATGGGGGGATGTCCCAAAAAGATAAGAAATAGCCATGGGGGCATTTTTTATATAGTTTTTCCCAGCCATCCTGTGGTGTTGGGTCCTCGTTTTGAAGAGACGGTGCCCCGCGTTCCCGCCTCCTTCCTCCCTCCCTCCCCCCTCCTCCCCCTCCCACACCCATTCTGGCGCACCCCTCGCGCGTTTCGTGGCCCCATGAGGAGCTCCACCGAAGGCCCCAGTGGCTGCGTCCGCGTGCGGTTCCACCCCCCATTCTGGCACACCCCTCGCACGTTTCGTGGCCCCATAAGGAGCTCCACCGAAGGCCCCAGTGGCTGCGTCCGCATGCGGTTCCACCCCCCATTCTGGCACACCCCGCACACGTTTCGTGGCCCAATCAGGAGCTCCACCGAAGGCCCCAGTGGCTGCGTCCGCATGCGGTTCCACCCCCCATTCTGGCACACCCCTCACGCGTTTCGTGGCCCCATAAGGAGCTCCACCGAAGGCCCCAGTGGCTGCGAAGCGACGCATCTAGCATTGGTCGCCATGATAATAAATGTTTACAAGTCGCGTGTGCGAACCTGCGTGGGGGGCGGTGGCGCTGGCAAGCATTGCGAAGGTTTGCAACAGAGTGTAGAAACGACATGGCGTCAGGGGGTGGCAGTCGCGATTCGATAGAGGGACAAAATCTCCAATCTGTTCAGACGTGGCTGCGTGACGAGCGCGCGTTTGTGTGGGTGTATGAAGCGAAGGGCATTCAGCAAGTAATGACAGCCGCGTTGCGGCATAGATGGAAGCTTGGCGACATCCACGGCGTGTGCGCAGGAGCAGTAATATGGGTGTCTGCTAAACGCGTTGGTCGCGTGGTCAGAGGGGAAGATGTGCTCGCGCGCGACGCTGTAGAGGGATGAGCAAAGCATGCTCCGTGGCTTCATTCTTCGGTGGGGGATCGCACATCGGTGCCATCGTCCAATATCTCTCAGGTAGTGCCGACCTGCAAGGACGGTGCAAGTGCAAATGCCGATGTGGCAGTGGAAGAGCGGCACGATACGGGAGGGGGCGCAACCGTGCAGGACATTCTGGCGAAAGGCCCAAACGAGAGCACATTGTTGGAGCTCGTGCGACCGGCCGTGTCAGAAGAGGAGCTGGCGGCCGCGTTGTACGGTGACTCCGCTCACGTCGTGCTTGAGGATGGGGCCTGGGCGCGCGCTCGACATCGGATAAAGGGCATGCCGAACATAGAAAATTCGTGTTTTGCGAACGCCGCAATGCAAGTGTTGCTGCGTCTGGGACCTATTCGGCGCGCAGTGTTGCTTCATCGGCGCGGATGCAGTGTCCGACGGCGTCATCAGTGCGGTGTGTGTGCGATGGCACAGCAGGCGGATCTGATGGGCGCATCTCTCGGTGACCTTCCTGTAGAGAGAAGCGAACAAGTTCCAGGAGTGAGAGCGGTGCGCGATGGAATGTTTCAGCGCGGTCGCACTAATGGTTTTCGGGGCACTCGCCAGTGCGACGCCAGCGAGCTGTGGGGCGCATTAGTTGATGCTGTCTGTGCTGCGGAGTCGAGTGCGTTGACAGGTATGGGAATCCTGGCGCAGCACTACACAGTGGTAGACGGGCCCATACTTGGAAACACTATCCGTTAAAGGCGGTTCTGCGGCGGTTGCGGTTGGGTTTCGGATGTTTACAGACGAGAACGATCCATGATAATCCAAATGTGGGAATATACGGATATGTTGGGTCCAGTTGGTCTTGATCATCTGGTGGCGTTGGAATCCACGCGAGGTCAGCGCGGTTTGCCATGCCCAGATCGACCCGCCTGGCAAGACGGAGAGGTGTGGCACGGGGCCAGGGCCCGTCGCAAATTCACGACGTGCCATCGGAGACGCCGGCAAGATTCCTTGTTGTGGTTCTGAGCAGAAGAATGGAGCCCGTTCGCTTTTTCGGGCCGGTCACGGGCGTGATGGGGGGGGGGGGGGGGGGGGCGCCCGCCGATCCGGCGGGGGTGCGCCTGGGGTAACATACTACTATTACTATTACTACACTACTACTACTACTACTACTACTACCACTACTACTACTACTACTACTACCACCACTACCACCACCACCACCACTACTACTCTTACGACTACGACTACGACTACGAGTACTACGACTACTACGACTATTGCAAGTACTACTATTACTACGACGACGACAACGACAACGACAACGACTACTACTACTACTACTACTACTACTACTACTACTACTACTACTACTACTACTACTACTACTACTACTACTACTACTACTACTACTACTACTACTACTACTACTACTACTACTACTACTACTACTACTACTACTACTACTACTACTACTACTACTACTACTACTACTACTACTACTACTACTACTACTACTACTACTACTACTACTACTACTACTACTACTACTACTACTACTACTACTACTACTACTACTACTACTACTACTACTACTACTACTACTACTACTACTACTACTACTACTACTACTACTACTACTACTACTACTACTACTACTACTACTACTACTACTACTACTACTACTACTACTACTACTACTACTACTACTACTACTACTACTACTACTACTACTACTACTACTACTACTACGACTACTTATAATAGTAATAACATGTAATAACAATCTTTCCTTTACAGTCCCCAGGGAGGCCCCAGGTGGGGCCCAGGGCGCCTGGAGGCCACAAAATCCACGAATCGATACCGGATACAAATAAACTTCTATCGTTCCTTTCCGAGCCCCCGGAGGGCCCAAGGGCGCCCTGAGGTCAGAAACTCAATGAATCGATACCGGGTACAAATAAACTGTCATCGTTGCGTTCCAGGCTCCCCTTCCTCGTCCTCCTCGTCCTCCTCGTCGTCGTCGTCGTCCTGCTCCTCCTCCTCCTCCTCCTCCTCCTCCTCCTCCTAGACCCAGGCGGGAGCGGAATGGGTGTGCCGAAAGCACCGCCTCGCGTATACTGTACAAAAACGAAGAGTAAGAGGAGGAGGAGGAGGAGGAGGAGGAGGAGGAGGAGGAGGAGGAGGACGGACGAAAGGGAGGAAAGGGGGGAGAACGAGGAGGAGGAGGAGGCCATCAGAAATGCCGGACGAAGAGGAGGAGGGAGAGGAGGAGGAGGAGCCCCAGTGCTTGTATACACCACAGCGCTGGCAGCTACGAGCGCCGCGCTACGACCGACGCACCATTGCCTCTCAGAAACAGAACAAAACTGCGTCCCTGAGAGCACCACGCGGCACGCACGCAACCGCTTCCCTTCGCAAATACCACAACGTCCCTGAGAGCACAACAATGTGCCTCTAAACACCACAGTAGCCTGAGAGCGCCACAGGACGCCCGCGGTCGCCACCGGACGACCGCCGTGACGTGAGAAGGGGGGGGGGGGGGGCCGGGCCCGATCACGCTCGTGATCGCCGGGAGGTTTTCCGAACGGGCTCATGGCGGGCGGATTGACTAGAGTGAATTCCCGCGTAAGCGTGCCAAGGGCGTTCGAGTGGCCAGGGGCGTCGGGCTGGACATGCCGGTTCCAGGGCGCGATTTGCCATCCGGAGCAACCGGCTCATTACGTCGCCTACTTCGACTGCCCTGGCGTCGGTGTTGTAAGATTCGACGACAACGTAGTTGTGCGTACTGAGTTCCAGGTTTTTGCAGGAGGTCCGAAGAATCAGGGAGACATTGCTCTTGTGGTGTTTTCCAGGCACCGAACGGAAGCAGTCGCGCCGACAGATGCCGCCAAGGAAACGGCGTCGCCAACTGAGGGGCCGCTGTCGTTGCGCGACAGACTCCCAATGCCGTCAGCAACGACCGACGCGGGAAAAGCTACGCGCGAGCCGGGTGTAGCGAAACGTGGACATGCAGATCCCGTGGACCACGACGGTGCTGCCAAAACGTCGCTGGAATGCGAGATTGCTTTGGGCCTCGTCGATGAAGAGTCGACATCGACGCGCGCGCCATCGAGGGCGTGTGATGGTGTAAATGGTGCGTCTCCGTCTTTGCATGGCGCTCCTGTCGGCAACCGTCCGCCAGAGGGGGGCGCAGGTTCCACAGAGGGTGCGCGGGTGAAGCGAACGAGGCGCCCGGGGAAGCAGAAAGAAACGTTTTGCGAGTCGTGTAGAAGGAGCGCGACAGAGCCCACGCAGTGTTCGTCCATGATGTAGTTTTTCGTGCAGAAACGAGCCCGAGGGAGGCGCGGGGGCGACCGCGGGTGCAGCAACAGCCGACAACAACGACAAGCCAGTTCAGGATGGTGTCGAAGTGGGCGCAGCCCCAGAGGCGGATACGACGCAGGAGATGTTTTTTGCAGCGCGCGTCAACCCAGCGTCGACTGATCCCCGACGGGCACGGGAAGAAGCGGTGGCAACGGCAGCGAAGCTGTTGCGGGAGATCCCTACTGCGCCCGCGGATCCAGAGGACCCTGATAAACCGTGGGGGACAGCTTTGGTCGAGAACGACGCGGTTGAACTGCCACCAACTCATTGTGCCTTCCGAGGTTGCCCCTGGACTGGCGTAGACGAGTCTGAGCTTCTCAACCATGTCTGCGTAGCGCGCGGAGATGTCGTGCAGCCGATCGCGGACATGTATTCGCCCGCGCACTCGCTGCAGAAGCGAGTGCTCACTGCTTACAGTGAAGTCGTGGCGTGCGCTGTACGGCAAGGAGCTCCAGTATCGTCGTGTGCGACGCACCGGAGAAGTCTGAAATCGTATGCAGAAACAGTGACACAGGAGAAGGTAGCATCGCCGATCTGTTTCATGTGCGGCTGTTCGTTTCCGTGGGTGTCGGGGCGGACAAATAATGATATCTCGTGGGAGCGGGTATTTGAGAGCGACGCGCGGGATGGCAGTGGCCTGACGCACATTGGAGCGTGGTCTATGTGGGAGGTGTTGCAGGAGTTGAGCCTCGCGGCATATCTGAGCAGGTGCAGGTGTGAAGAAGGGAACGAGAAACTCGATCTCCAGAAGCACATGGAGGAGTTTGACGACTGGACGGTGCGTGTGTGGTGCGCGTCGTCTACTGGAGTGCCTCGCGGCCACCTGGAGTTGATATGGTGTCCAGAGGACCAGCGGTGCACTGCAGGATGTCGGGCACAGGGAGAAGTCTGTACTCAATGCGAGGTTCCGTTATGTAGGGAGTGCTTTGAAGGTATAGATACTCCGAAACGGGCGTGGAACGAAACGCCCCACGTAATGGTTCCGGTGATGCCCGCGCGATGCTTGGCGAACGATCTGATGTCGTTTTACGGTCCGAAAAGCATGTGCGACGAGGGGATGACCGTCATGGAGATGATTTGTTACAGTCCGTGCATAGCTGCCATGATCTGTTTCTCGTTGGAGGTGAAGTACCAAAAATTATTTGATTCCGTAGCTAGGATGCAGGAGACGCGAGTCGCGGCTCGGGGGAATGCAACCTCGTTCGCCCTCCCATGGCAGGGCATCTTGTCAGAGCTTCGGAGCAGGGTCGCGCCAGGTGCACGCGGGTGGTGCGCCTGTGCCGCGTGTGGGCCACGATCTCTCCCACGTTGTTCAAATTTTGTTGAAGGTGAGTGACGCGACGTCAAAGGACAACTTGCCGACATACATCCATCAAGCCACCGTGCGGCGGGATGTGGTGAAGCACCACGTCAAGAAGATGATCGCTAACGGGCACATGGCGTATATGCACGTGGACGCTGCAGCAGTAGATGCTCGCGCCGAGCAACTACCAGAGAATGGCGTACCGCCCGAACTAGTGCGGTTGCTTCCGCATGACAATCATTTGGATAAGATCACGGTGCAAAAGAATGCGACGCCGTCGGATGCGAAGCAGGCGACGGTGCAAGACGCTTGCGACGACATGGATCGAATAATTCCGAACATGGTGGTCATGGAGAGGTCATCGTTCAACGAGGCAGATGAAAACGCTATGACGGAAGCAGCTTTGCAGCACATGACGCGCGGCGTCAACGAAGGAGGCGCGGACGGGCATGGTGCCGGTTGCGCAACTTCGCGTGCAGAAGAACGTGCGAGCGTTCAGTTAGCGTACGAAGCATGGCGGGATCAGTTTGTCGCGTTGGCTACCAATCTATTGAGCGACCAAGACAATGGCCGCGTACGATGCGCATGCAAAGGGGTGTCGGATATCGCCAGGCTCGGAGAAGCGTCGCAGTAGCACAACCTGGTGCTGATGGACGTGAACGGACGGGAGACGTGGATGGAAAAGATGCGGTTGCGCCTCGTTGTGTCTCCAGGCACGGCCATGATGAGTCAGTTTGTTCCGTGGTTCTTCGGCGTCGCTTTTCCTTTCTGCTTCAAGTTTGGGGTGGGCATGCCTGACATGCCAGAATGGTCCGAGGTGAGCCGACACCAGCGTGTCGGAGAGGCACCCCGCGTGGAACTTCCGCTTTGGCCACGAAACATGACGCGCCGCGTGGAATCTCAGCTCTGGCGCGACTGGCGCTTCGGGTTCACGATGTCGTCCTTGTTGTACCAAAGCGCCTTGAACGCGTCTCGGAGCATGCGGCTGTTTGCAGATCATGAGCAGAGGGAGGACGAATCTGGTCGCGACTTTACGTATATGGAGGAGGCTGCCATAAGCATAGTAGAGGCACTGCGAGGAACGTACCCATATCCAGGCACTGGACAGCGGCGCGCAGTGAATGGGGACGTGTCGAAGTTGAAATTCGTGACGTCATTATCGGAGACCGCGCAGAGAATGGTGCGACAAGCGCAGGCCATTAATAAGACGATTGCAGGAACAAATGAGGTACGTACCGTTATGCGGTTCGATACCCACGCTGGTCGGGTGGCTCAAGGCGTCCCCGTATTTTTTTACGATGTCGCCAGATGAGAGGCACAACCTCGTCGTGGTACGGCTGAGTAGGTCGCGCCGAAAGGGCCCCGTCAACAGGCATCGGGTGCAGGAGAAACAAGGCCCATCGAATGGCGGGTTGTTCGAACCCGATTTCACAGGCGCCTGCGGCGTGCCATTCGAGGGCGAGGTGGTGGAGGACAACGCTGACGATGTGAACATGGCAATACCCATGGAGGTGTTGTGCCAAAACGTTGCAGCGGCCAAGATGCGCTTGGGGTGCTTGGCACGGGACCCTCTGGCGGGCGTCGACGGCTTTCGCACAATCGTAGGCCTGGTGTTGGAGCACCTGATCGGGACTCGATGGTGTCCACGGTGTCCCCGCTGTGATTGCGCGGATCTGGCAGGTAGTAACGCGAAATTGGTAGGCGGGTGCGCGGGGCGAGTGGACGGTGTGTACGGTTCCATAGAAGCTCAGAAATCCGCGGGCAGTTTACACTTGCACGCGCAGTTGTTTGTCCAATGTCTCCATCAGCGCACGCCGCTGCGCGAGATGATTCGCCGTCCGCCGGGCGAGCTTAAGCGTTTGAAATGTGGGTACGCAGCATTTAAAAGATTAGTGTCGCGGCAAGTATACGCAGATGTGGCGGAATGGCAGAGGCAGAAAGAAGACGCGGAAAAAGACTGGCCTGCGTACGAGGGCACGGAGGAACTCATTCGGCCAGAACAGTACCTGAAGCAGACCGATGCAGAAGTGCAGCGAACCCTAGAGGGGCCCCAAGAGCTCAGCCCAGAGTCTGAAAGGGGGGGCGCTTCGAGATGGTGGTTGCGAAAGTATTTGAGATGTGTGCAGAGGGGCCAGGGATGCCGTCAGAACCACGTACACAAGTGGAGTCATCGGCATTCTAAATTTGCCCCCTTGCTCCACTGTCAACGAGATGACGACCCTCTGAAATGCAAGAGCTTTTTCCTTCGGACGACGTGGATGGTGGAGAAGGCCGTGCTTTTGTGCCCAGGGTTTTTCAAAACCCGCTCCATGCCGTGTGGGGGGCGCAGAGATATGACTGGAGGCCTACGCGGACCGCGGAATGAAGAGAACCTGAACGGGACATTGCCTGCGTTGTTAAGCGGCGGCCTTGGATTGAATTTCAACTCCGATGTGCAACTCCCGTGCAGGTTCCCAAATCTGGAGCAGACGCATGGCGGGGACGCGTGCGCAGAGAGGTGTTGGGACGGCGCGGAGGTAAAAGATATCGTGCTCGCGGCGCAGCGCGCGCATAACGCCCAGGCAGGGTGCGCGTGCGACCATGGGGCGAAGCGCCTGGCGTCGTCATTCAACGGGGTGAAAGAGTGTAAGAAAGGGCACCATGCGTTAGCGGAGAAAGTGCAAGGGCGTAGCGCCTCGTACGTGGCGCACCGCCACATCGCGCGGCTACTCTCGGATATGTACGGGAAAGGGGTCGTGCGGTCCGCGCAAGAGAGTGTGAACCTGCGCGCGTACTCGGATGTGCGAGACGTGACGGCTGCGGAGAGTATTAAGACGCCGAAAACAGCAATGGTCCCTGGGTTTGACGTGGTGAGGGTAGTAGAAAAAGGAGTGCGGGGGGGCGTCGGAGCGATCGGGCCCTGGCAGAGTGCATCTTGAACGCGATGGTAGGCGCGCAAAGAGGCCGCGCGTGATATCAAATAATCCCGCCTTCTTGTACGGCGATTTCGCGTGAGACATCCTCACAAAAATGAGATCTTCGCGACATCGCGTTTAACAAAAACCAGCGTTTCGCTCGAGACATCCTCGAACGGTTGATGACCACGAAATTTCGCCGTCTGTGAAAATTTGCGTTTCGCTCGGGACATCCTCGAAACAATGAGATGACGACTGAAGTCTTTAACTAACTCTTATGTTAAGAACTGCGGTTTGGCTAGGGACACCCTCAGAAAACGAGCAGCAGCACGGCGGACCAGAACGAAGAGCACGGCAGAAACTTTGCATTTCGCTAGGGACATCCTCAACAAAATGAGATGTCCTCAGCGTCGTCTTGATACCGTTCTCGAAGTACCTCAATATGACGAAATGAGAGGCCAACAAGCACGTCAATATGGCTGTCAGAACGATTGGGGGGCTTCCGAAAATAACGATTTCGCTAGGGGCACCCTCAAAAAGTGAAAACATACACCAGCATCGACTTGACAACTGTTGTTCTTACATGGTTTTGATCTTGCTTATGAAAAAGGCTTCCAGACGGCCCAAGGCAGCCTTCTAAAAATGTCGATTTCGGTAGGGACATCCTCAAATAATTTATGCGTGCGGCATCGCATCGTAATGATTTTAGGAGGGCATCAAGAAGCAAAATAAAACCACAACATGGCCCCAGGGGCGCCCTTAAGGTTGCTGAAAATAGTGATTTCGCCAGGGACATCTGCAAACACATAACAAATCGAACAACATCGTTTTGACAACTGCTGTTTTAACATCGTCTGGGGATCTCTCTTGAAAAAGGCTTCTAGATGGTTTAAGCCAGTCGTCTAGAAATGACGATTTCGCTAGGGACATCCTGAAAACATGGATGTGTGTAGCATCGGACTGTAACGGTTTTATAAGGCATCAAGAAGGCCCCCAAAGGCCCCAACCAAGCCCACATTTGACACCCAGGAGCGCCTTCGAGACGATCCAAAATGGCGATTTCGCCTTAGACATCCTTACAACAGTGAAATGTTCACAGCATCGATTTCATCAGCAATGAGCGTTTCGCCTGAGACGTCCTTTAAACATGGGAACCCGCGAGTTCGACAGATGTTAAAAAACTAGCGTCTCGCCTGAGATATCCTAGCAAAAATGATATCTTGGAGTGGCGGTTTCAATACTTCTCATGTTTAAAATCGCGCTCTCGCTGCATACATCCTCAAAAAAATCGCTCGGGGCATGGTCGGCGAACAAAGTGCTCATTCGTTCTTCATGTCTATTCTGCCGTGCTCTTTCGTTCTTGGGGTCTATTCTGAAATACTCCTTGTTTTTTTGTGCCGTGCTCCTTCGGTCTTCTAGCCTATTCTGCCATGCTCCTGGCCAGTTTCTTTCACAATCCTTTGTTCTTGGGGCTTATGATGCCGTGCTCCTGGTCGTTTTCTGCCGTGCTCCTTAGCTCTTGGGGCATATTCTGCCGTGCTCCTTCGCTTTCGGGGTTTATTCAGCCGTGCTCCTTGTGTTTTTCTTGCATACTCCTTCTTCCCTGGGGCGTATTATGCTGTATTCTTGCATCTATCTTGCCGTGCTCCTTACCTCTCGCGGTCTATTCTGCCGTGCTCCTGGTCACTGGTCGTGTTTTGCAATGCTCCTTCTTTCCTGGCGCCTATTCTGCCGTGCTCCTCAGCTCTTGGGGTCTATTCTGCCGTGCTCCTGTTTTTTTTTTCTGTCATGCTCCTTCGCTCTTGGGGCCTCTTCTGCCGTGCTCCTCAGCTCTTGGGGTCTATTCTGCCGTGCTTTTTTTTTTTTTTTTCTGCCGTGCTCCTTCGCTCATGGGGCCTATTCTGCCGTGCTCCTGGTCCTTTTCTGCCGTGCTCCTTAGCTCTGGGGTCTATTCTGCCGTGGTCCTGGTCTTTTTCTGCCGTGCCCCTGAGCTCTGGGGGTCTATTCTGCCGTGCTCCTGGTCATTTCCTGCCGTGCTTCTTCGCACTTGGGGCATCTTCTGCCGTGCTCCTTGTCTCTTGGGTTCTATTCTGCCGTGCTCCTCGTCTTTTTCTGGTTTGCTCCTTCGCTCTTCGGGCCTACTCTGCCGTGTTCCTGGTCTTTTCTGTCGTACTCCTTGGCTCCTCGGGCCTTTTCTGCTGTGTTTCGGTCTTTTCAGCCGTCGTCCTTAGCTCTTGGGGCATCTTCTGCCGTCCTCCTGGTCTTTTTCTGGCGTCTTTTTCGCTCTTGGGGCCTATTATGCCGTGCTCCTTAGCTCTTGGGGTCTATTCTGCCGTGCTCCTGGTCTTTTTCTGCCGTGCTCGGCAGCTCTTGGAGTCTATCCTGCCTTGCTCCTGGTTTGTTTCCGACGTGCTCCTTCGCTCATGGGGCCTATTGTGCTGTGCTCCTGGTCTTTGTCTGCCGTGCTCCTGCTTTTTTTCTGTCGTGCTCCTTCGCATTTGGGGCATATTCTGCCGTGTTCCTTGTCTCTTGGGTTCTATCCTGCTGTGCTCCTCGTCTTTTTCTGGTTTGCTCCTTCGCTCTTGGGGTCTATTTTCCCGCACTCCTTCAGCTCTCGGGGTCTATTCTGGCGTGCTTCTGTTTTTTTTTCTGCCGTGCTCCTTCGCTCTTGGGGCCTCTTCTGCCGTGCTCCTGGTCATTCTCTGCCGTGCTCCTTAGCTTTTGGGGTCTATCCTGCCGTACTCCTGGTCTTTCTTTGCCGTACTCCTTCGCACTTGAGGCATATCCAGCCCTGCTCCTTAGCTCCTGGGGTCTATTCTGCCGTGCTCCTGGTCTTTTTCTGCCGTGCTCCTTCGCTCTTGGGGCCTAATCTGCCGTGCTCCTGGTCTTTTTCTGCCTGCTCCTTAGCTCTTGAGGTCTATTCTGCCGTGCTCCTGGTCATTTTCTGCCGTGCTCCTTAGCTTTTGGGGTGTATTCTGCCGTACTCATTTGCTCTTGGGGTCTATTCTGCCGTGTTCCTTGTCTTTCTCTGCCGTGCTCCTTCGCTCTTGGGGCCTATTCTGCCGTGCTCCTCATCTTTTTCTGCCGTGTGCGCCCAGAAGCTCTGCCAAAACGACCACCGCGACGATCCGCACGGCAGATACAGGAACACGGCAGAACACACAGAGCACACAGAGGCACGGCAGAACACAGACGCACGGCAGAACAGGAGCACGGCAGAACATACAGGAGCACAGCAAAACACACCCCGCACGCACGCCGACACGCGCGCCACGGCATACCTGCGCGGCATAACAACAACAGAGCATTTTCCACATGCTTGGTGGACTAAAGCGACGCTTCCCGTTCTTGTCCGGTCAGTTTTTTTCAGTGCGTGGTCCCCAGAAGTCCCGGCCATTTCCCCAGGACCGGTTTTTCATCCCGAGGCGTTCTTTGACGGTCCCGAGGCCTGGCGAGGGCCCCCCGAGGCCGAAATCGTCCTCAATCCTTGCCGTCCTAATTTTTCTGTCACGACGCGATCATGTCTGGGTACCCTTTCCGCCTCTGAGGGCAGAGCTAGCTGGCCGACCCGGGCAGAAGGGACAATGTGGTGACCTGAGCTCGGTTTTCGGAGGATGGCTCGAAAGACCTCGTAGAGCTCTTTGGTAAGGTGAGCTATGAGAAATTCGGGGTCAGAGCGGAGCTAGTTGGGTCTGGGATGTCTGAGTCCTCTCCCCTTTCTCCTCCCTCCGCTCTTTCGTGCGCCGGCCGGAGCGAGGCTGGCCCAAGGTTCAGGCGTTGCTAGAAGTGCCCCTGGGCCAAGGTGCCCCCAGGATTCTCGGGGTAGCCCAAACGGCCTCCAAAGCACCCCTCACGAGGCCCAGAGGGCCCCAGGGGGTGCAAAATGGAGCGAATAGCTGGGGGCACCTTGGGCCAGGGGTGCTTGTAGCAACACCCTAAAGGTGCCCCCCTTATACTGTAGGGGCCCAGGGGCTGCACGGAAGGCCCCGGCGGTCCGAGGTGGCTTCTCTGGGCGACGGCCAGAGCTGATGCCCCCGGGCGCCCAGGACGGGTCCACCAGCAGCCCTTCCCCAGACCAGCCCAAGCCAACCGTCAGGAGGGGAAAACACACAGACACCATTCATCGTCGATCCCCAGGAAAAAATCTGGGAACATATCGGGAGTTCGAGACTCCAGAAACTATGAGAGAATATGGGGGATCCTCGGATTTGTGTGTCTTTATTCGTGTGTCCCTGGGCCCCTTCAAACCCGAAGGCCCCAATTTGCCCTCCATTTCCATTGTGGGGGGGTGGCGCCTGGGAACATTGAAAAACCACGTATGGACTGCCGCCCCAACCCGAGAGTTGGGTCTTCGGGTCGGGTTGGGGTGGTCTGGTAGGCAGTGAGTCCAGGTGTTGGGGACGTCTTGGGCCGAGGGGTAATCTTTCGGAGGCCCACGTAGATCTCTTGCATCTGCGCTGGACCCCCTGGCGGCGTCTCCAGCGCCGACCCAAGAAAGTGTATGTCCATGCTAGCTGGTAGCTTTTTTTTGATCTTCAACTTCTGCTCGCTGTCGTCTCGAAGGTCCGGAACGTTGCTCTCCCCTCGTCGGGACCTGTGCTCCTCGGCCAGCGGCGCTCGTCCTGTGGTCCTGTGGCAGTGCCGCTCTGTGGAGCAAGTGTCTCGTACAGCGCTTCTCGTGCGATTGTTTTTGCACTCGCGCCAGAGCTTTGGGTACCCCGCCTCGTCGTCGCCCTTCTGCTCTTCCTTCTTCACCCACCACCTCTGCTGGTACCGATGTCGTTGGACCCCACGCTTAAATGTTAGTGGTGAGGCTCGGCTGGACCACATCTTCACCTGCCTCGTCGTCATCGTTGTCGTCGTCGTCGCGCCCCTCCTCGCTCGAGGAGAAGGATGATGGGGTCAGGGAGGGAGGGAGTGAGAGATGATGATGATGCTGATGATGATGATGATGATGCTGATAACGATGATGATGGTGCTGCTGCTGCGGATGATGATGAGGATGATGATGATGTTGATGATGCTCATTCTGATGATGATGATGCTGATGATATGATGATGATGAAGATGATGATGACGATGATGATGCTGATGATGATTGTTCTGATGATGACGATGATGATGCTGATGCTGCTTATGATGTTGCTGATGATGATGACGATGATAATGATGACGATGCTGATGATGATGATGATGATGGTGATGGTAATGGTGATGTTGATGATGATGCTGATGATGATGCTGACGATGATGATGATGATGATGATGATGATGATGATGATGATGATGATGATGATGATGCAAGGAATGATGATGCTGCTGATGATGATGATGACGATGATGATGGTGATGGTGGTGATGCTGCTGCTGCTGATGATGATGCTGATGCTGATGCTGATGATGATGCTGACGATGCTGATGATGCTCATGATGAGGCTGATGATGTTGACGATGATGACGATGTTTGTGCTGGTTGTGATAATACTGATGCTGGTAAAGAGGAGGAGGAAGAGGAGGAGGAGGAAGAGGTAATGACGGTCATGATGATGATGATGATGATGATGATGATGATGATGATGATGATGATGATGATGATGATGGTGGTGGTGGGAATGATCACAATCATGGTAGTGGTGGTAATGATGATGATGACGATGATGATGATGATGATGATGATGATGATGATGATGATGATGGTGCTGCTGCTGCTGCGGATGATGATGATGATTATGATGATGGTGATGATGATGATGATGATGATTGTTGCCATGATGATGATGTTTATGATGATGATGCTGATGATTATGCGGATCATGATGACAATGGCGGTGGCGATTCTGCTGATGATGATGCTGTTGTTGATGATGATGATGATGATGATTACGATGACGATGGTAATGATGATGCTGGTGATGATAATGTAAGTAGGTGATGATGACGATGATGATGACGATGACGATGATGATGACAATGCTGATGCTGCTGATGATCATGATGCTGATGCTGATGCTGATGCTGACGATGCAGACGATGCTCATGCTGAGGCTGATGTTAATGATGATGATACTGACGATCTTTGTGGTGGTTATTATGGTACTGATGCTGATGATGACGGTGGTGGTTTTGGTACTGCGGATGATGATGTTGTTGTTGATGATGATGATGTTGATGATGATGATGATGATGGTGGTGACGATGATGCTGATGCTGCTTATGATGATGATGATGCTGATGCTGATGATGCTGATGACGAGCATGCTCATGATCATGATGACCATGATCATTTTTGTCATGATGGTGATGCTGATGCTGATGATGATGATGATGATGATGCTGTTGGCTGTTGGTAACGGTGATGTGGTGGTGGTGGTGGTGATGGTGCTGCTGCTGATGATGATTATGCTGAGGATGATGATGCTGATGATGATAATGGTGCTGTTGAAGACGACCACGTTGCTGCTGCTTTTGATGTTGATGGTGCTGATGATGATGACGATGATGATGATGATGCTGATGGTGATGATGACTATGAAGGCGACGACGACGAAAACGACGACGACGATGATGATGATGATGATGATGCTGATGCTGGTGCCGGGTCGGGGGGCGGGAGGGTAATTCTGACGATGCTAGTTATCATGATGATGACGATTATGATGATGCTGATGACGATGATGATAGGGATGATGATGATGATGATGATGATGATGATGATGGTGATGACGATGATGCTGGTGATGATGATGATGACGATGATGATGCTTCTGCTGCTTATGATGATGATGATGATGATGATGATGATGATGATGATGATGATGATGATGATGATGATACTGATGATACTGATGATGACGATGCTGCTGATGATGATGCTGATGCTGATGATGATGGTGACGCTGACGACGACGGCGACGACGATGACGATGATGATGATGCTGATGCTGATGATGCTGATCATGATGATGATGATGCTGATGCTGATGGCGATGACGATGATGCTGATGATGATGATGATGATGATGATGATGCTGATGCTGATGCTGATGATGATGATGATGATGATGATGATGATGATGATGAGCGGGATTCTGAGGATGACGACGATGATGGTGGTGGTGGTGGTGGTGATGCTGCTGATTATGATGGTGAAGATTTCGATGCATATGATGATGCTGATGCTGTTGATGATGCTGATGATGCTGATTACGACGTTGACGATCCCGACAAAGATGCTGATGATGATGACGTCAATAACGATGATGATAGGGATGATTATATGAGGATGACGACGATGATGATGGTGATGATGATAATGCTGCTGCTGCTGATGATGATGATGATGATGATGACGATGATTATACTGGTGATGATGGTGGTGGTGGTGATGATGACGACGATGAGACGACGATTGTGCTGATGATGATGATGATGATGATGATGATGATGATGATGATGATGATGATGCTGATGATGGTGGTGGTGGTGGTGGTTATGATGATGATGATGGTGGTGGTGGTGGTGGTGTTGGTGGTGATACTGGTAATTGTGATGGTGATTGTGATGC
This sequence comes from Prorocentrum cordatum, assembly GCA_963575745.1. Taxonomy (NCBI): domain Eukaryota; class Dinophyceae; order Prorocentrales; family Prorocentraceae; genus Prorocentrum; species Prorocentrum cordatum. Next base: position 1,122,102 of record CAUYUJ010014449.1, on the reverse strand, counting down.
TGTTGCTGCTGATGATGAGGAGGAGGAGGAGGACGATGAAGGGGAGGAGGAGGAGAGTAGGAGGAGCACGAGGAGGCAGCCGGGAGCGAATAGGAGGAGGAGGAGGAGGAGGA
>CAUYUJ010014449.1:1081989-1114489 GCA_963575745.1 Prorocentrum cordatum | reverse complement strand
CGTACCCAGGCACTTCGAGCGGTGTCAGTGGGCTTTTCAAGGTCTCGGTGTACACGGGCTTGCTCGAAGTATCTTACACATTAGAAGGTCTCTCGGCGGGTGACACTTCTGGCGGGCTGCATATCCACTCTGGGTCGGGCACACATGTTTGCTCCGACGCGTCACTGCCAGGGGGGCATTACTTCGCCACGGGTTTCTCCGATCCGTGGTTTACCACGTGGTCGAAGGCTTCTGGTTCCACCAGTGCGTCGGGAACATTCATCGTCCCCGCATCAGGCTACGACACCCTGGCTGATAACTATCTCCATGCTGTGGTGGTCCACGCCGCCTCGGGTTCTCGAATCGGTTGCGGCTACCTCGGCACGTACACAACTGTCGCAAGCGAGCTCGCCGCGGCGATGGGGCCCTACCCAGGCTCTTCCAGCAGTGTGGGGGGTGTCGTGTCCGTGACCGTGATGGATTCTGGCCTCCTCCGGTTGGGCTACTACGTGGATGGACTCTCGGCCAGCGAGACGTCGGGTGGCCTGCACATCCACTCCGGCTCCGGCGAGAACGTCTGCTCCGACGCGTCCCTGCCAGGGGGGCACTACTTCGCCTCTGGGTCTGGCGACCCGTGGTTCACCACGTGGTCGAAGACAGCTGGCAGCACTGTGGCCAAGGGCTCATTCACAGTGGGCGCAAGCGGTTATGACACTCTCGCTCAGAACTTGAATCACGCGGTGGTGTTGCACGCCGCCGGAGGTGCACGCATTGGCTGCGGATACGCCGGAGCCGGTAAGTCTCTGACAGCCACCATGGGTTCGTATCCAAACCCCACGGCGCCGCCGAGCGGGGTCGCTGGGTCCGTGACGGTCACCGTGAGCATGGGCCTCCTGCAGGTTTCTTACAGCTTGTCAGGACTCGACTCGAGCGATACGTCTGGCGGTTTGCACATCCACTCTGGCTACGGTGAAAGCGTGTGCTCCGACGCGTCCCTGCCTGGGGGGCACTACTATGCCTCGGGCTACGCCGATCCGTGGTACACCACGTGGACAAAATCCGCAGGCACCACTACTGCTTCAGGCTCTTTCACTGTACTCGCGTCTGGCTACGACACCCTCGGTGAGAACTATCTCCATGCCGTTGTGGCCCATGCCGGTTCAGGTGCACGCATCGGGTGTGGTGTGCTTGGTGCGGCATCTGCGAACCCATTTGCCACGGGTGATCCGCATTTGCAGAACATCCACGGTGAGAGGTTCGACCTGATGAAGCCCGGCAAGCACCTTCTCATTGAAATTCCGCGGAAGAGCTATGAAAGCACGCTGCTTCGTGTAGATGCGGAGGCGAAGCGCATGGGTGGACAGTGCACGGACATGTATTTCCAAGAACTGAACATTACAGGGGCATGGGCAGATGCGAAGCAGACTGGCGGCTTTCACTACAACGCTGAGGACGCCGACGGCACTCCTACTCATTGGGAGCACTTCGGGAACGTGCAGCTGAAGGTCGCCCACGCGCGCACGCAAAAGGGCATCAAGTACCTGAACATCTACGTCAAGGACCTCATGCGCTCAGGCTATTCGGTCGGAGGCCTCTTGGGAGACGATGATCATGCGGATGCGGCGACGGCTCCGGAGGCATGCGTTCATCGCCTGTCCCTGCTGCACACGGACGTTGCAACTTCTGCGTGAGGTCAGCAGCCGTGCGCGCAGACCGTGCACACCGCATGCCGCGGCCATCGCAGCGGCCCGACACGCGAGTTCGCGCGGCGGCCTCCGTCTGGCCGGCGCTTGTGTGCTTCTCAAGCTGTGATCAAACTCCTTTTTTTGTGCGTTGCACTCCTCCTCAGTCGCCTTCTTTCCCTCGAAGAGAGAAACTGCCGAACAATGCACTTTCGGAGGTCCGCGCGGGTTTCTTGGATCGGCGCCTGGGCCCCGCTGGCAGCGCCTCAGGCGCTGCCCCTGGCGCGCTCCACGCGCCAGGGAGGCGGGTGCCAATCCAAGAAAGCCGCGCGGACCTTCGACAGTTTGTGTTTATGCTGATGTTTCTTCTACTCCTCTTCCTCCTCAGTCGCCTTCTTTCCCATCCGTCTCTTCCTCCCTTTGGCCTTGTTCTTCACGACTAGCGGCTGCTGCTTTGTCCAGTTGTGCTGTTCCTGGATTGTTTGGCTGTAACACAGCGTATCGCTTTGATGTAAAACATGGCGGCCTGACGTACCAGAGCCCAGGAGGACCCAAAGAGCCAGACCTACGCTTCGGCGGTACTCCCAGGGGGGGAAGCCAGAGGGGGCTGACCGACTTCAGCAATCCCAGAAGGTCTCCAGCCTCCTGAGAGACTCCTTTAAGCCTACTGCTCCGACGACGCGGGCGGCTCTTCAGCAGGCGCGAGGGCTTCTGAGAAGCCCCGCCAGCCTCTGAGAAGACCCACCCCCTCTCACTTCCCCCCTGGCACGCCGCCGAGTCATCGCTCCCGCCTTCCAGCCTCCCCCCCCTCCCCCACGTTTCTCGCCCATGTTCTCTGTTTCTCGCCCGCGTCCTCCTCCTCCTCCTGCTCATCCTGCTCTTCCTCCTCCTCCTCCTCCTGCGCTCTCCAGCCATGTGGGTCAGGTCTTGCAGAGACATGGCCAGGCAGGGGCTCTCCCCACACCACCTTGCCTTCATCCTGGCACGTCGCTTTTGCAATGTGGCGGGCGGCTGGCCATTCACTACATTTCACATTTACTATTGGTATGTACAATCCGATGGCTGCGTCCACCCGCGATCGTCAGGAAAACATCATCAACTCTGTCCCCAATTTCGACATCCTGTCCTTCGTCGGCACCCAGCAGAAGGCCACGGTGGGCTGCTCTCTGAGAAGACGTTTTATGTGCGGGAGAACTCTGGTGGAAGCTGGGTGGGCTGCATCGGAGCACGTGACGAGAGCGTGCAGATGTTCTATTATGTTCGGTCGGCGTATCAAACCAGGCCATATTGTGAGAAGTATTGCAACTCCTGCCCCTCTTCAGGGCCGAGTTCTGTCATGTCGGGCTCGGAATGGGATTCTAGATATTACGGGTCTGGCACTCTATTCTGCCCCTCGCCCACGCACGTCATCAGCTTGGGCGGCCTATGATTCTACATGTACACGGTTGTTAGAATGGGCTGCACAAGAGCTATCTATTGTGCCGAGTCGCTCGACTCCAGTGGTATGTGCAGATCTCAACGATGGGGTAGGGTTCCACAGAGTTGGCGCTGAGTGGGTGTACGACGGGCTCAATACGGTTCCTGAGGAGAACGCCGCCAGAAGTTACGGCATCGGATCGCGTTTCTCAGAGTTGCTTGTTGTTCGTGATCTACAGGTTGCAAATCCTTTCAAGGGTTTCGCTCCGACCTTCTTTGGGCCTCAGGGGTCCACGAGTTTCATTGGGATGATTGCCTTACCGCGGCCCCTGGTGGCCGTTCTCAAGAGTGCAGGTCCATTGCGTCGATTGAGTCGCAGTCTTCAGCTATGCAGACGACGGTGTATCTTGGACCATCTTTTTGTACATGCTGCTGTGCCATACACACTGGCACCTGGGGCTTTGGTGAATATGCGAAATGAGAAGGTGTCTTGGGAGTACGATGCACTGATGGTGTCGTTGCGACGAGGATTGCACCGGCGTGGGTTCATCGAAGCTATTGAGGCTCGGGTGGGAAGCGATTCGCAACCCATTGGCAGGCTTTCGAGGCAGGACGTTGCAGGCGGGCTCTTTGATTATTTGAACGATGTGCTCATCTCCACGGGCCGCATTTTTTCGCGAGCGATAGTGTTCGCCCTGCGCGTCGGCTGGCCCGCAGAACGGGTAGAGTTGTTAGAAACCAGACGACGCATGCGACACGAGCTTGCTGCTGCCGCGTCGGAGGAGGAGGAGGGGTCCAGCTGTGCACGGCCTACGGAAGTTTCTAAGCAGGATGTTCGGTACCTTCGTAGGCAGCGTAAGGGATATCAGGACGAAGTGATCGAGGAGATGAATGAGATGTGGAGGCGCAGACGGCTCGCAGAAATTGCACGTTTAGCACGGCAAGCATCAGGGGGCAGGTTCGGCCCAAAGAAACGTGACTATGCGGGAGTTCGGGGAGTTATTGAATGTTCGGACGCTCTGCTTGCTTAGTTTTCCTTGGATGGGGCCGACGGGGGAATGGAAGCATATGATTGCAAATTGGGACGAGTTTTGTGATGCTGGCCAGTATGCTGCTCCTCTGGCGAGGGAGATCACCAGTGATGACAGGCGGCGTGCGCTTGCTGATCTTGCATGAATTCGGATGGGCATTCTGAGGGCTGGGAAGCGTCGTGCTGTCCTAGAGTGGGCCCCTCCTCTGGAGCTTTGGTGGCTAGTACTCCATCCTTGTAGGCGGCTCAGTAGCAGAGGACGGGAACTCGGCAGTCAGGTTCGACCCCTTTTTTCTGAAGGTTTCTGGAATATTTTAAAAGGTGGGACTTCAGAGGATTCGGAGCTGTCAATCTACTCCGGTTCGATGGCATCGAAGTCGTGGGGTTCCCTCTCTCTGTTCTGATGTAGTTCACTTTGGCCGCGACCGCAGTGAATATCTTGTCGAAGTAATGCCAGCAATGCACATACCTGTGCCGCCATCAACATAATCATGATAGTGTTGCGCTCGCAGTAATCTCCATATCATATTTGACTGCACGCATCTCCATTAGAGTAATCGTAGTCTTTGCCAGGTACGCAATGCTGTTCTCAACTCACGTCGGTACAGTCATTATTGCCACATATGTCAGAATATCAACATTCACGATGGGAATATCATAATCTTTACCAGGTGTGTCATCATTCATAAAGTGGTGTGAAATCATGATCGCCTGCTTCGTGCTGTCCATGATCGCCTGCTTCGTGCTGTCCGCGAGTCTTGGACTGCATTCAACGCATAAGTTATACCCAATCTTTCAAGAGTAACAACATCCACCAGGTGACTATCGTAATCTTTACCAATCCAATCTCCGTGCACAAATACACCAAGCGATTCGTTACTGTTGCCAAGACAAGATACACAATCATAAGATCCATATCCGTTTGTTCTGTTGCCCGTGCTGTCCGCGAGTCTGGGACTGTATTCAGCGCATGCACCATGCCCAATCTGTCAAGAATTTCAACACTCACCAGAAGGATATCGTAATGCTTATCAATCCAATCTCTGTTAGCAAATACACCATATGGTACGTAACTGTCGCCAAAATAAGATACAACACTCATGATATCCATATCCATTTGTACCGCCTCATACTGCACATATCACCGTTTGCCGCAGATGGCGGCACAAAGCTGCTCCTGTCGACGTTTTGGAGAAACCTGCTTCCAATGTGCACATTCGAGTTCTTGATCAACTTTGTCTGCGCGAAATGGTGAAAGTACATGGCATCTGTTGCCGGAAGCTGTGGTGCGTGTATTGTGTTCCTCCACTAGCTTATTCCAATCCTCCAGATTCCGTCGTTGGCCCGTCGGACGTGGTCCACGATGTCCTTCGCGGTTGCACGACAGTCGGCCCCGCGCCGTGATGGTGAATGTCTTCGTCCGTTTCCCGCAGGTCACGCACTTCAAGCTCGGGGCTTGCTTCTTGTCCGTGCCGTTCAGGGGGGCAAGGGCGTGGTGACCTTGTTGACGTGCTTCGCGATTGTGCAATATTCTTTTTTCCTCAACAGCTTGTTTCCGACTTGTTAACCCGTGAAGGTCGCGTAGCTCCTGTTCCGTGTGCTCCACAGTCGCTCTGGCAACGTTCATGGCCGTAGAGTTCTGCTCTCGCTTGCGATAACTTGCAGGCTCTCGAGCAACAAATGCGGCGCAGGCCACGAGATCTGTCGGTCTGGCGTTTTCTCGGATGTTGGCTTCAAGTCTGGGTGGTGTCCAACATGGAGGTGGTATCGAGGTCCACGGTGGTGGTGCTCGGATGCCTGCGTTCTTTTCTGTCGTTGATAATGCCACGGCATACAGCGTCTTCATCGTGTGATCGTGATTGATGAAGGTAGGTCTGCATAAACAGCCTGGGGCTTGCCTGATCCCCAAATACTTTTCTTGGTGCTAGTTTGCACCCGCAGGGTTTGGCGACGCGGGCTGCTGCTGTCGAGAAATACTTCGCCACGCGCTCAAGCGTTGCCGTCTGGGGATTCTCTCGTGGCGTCACAAGAGGCAAACCAGTCGCAATATTAAGATCTAGCGCCAATTCAGCCCACGATGCTGAGAGAGGCGCTTTGGTCGTGCCGTCCGTTGCCCATCGTAGTTGAGCCACATGCCAGATGATTGCAGGACACAGTGCCTGTTGATAGCTCCATTGTTTGTTTGTCAGCATGTCGGGCAACTTTGGCTGAAAAGGCCCACTCGGCAACATTCGGCTCCATGGGGTCCCACTTGAATCCTGGGAAGGCCATCTTCGGACTCCAGGTGCGAGGGCTATCAAGTGCAGGATCAAAAGCGGGAGCCGCTGATGATGGTGCTGCTGCGCTCGATGATGTACCTGGAGATGCTGCTGCCCTCGATGATGCTGCTGCGCTCGATGCTGCTATGCTCGATGGTGTTGCTGTCGTCCTGCTTGCCGAGCTTGGTGTGGCTGGTGGCGGTGTGGACGTATGTCGTAATCGTCGTGCTGTAGATGGTGGCGGGGATGCTGCTGGTAGAGGTGTGCCTGGAGGTGCTGCTTGAGGTCGGTCAGGTTGGTTCTCGCCGCCCTGGTCCATGTCGAGGTGGGCCCACAGGTCATGCTCGTCATCCTCGTGCTGGTGGTGGTGGTAAGCCTCCTCCTGGTCTGCCTCGGTGAGGGCTTGGGCCTGCGCGCAACGTTCGTCACGCTTGGCCCTGCCCATGCTGGTCAGCTCCTTGGCCCTGCGTTCGAGAATATGTGTGGTGGTATGTTGCAAAAGAAAACCGAGATGCTGGTCCTGGAGGTGTTGATGTCTCACCTCAGCAGGTACTTGTAACTGTCGTGCTGCACGTACTGCTCCTTGATCAGATCTCTTATTGCATTCCCACAATGGTAACTCACCTTCGTCAGCATTGTTGGCATTGCGATGTGTTTTGATCTTCTGAATGCGGAATGTCTCTGGGCCCTTGGCGAGAGCTCCCGCCGAGATTGAAGCCCATAAATCTTGTTGTTGCTGTGGTGGTATGGATTCACCTCGGAGAAGAGCTGAACACTGTCGGTAACAATAGCTGCTGTCGGTCAAGTAGAGCTGTGGCCCCCATGACCATGATACGAAGTGTCTGAGAGCCGCAACCTCTGCTCTTTGTGCACCTTGGGGTACACCCCGCAGGGGCGTCTCCACGTTGCAGCTGTGATTGGGGCCATAGTATAGAGAGTATCCTGAACGCCGTAGGCGTATATTCGATGCTTGCCCTGGGCAGGCACCGTCGCCAGCGACGATTAAGAATCCATCTTGCATTAGTAGTTGACCTGCGTCTTCTCCGCCATCGTAGTGTGGAGGTGGGGGTAAATCAGGCTCATCAGGGAGTAGCTCGCTGAAGAAGGAGTCGTGCTCGGATCTGTCTGGCATGAGACCACATTGGCGGAGGCATACTGGAAGTTGAAGTAGACCTTCAACGCTGTAGTGTTCAAGTCGTGGTGCTCGTAGCGAGTCTCAGTGGCCACGCTGGAAGAGGATGTGATCCATGTCTTCGTCGGGTGCTCCACAGAAAAGGCAGACCGTGTGCTCTGTCTTGCATGTGATATGTCGTAGGCGGTGTCCAGTAATCGTAGCCCCTTGCAAGTGCGCACGTAAGAAGGGTACCTGGTCTCGGTTGATTCTGGGCACGACCGCGTCAGTAGCAATGGGGAGTAGGGGGGGTTGAACTTTGGGTTCTTCTTCTTCGTCCTCATGTTCGCGAATTGCTGCATTTTCTGCCCGCCTGAGAATGGCGGTCGTAATATGGTAATTGATCCCGTGCTTTGCCCCCTGCATGTCGCTACGCGCAAGTAAGTGCACATCAGATCTCCAAATCCATCTTCGGATATCTTCTTGAAGTACATGCTGCCACCATCCCTGGGGATGCTTGGTAATATACACATCTTGTTCATTGGCGCGCTTGAAGACATCAAACTGTGGCCATGTCCAGCCCAGGTCGTCGAGGACAGACTTGAGCCTTGCCATGGGGCCTCCGTCATTCTGTTTGAAGGTGCGTAGTTCGTGTCCTCGTCGTGCTTGTTGCTGCGTCAATTCCCAGCGCTGTTTGACCTTCGGAAGGACCCTGGCTGCAGAAGGGCTGATGGGGATGCGTCTCATGACTAATAAGGGCTGTGCCGTCGATATCTTAATAGGATCCAGGCAGTGGCCCTTGGTGATCACTGTGAGTGTAATGGCTGGTGACCGAAAAGATCTGCCTCTGGTCCACAATGCACTCATGATGGCGGTGCGGTAGTTGAGATAATGGTGACGTGTCAATTTGCGAAATTCCAGTCCAGGAGCAAGTCTAGGCAAAGAAGCTGTAGCAAGAAGTCGTTGTTTTCCTCGTATCCCCACTGGTGCTCCTGCGGTGCGCTTAGCAAGTCTGCGTGCTGAGCTGTAGCGCATCCGTCGCTGGGCCGTGGGGCATGTTCCAATAGAAACCACTTCGCCACCCACAAGAATAACATGCCGCGTCATTTGTATCTGCGTGCCTGTGGCCTGCGTAGCTTTCATCAGTTCATTTTCGACCTTGTGGGTGATGGCGTAGTGCTTGGTCTTGCTCAGGTTCGTCTCCGTGCCGCTGAGGCTGTCGAGCTCTAAGGATGCTTGGGTGGCTTTCGTGGTCTACTGAGCGTGCTCAGGTCCGTCAGCACGAAAGTTGCCGTCATCTATGAAGCTGCTCACGCGAGTGTGGCAGTCGCGTTCAATTGCATTTGACCACACTGTCATCAAGGCCAGAGCTTGCTGTAATGACCAGCTGTCGCCTTGAACATATCCATTTCGTCTCGTCTTCTCTGCGCCCACTGCCTGTGCCGCCTTCCAGCGTGCGTGTCTGCAGCTTGGAATAGGACGCCTGCGACGCTCGCAGGGCGCCGGTGGGACACCCAAGGGCCTCCATCAGCTTGTCCTCGATTTCATACTCGAGGAGGTCGAAGAACTTCTTGCGATTTGCGGTGCACCCAGACATAGGTGTACGTGTAAGATATGCTTGCTCAATCTCAAGGTTGAGCTCCCACGCAATGGCTTGATAGTGATGATGCTGTCGGGCCCCATCTGCGCCTGGATGCATCCAGGCTTCTCGCCGGGCCGCCATCTGTTGGAAACGATCGCCCGACTGCGTTGTATATAGTGGGCTGAGGTTGGTGATGGGCCGTGTCTGGTCCACTGTGGCCAACCAAACTTCATCAGGTTCATGTCTTCTGAGCAGGAGCGCGAACAAGTCGCATATGCACGTTGGTAGCACTCGCAACTCACCAATGCGCCAGCCGTCCGCAGCGACAGCTCGATGTGCACCTGCTTTACCAAATTGCTTTTGAAGACGAGCACCTGTGATGTCCTCAATATGGCATGGCTTCGCAACGATGTGTTGGCCAAACCGTGCTTTGAAGGCGTCCCAGTCGTGCAATTCATTCTTGTTGAAAATAGCATGCCTATATTTATCAACTTCTTCCAAGATCTGCGTGCGTTGTGTGACTATCCGTCTGTCGTGAAAACCTCGCACTGCATGAAGAGTGTGATATTGCCGCTGCTTTATCCACGAATAGAGGTCATGTCCACCTTCAAAACGGAGCGATCGTCGTAGCCGCTTTCTCCATTCATCTATCCGGGCCTGCTTTCTTTCTTTGGCTATCTGTGCATGTCGTTGTTCATGTTGTTGATGCGAGCTGGAGATGCAGTTGATATGTGGGAGACCCACAGGTAGCTGATCTCGGCTAAGTCGTAGTGCTCGTTGAAGTTGTGGACGTACTTCGTCCCAGAGCCGCTGTGCACAGAGACGTTGCAGTAGCGTAGGTGATGCAGTGGAGTGTCCGCATTCAGGTATGTATCTGCTGAGCTGAGCTGCCAACTCCATCAGCCTGGATCTGATGTTCTCTAGCTGTCGTCGAGAATTCAATTACTTCTGGCATTTGACAGCGTCCATGGTAGCGATGAGCAAAACGTATGCCTGTGTGCTCAAGCCGCTTCTCCAGGAACATCTCTCCCATGAGGCCGACTGGCTTCCAGGCTTCGTCTGGTGATTCATTTTCAAGTGCACGTTCGAATTCGCCAAAATATTGTTCAACACGCTCTTGCCCAGGCTTCTCATTCTCCTCGGTGGAGATCTTGTTGCGGGTTTCGATGGGGTACGCAAGTGATAATCGTAGTCATTGCCAGCTCTCCTCAAGCTGTGATACGTTGATGGTGAGCTCTAAGCCAATATGTGAGCAGATCCCAAGGTCACGTCGAAGCCGAAAAGAATGAACAGCTTCGCGTGCCGCTGTGTTGGCGATGATCAAGTCTGGTCGACTGACTTTCGTACCTGGAGAGAACTTGTCCCAACTCGGATCCTGCCCATATGTCGGTTCACTGTCATAGATAGTTCCAATGTCGTGCCATCGCCCTGTCGCTAGGGCTGCTGAGTGCATCGACGATTGGGTAATAGTCGTGTTAGAGTCCACGCACAGAAACACCGCCTGATCACCCAGCGATTCGGCATCCTCGAGGGCATGCTGAAAATTTCCGTTGTTGCGTGTCCTGGTCAATGCGTCATTGCTTGATTCGTTATACAATGATACAATATCAATAGGAGTGCTACCGATAAGAACCAACTGCCTCAACCACCTCGTAGTTTGATAAAGTTCACGAGCAGCGCCATATTTTTAATCACAATCTATAGCCACCACATCATGCTTGGTAAGAATAGCAACTCCACCTTGAGCACTTCGTGATGCCTTGTGTCCGTGACAAATTTGAGCTCGCACAGGCAATCCATAACTGGCTCGGTAGCGTACGGCAGCACAGGCTTTGTCACATCCGAGTTGTTCGCGTAGACTGAGTCGGGTCTCCTGCAAAGCCAAGACATCCGCTGACATGCATGACATTCTGCCACTGAGAGTATTCCAGCTGGTAATATTTGCCGATAGTATTGTGGCCATCCTCGCTGTAGGGGATGACGCTGGCCTGCAAGCAGGCTGTTTGCCTCGCAAGCGTCTGGGAGGCATCATTGCGGCGGATCAACTTGCATAGGGGAGGCCTCCGGGCTTTCCTTGAGTCGCTTCGCCAAGCGCTCAAGCTCCTCGTCGTCCTTCTTCTCTTCCTCTGTGAGAACGTCGGTACCTGCACGCAATAGAGAGAATCATTTTGAAAGGCCTTGCCCCTGTATCAGAAGCTGCGTTAATATCTGTCTATTCTGCTTGGCCATAGCCGCGCCAATAGCATCCGTGATGAACTTCTGGAAGTCCGTGGGTAGCCCACTGCCTGCTGACGCCGGTGTCGTTGGTGGTGGACGCTCTTGTGGTTGCTGTGGTTTTGCTGGTGCTGCTTGTCGTGCTGGTCGGGTGAGTTGTGCTGTGAGGATGGAGGTCGCTGCTTGCTGGGCTGGAGCTCGATCGATCGGCTTTTTCTCAGTAAACTTCGTAACAACTCCACCCATTCTTTTGAAACTGGTGCTGGGGCCTCTGGTTTTTTGACTGGCTTGGACGTCCCCAAGCAGCAAGTCTGAAACCTGCGGTGGCCCTGCAGAACGTACGCGAATAACAGGAGTTGATCGTGATCCTTTATTTTTTTTCGTAGACTGACGAATTCAGCTTCCCATCCCAATTGCTGAGAAAATTCACTGACAAGTTGCTTTCCCTCCACGAGCTGTGGAAGAGGAGAGATCTCGTATAGCGTCGGTGCAGGAGGTGCGCGCCCTTGGAGGGCCTGCCGCGCTGCCTGTGCCTTTGTCTTACTGGCTCGGAAGGAGAGGGCGCCGTTGGCTCTGTAGCCCAAGCCTCGGCCCCTGTCAAGTGCTGCTGTCTGAGTGATTGCTTCCGCCAGGGTTATGCCACGCGTGATGGGCACGAAATCCTCCGTGTTCTTCTCCTCGTCCAGTGCTTGATTGGATAATCCACTTGCGCGAGACCGTTGAAATAGGATGCCATCTGGTCCAGACTCAACTCGTAATGCTTGGGCTTGCTCTGAGGAAGTCTTGAACAAGCACGATGTGATCCTCTGACCAGGTTGATCTTCATTGAAAGCTCTGCCACTCCACACTCGTATATCAATATCTGGACCTTGAACTTGCACTGGGAGCTTCGCCTTCACGATTCTCGCCAGTTCACTGCCCAGAACTCGCCATGGAGGGGGTGACTCATTTGCGCTGCCTAGGCGATCCTTCAGCACGTCGATCACGTGCTGCTGTCGCCTGCCTATTCAATCTGCACGAATCTTTGAACAGCTTCTCCGTGCAGTGAGCCTCGACAATGGCCACATTCATCAGCTCGTCCTGGGAGCAGTTGATCTTCGTGGGCTTCTTCGGGACGGCAGTCTCATTCTGTTTCCCACCATGCTGCCATACATGCAACTGCTTGATCGTGCGTTTGTCGTCACATTCAAGAAACGGTACATGCATAAGACTGATAGCCGACGCAAGTCCACGTTGGCCGCATATGAGGTAAAGATCTTTAGGCACCTGAGACGGCGCCTTCGCGAGCACGATACCGAAGGGGTCAGGGGGATCTGGTCGCTGCCAGAAACTGTCGAGCATGGTAAGCACCAGCAACTCAGCGACCGTGACCAGATGCACCGCCTTCATGTCATTGAAGTCTGTGGGCGGGCCTCTGCGCACTGGAATGTCCCAGTCGTCGGGGCCCAGCTTGGAGGTGACTTGCCATCCTGCGGATTGTGGGACTTTTTGTTTCTTCTTCTTGATCTTTGTGGGCTTCTCGGCGTTCTTTGCTGCTGAAGAGGCCGTGGTGGAACCAAGGGGCTGCTCCTTCAGCCAGGCGTCGATGGCCTTGGTGATCTCGGTGGTGGGCAAAGCTGCAATTGTCTTCGTCCGATCCGCCGAATACTTCTTGAGATGATCATATGCATGCTGAGCATCGTGGTCGCTCTGAAGTTCGAGGACCGCGCATATTCTTGCCTGAGCTTTGGCTGGTGTCAGTCGTGCCGAAGCTTTTGCCACGGTAGTCTTCTTCTGGTAGGCCCATTGCCATGAAGAGCATGCTGTATTTTGTTCCAGACACTGTGAGGGAGCGCCCGGTCTCAGAATAGAAGTCGCCTCATCTGAGGGCCAAAAAAGACTCCACTGAGACTATACTCATAATTGCTATCATCACGCGCCCAAGCACTGATGTCATGCATATATCTGTGGGAATTCTGAAACATAATGTACTCCCAATCATCATCAACATCAGACTGGATCTTCGCGTCCAAGCCCTCAAAGTTGGACGTCGCCACAACCGAGTACGTCAGGCCCCGACGCGCAGAAGGTCGATCCTGAAGAGGTGCTTCATCATCTTCGTGTGGCCGAAGTCGTGGGGTTCCCCTTCCCAGAAAAAAGCGTCGCGCGCGCTGGATTCATCTCCTGGGCCCTTTTGGGAAACTATGGATGTCTGGGGTTATGGGCCAGCGGGGACCTGGTCAATACGGTTATGCAGATCACTCGTTTGTGCCACGTCATAGACGGGAGGAAGCCCTGCTGGTTCAACATATCGCGGGTTTTCATTTGCAGCGTGCTGGCATGTCTCACAGCACGAACTGCCATGATCTGGCCAGCGCTTTTTTCCTCCAGCAGTTGGTCCTGCATGCGTGGTGTTACGCACAAGATGTTTTCCCTTGGCTCTGAGTGGTTTGGACGTCAGCGCCATCAACGAGCTACTGTTACGCTTGCGGGGTGTGATAGAGACATCACGCTCAGACCTGGGTGTGGGGGATTGATGGGAGATGGGTTCGCAGTTCGAAGTTTCGTTCATACCTTCGAGTCCGTCGTCGAGGAGCGGCAGGAGAGGCAGAGGATATGGGGTCCGTATGTCGACCAGCCTGTTGTTCGCTCGCCCGTCGGAGGGGAACAGGTGGACCTATCACTTACTGAGTATGCTGATGATCTTACGAAGAAGTTGGTAGGTGGTCGCTCCACGTCTGCGGCTTCTCTTGCCACTCCTAGCTTATATTCGAACCAGGACTTAGACGCGTGTCTTGGCCCCGCTGGTTATGGGCAGAATCTCGCCAAGCAAAATGCTCTCTTAAGTTTTTTCGGACGTGGATTTGGCTCCGCGTATCAGGCTATTCGCTCTGGGGGTGTTCGTTTGCCTGGGAAGCCGTCGCAGTCGGTCAAAAGTCTCGGGGCCCTAATGGGATCTTCGTCATGGAACTTTGGCCAGGAGCTCAAGGCAGGAGTGGCTGCTATACGTGCTGGGTGGCATTCGCTTGGTTCTTTTTGGCATCTAGCTGGGGTGCCCCATCGATTTCGTCGGTGCATGCTATTGTGCAAGGTGTATAACACTGCGTGGGTTGGTCTGGAGGCATACCTGCCATCCAAGGCTGAATTTGCGAAGCTCACGAGTGTGGTCTCCTCCTACGCACGCAAGGCCATGCGGGGGGCTGCTTGTGGTCGTGATGCTGAGGGACTTCCACGTGCTCTCACAAATGCGGAGGTTCTAAAATGGTGGCGTCTGGTTCCTATTGATCTCGAGGCCCGCATTCGCCGTTTACGCCTACTCCAGGAGCTAGTAGGACATCCTCTGGAGCACACGCAAGTTCTTGGGGCCCTTCTTGGCGCGTATGGTGGTGGAGGGCCCCCCCGCGTACTCTGTGTTGGCCCCGTCTGGTCGTCTGGCTGCGGAGGCACATCCATGGGCTCGGAGATTCTGGGGAGCTCTTGAGGCCTTGCACGTGCTAGACGAGGGGGGGTGGGGGCTCTTCTGGATTAATTATACGGGCGTATCCTCATGCTGTTCCAGGATGAGGAGGCGCGAGCAGATTTCCTACGTATCGATGTCCGGCAACTACGGAGTAGGTATTATTCGGTTTCGATTGCACCGCCGCGGTCTTGGGCTCCAGTGGGACCTCCCAACCAGATGCCTGAAGAAGATCCTGAGCTTCCTGCAACAGTCTTTGGGCGCGAGGGTGTTTACCATTGTCAGTTATTGTGTAAGGATGGCACGGCTCGCAATTCTATTATTCCTGATCGGTGTGCAGTGCACGCGCATATCATAGCAAGGCATGGAAATTGCATGGTAGCTCATATTATTACCATTAGCAGCCAGTGCCCCGTATGCCACGCCATATTCAGTACCCAGGTTGCGTGTCGAAGGCATTTGGTGTTGTCCTGTGCTCGTGGTGTCTGTCGACCGCAAGCCGCCGGAAGCTATGTCGCGTTGGTCATTCCGTCGACTCGGCAGTGTCCTTTGTGTGACGTGGCCACGGGCTCGTTCCAGGCTTTGCAGCAGCACCTTATTTCTCACCCACGTCCTTGTCCTCTGCCTGCGCCACCAGCTGCCGGCAATGGAGGGGCTCCCGCTTGGATGGCGAAGGTCACCAAGTCTGAGGGCGACGGGGGCGAGTCTGGCGCCGAGAAGGCCAAGGTCGTAGCCGCCGCTCGTGCCAAACGAGGGGGCGTTCTACGCCAGCTGGTGGCGATCCTGGCAAAGCTGAGCTTGGCCAACAGCGCCGAGTTGCGCGACGTGTGCGGAGTCATCTACATACTTTTCTTGTCAAGGCCGACGGAGTTTCTACGCGGGCCGCTCGAGGGGCAGGCCAGACGTATCACGCCGAGGTTCAGCGTCGCAGGGCCGAGAACGAGGACCTGGCGTCGCTCGGCCCCCCCTGCGTTCAGATCTGGAGTGCTCTCATTCAGGCGATCGGGGCCGACCCCAAGTGTCCAGCAGAGTGCCGCAAGTCGATCGAGCAGTACTGGAAGGAGGTGTTGTGTCCCATGCCGCTGGAGAAAGTCGGCGAACACGTTCGCCGCTGCCGCGCGCGGCAAACTCGCAAGGTCGAATCCGAGGGCGAGCTGATGCGCCTGACCTTCGCGGTGGACGCAGAGTACAAGCCGCTGGAGAAGGTGCTGATTCAATATTTTGTGGCGATCGGCGCCGAGCGCAAGTTGGGGCCTGCTCCCCGTGGCGCGCTAGAGTGCGAGGCATCTCGCCTTCTCGAGCAGCTCGGCCAGGGCAAGAAGAAGGAGGTGGCTTAAGAGTAGTGAGTATGTCTGGTTTCAGTGATGTGCAGTATGATGGTGTGGTTTGGAGTACTGGGATCTCTGAGCATGAGAATGCTGGAGCTGCTGGGAGTGTTCGCACAGATGCACCGCCTGATCGTGCTGTTCTAGGCCCCACGCCCATTGCTGCAGTGAGGAGTGAGGCCAGGATTCTGTCTTGCAGTGTGGGGGGAAGGGAAGGGCCGTCGGAGGTTTTTGGCGCGGGAACGATCCGTGGTCACCTCGAGGCCCCCCGACTCCCCCCGAATTTAGCGTGTAGTCAGAGGCTTGCCGAATTGGTCGCCCGAGGGGTTTTTGCGTCGAACCTCGTCCCTTCCGAGCCTCCCCCTCCTTCGAGTTCCTCGGGGTTGCGACCGATTCGTGAGCTGTCGGATTCTTTTGTGCCGATGCCTCGGCGTTCCCGTCGTTCGAGGCCCCCTTCGGCCGCCGTGGCTAGTTGAAATTCAATGGAGTGGTGCCCATCACCCACCTAGCTGGCATCCCCCAGCCAACGGGCGGGTCGAGGGCCTGTGGTGGTGCCCCCATCAGCAGCGCTCGCTGGTGAGGGAAGTTGCGGAATATACCGCCATTCAGGTGCTGCATTTTTTTTGTTCTTTCGAGGTGACACTTCGAACAGCACTCGATAATCTTGCCTGCTTGCTTGCTGCGCTCTCCCCCGTCCCTCCAGAGAGCGGGCCGCTCCGACGGCGTGGGCCCCCCGCCAGGCCCCGAGCGGTCCCGAGCGGCCAGCAGTCGGGGGTGGACAGACCTCCTACCCTGACACGTCGACTAGTGAATTGTCCGTTTTCGGTTCTCGAGAGGGCGCCGCGGCCGTCATTTTCCAGGCTGGCGCCCGCCAGGTTTGGGCCCGAGGTCGTCTTCACTAAACCACGCTCTGCTAAAGGGAGGTCTGTCCATCCCCGAAGCAGGCCGGGAGTTCGTGGACCGCGCGCGCTGCGGCTGCCAGGGGGGCCCCCGCCAGACGCCCACAGTGCAGGGTGCCAGCGCGACCCGTTCCAGAGCGCGCCGGTGCTGGGCCCCAGACCTCCAGGCCCGCGGGGCTCGGGCACAGGAGGGTCCCAACAGGATCGCCCGCCTCCCTTGCCCCCCCCGCTCTCCCTCCCTCCTCCCTTTTTGAGAAGTTGGGGAGTCGACTACAGAATTGATGTATCATATCTCCGTAGATCCACGGAGCATTCGACGTATTTTCCACATGCAAGAGTTCATTGGCGTTTCGCGCCATGCGTGTTGTTTCGGACCCTCCCCGGCAAAACAACAAACCATCGCTTGCTTCAGCGGGGGGACCTCGAAGCCTGGGCGGGCGACCGGCTCATTTTTCTGATATCCTTGGTGCCTGCTGACACCGCGTTCGCCCGATGCGCTTGCACGCTTGTGCACAGGAGTGGGGAAGGAATGATGATCCTTTTGTGCGCGAGGGTCCTTTGAGGACGTAAGGAGCGTTCCCATGACACGCCGAAGAAGCCGCAGTAGCTCCGAGCAGATCGATTTTTGTTAGCTTCCTGAATTCCTGGAGGGCTTTCAGGGAATCTTCGATCGTCGAACTTCGAATCTAGATCCATTGCCTGTTCTTCTCGATCGAGAAACTTCAATCTCGAGCCTCAAGCGTGGAACTAAGATCGTCGGGTCAGTTCGATGTGCTTCGTAAGATAACGCCGTCAGGGCATTTTTGCGGTTCTTTTGGGCCGTCCTGGGGCCCTCTTTGGCCGTCCGGGGGCCTTCTCGGGCCGTCTTGGGGAGCTGGGGCTCTCCAGAGGTCTTCTGAAGGCATCTAGGGCCCTCGTGGGGGCCTCCAATGGCCTTCATGGCTTTCGGGGGTCTTTCTTGGGAGCCTTCTGGGGGCATCTTGGGCTTCTTGCGGGCAGTCTCGGGGCTCTCTGGGGCAGTCTTGGGGCCCTCTTGGGCCGTCTTCAAACCCTCTGGGGGGCTTATTGGGCCGTCTTGGGGCGATATTGGGGGCCCATCGGGCTGTCTTGGACGTTGCGAAGTCCCAAGCAGCGGATATGTTAAACTTCGTACATTTCCCATAAAAAAGGAAATGAGACGATTTTTGCTTCTTCGGGGTTCTCTTAACAGCCTGTTGGGGCGTCTTGGGGGCCTCCTGGGCCGTTTTCAGACCATCGAGGTTCCTCTTGGAGCGCTCTTGTGCTGTCTTGGGTCTCTCTTGCGCCTCCCCGATGGCCCCTCTGATCTCCTTGAGTCTGCTCGTAATGCCCGGCAAGCCGCCCTGGGAGGCCCGGAAGAGCCAGCGGATCTTCTCCAAGGGCGTCCAGAGGGCCGTTGAGACGTCCGAGAGGGCGTCCAGGGCGTCCGTGGGGGAGGGGGTCCGGTTTGGGGGTGGTGGTGGTGGTGGGGGGTTCCGGGCGATAAAAATATAAGAATAGGAATATTTGAATGGGTCGTAGAATTTATGTATTTCTCGTATATTTGATTGGGAAGTTAAGTTTGGGGTGCATCAATTCTGTGGTCGATACCCTGGCGGATCCCCGTGGAGATGTCTCAAGCGGTTTGCTCCTGCCGTGGCTTGGATTCCTCTGCTCGCGGGGCAGGTCGTGTGCGCGCGTGCCCCCAGCGTGTCAGACGAAACGCTGGCCACGGGCTTCTCCGACCCCTCTCCTTTCATATCGAAGAAGAAACAACGCCATACATATGAACTTTTGGCGCTCCGCGCGGAGCGCCAACCATTTATGCTTGTGGCGTTTACCCCAATATCATCCCGCTTTAGCAGGCGCAGCATTTTGGTTCTACATGGGGGAGCCGTCAGGGATCGCTGTCGCTACAAAATCATATTCTTTCGCTCATACATTCAAATAGAAGCGCCAGGAGCTGAGATGCACTCATGAAGATCTCCGCGTCGAGTAACTTCATCCAGAATGGAGGGTCGACCTCCCAAATTGAGATTTCCGATCCTCTGGGAGGCCCAAGAAGACCCCTCCAGAAGTCTAGGGATCTCGCCGTATCCGCAGGTTGTGGAGGTCCCCAAGGGTTTTCGGAAGCCTTTGGGCGCCTCTGGAGGTCACCCCAGAGCCCAGAGGCTTCAAACCGTTCAAATGGAGGTCCGACCTACATGCTGCAGACCTTTTTCCTCATCCTGGAGTTGTCTGCTCCCATCCAGACTTGAGGTCCGACCTCCGGAACTAAGGTTTTCGATCCGCTGGGAGGCCCAGAGGGACCTTCAAGTATCCCCCCGAATACCTCGAGCCCAGAGAAAGCTGGCCGTGCCCGAGGCCCGGAAGAGAAAAGCGCGTGCTGCCCCCGCGAGCCAGGTGCCAGGCCTGCCAGCTGGTGCGCGCCAGGGGAGCGCCGATGCAGGCCGACCAGTTGAGGAGGGGGCGGGCCCTGCAGTCGCACTGGTGCGGCACGGGAGGCTGAGAGGGGGGGGAAGCGGGAAGCGGGGGTGGGGGTGGGAGGATTCGGCCTCCAGGCCAAGCTTTTGTTTGTTTGTTTGGGGGGGGGCGTCCTTTGGACCTCCCGTCGGCGGCAAAATCCGAACCCTACCCTCGCCGATGAAAGATTTTGGGGGCTCGACGGGCGGCGGGGGAAGGGTTCGGAGTTCGTCGAGCACGTAGCGAAATCCGAACCCTACCCCCCGCCTCCCATTGATCGATGAGAATCGATGGTTTGTGGGGGTATGGTTCGGATGTCGCCACCAATCCCAGAGGCTCCTGGAGGCCCCGATGCTTCTGGGAGCCTCCAGGCACTTCGGGGAACCCCCAGACACGTCTAGGTGGCGGGAGGGACGGAGGCGAGGGATGATGCAGGTGAGCAGGAGGAGGAGGAGGAGGAGGAGGAGGAGGACGAGAAGCGGGAGGAGGAACATGAGGCGGAGGCGGAGGCGGAGGCGGAGGAGGAGGAGGAGGAGGAGGAATAAGAGGAAGACGAGAAGGAGGAGGAGGAGTACATACGAATGGTGGTGGTAATAATAGGACAGAAAGGTACTACTACTTCTATTTTTCACCATACTAATCGTACTGTGAGGAAACGTGAACCGAATCAGTGTACGCACAAGCATGATACGAATACTGATAGCAATACTAATACGAATACTGCGAACATTCATGATATAACTACTAATATAGGAATGCTACGAATCATTTTAACAATGGACTATTAATTGCAATCGCAATACTACATAAACATAATAAGAGTAGCACTGTGAATACTATTACGAGGACGAATAGTGATGATAGTACTAATCGCATTATTATTCGTCATAGTAATAATAGTAGTAACAATGCTATTACTCATAATAGTAATACTAATAATTTTAATAATAATAATAGTAAGAGGAGGAGGAGGTGGAGGAGGAGGGGGAGGAAGAGGTGGCGGCGGAGGCGGAGGAGGAGGAGTACGAGGAGGAGGAGGAGGATGAAGAGGCGGAGAAGGAGGAGGCGGTGGAGGAGGAATAATAATACTAATAGTACTAGTCAAGCGAATGATACGAATCATAGTTTCATGAATGCTAATGCGAATGCTAAGAATATTGGTAACAGTAGTACTATTAAGAATGATTTCAATACTACGAAGAATAAGACGACTAAGCGTAAGACAACCAATAATACTAATACACACATGACTACTACTCATAAGAATGATGCGAATAATCCTAAGAAGAGTAGTACTCATATTAAGCATGTAATGGATAACAAACTAACGATAATACCTATAGTAAGAAGATGAGGATGATGAGGAGGAGGAGGAGGAGGAAGAGGAGGAGGGAGGAGGAAGGAGGAGGAGGATCATGAGGAAGAAGATGTTGTGTTCGGAGGCCTCATGCGTGGCTGCCTTTTCGCGGGGGGTGGGTGGGTGGGGGCTGTGCGCCTGATGGCCCTCTTTTCCGCCTCCACGTCGGTTGGGGAGGCGCGTTGGAGGAGGTTGCCTATAGCGCATGTTTGCTGTTCGATCCTTTGGGCGAGTGGCTTGCTTCTCGATCTTTCGGGCGAGAACAGGCGGCGGGTCCTGCGTCCTTCTTTCTGCATGAGGGGACGCTTCGGACACTCAACCCCTGGAGTGTCCGCAAGCTTGTAAGGAAGAGGATGAACAACAGGAGGAGGAGAAGGAGAAGGAGGATGATAAGAGCACACGGGGTAGGGGAGAAGGGGGTGGTGGGAAGTGCAAGAGGATGAGGTCAAGGATGATAAGCAGGAGGAAGATGGGGATTAATCGGGTGACGGTGTTGAGTACGACGATGATGATGGTCATGACGGTGAGAAGCATGATGACGATGAGGATGATGATGCTGTTGCTGATCATGATGACGATGATGAGGATCATACTATCGCTACTATTGTCGCTAATGTCGGGGATGATGATGACGACGATGATGGTGATGCTGATGATGATGATGAAGATGATCATGATGATGATGCTGATGATGCTGGTGAAGCTGATGATGATGCTGAGGAGGATGAGGTCTAGGAGGAGAAGCGGGGGATGGGAAATGCCGAAGGGGGACTCTGAGGATGATGCGATGATGGGGATGATGGGGATGATCAGGATGGGGATGACGATGGTGATGGTGATGGCGATGGCGATGATGATGCTGCTGCTGCTGATGATCATGACTATACTGATGCTGCTGCTGATGATGATGGTGATGCTGATGGCGATGATATGGTGATGATGATGGTGCTGCTGACGCTGCCAATGATTACGAGGCTGATGGTGGCGATGATGCTGATGATGACGGTGATGGTGATGAAGATGATCATGATGATGATGACGATGTTGATGATGCTGATGATGGTGCTGCTGACGATGCTGATACTGATCCTGACGATGCTGCCGATGATGATGACGGTGGTGGTGGTAATGATGATGATGATGATTCTGATGATGATGGGTGATACTGCTCATGCTCATGAGGATGATAATGCTGAGGATGCTGATGATGATGACGATGACGATGGTGGTGGTGATGCTGATGCTGCTGATGATGGTAACGTACCACCCCGCAATTGCGGATAAGAGTGAGGGGGCGGGCGCGGGCGACGCGGGCGTCGAGCCGGCGGACCTCGTGGCCCTCAGCTTCCCTGTCGATGGCGCCCTCCTCCTCCTCCTGCTCCTCCTCCTCTTCCTCGTCCGCGCCCTCGTCCTCATTGTCGTCGTCGTTGTCCGCCTCCTCCTCCTCCTCCTCCTCCACCTCCTCCTCCTCCTCTTCCTCCTTTTTATCTGCCTCCTCCTATTCCTCCCCCATCCCGGTCCTCCCCCCTCCTCTTTCCCGTCGTCGTCGTCCTCCTCCTCCCCCTCCTCCCCCCTTCCTTTCTCGTCGTCCCCCTCCGTCCCCCCCTCGTTTTCCTCCTCGCCCTCGTCGTCGGCCTCCTCTTCGTCCTCGTCCTCGTACTCGTCGTCTCGTCTCGTCGTCGTCGTCGTCGATGTCTTCCTCCTCCTGCTCCTCGCCCTGCTCCTCCTCCTCTCCGCGGCAGCAGGCAACTGGATTGTCAATGCACGTGTTCAGACACAGCCCCGCCGCAGGCGCCGATGTGCTGTTGTAGAGTCAACGTGTTCCGGATCGGGGGAATGGCACGAGGGCACTTTCCCAAACCAATGCGAGCAAGCCTGCCGCAGGCGCCGATTTGCGTGCTCTGACAAGTTCAGCGCGGGGGGGATCGCTGGTGGGCCACCTGGAACGAATACAACAAAAGCCCGCCGCAGGCGCCGAATTTTTGGCTTGTTCAGTGAACGTAGTTTGGGTCGCGGGTGGGTTGCGGGCTCTCCACCTCCACCTGGAAGGAATTCAAAAAGAGCCCGCCGCAGGCGCCGAACATTTTGATTTGTACACTGAACGCGGTTTGGGTCGCAGGTTCTCCACCTGGAACGAATTCAAAAGAAGCCCGCCGCAGGCGCCGAAGTTTTGGCTTGTTCAGGGAACGTAGTTTGGGTCGCGGGTGGGTCGCGGGCTGTCCACCTCCACCTGGAAGGAATTTAAAAACAGCCCGCCACAGACGCCGAAACCAATGATTTGTACACTGAGCGCGGTTTGGGTCGCGGGTGGGTCGCAGGTTTTCCGCCTGGAGCGAATGCAAAAGAAACCCGCCGCAGGCGCCGAAAATTTCGGGTGGGTCGCGGGGTGGGTCGCGGGTGGGTCGCGGTGGGTCGCGGGTGGGGCGCGGGCGCGTTTGGGTCGCGGGTGGGTCGCAGGTTTTTCCACCTGGAGCGAATGCAAAAGAAACCCGCCGCAGGCGCCGAACATTTTGGGTGGGTCGCGGGGTGGGTCGCGGGTGGGACGCGGGTGGGTCGCGGCGGGTCGCGGGTGGGTCGCGGGTGGGTCGCGGGTGGGTCGCGGGGTGGGTCGCGGGTGGGTCGCGGGGTCGCGGGATGGGTCGCGGGTGGGTCACCGGGGGGGTCTCGGGGTGGTCGCGGGCGGGTCGCGCGGGGTGGGTCGCGGGTGGGTCGCGGGTGGGTCGCGGGGTGGGTCGCGGGTGGGTCGCGGGGTGGGTCGCGGGTGGGTCGCGGGTGGGTCGCGGGGTGGGTCGCGGGTGGGTCGCGGGCGGGTCGCGGGTGGGACGTCGACAACAACAAACAACAACAAGAGTCTGCATCGCGGAATTCCACTTCAGCCACGCACCCAGGGACAGTGAATGACCGCTCGGTTCAGCCCCCTCACTCTGATGATTATGTTGATCACGATGTTGATGATGATGCTGATGCTGATGATGCTGCTGCTGATGATGATGATGCTGATGCTGCTGATGAGGATAATGATGCTGAGGATGCTGATGTGGATGATGCAGCTGACGATGATGATGATGATGATGATGATGATGATGATGATGATGATGATGATGCTGGTGACGACGCTTGTGATGACGATGATGCTGATGACGCTGATGACGATGCTGTTGAGGATGATGATGATGGTGTTGATGACGATGGCGACGACGATGGCGATGCGCATGATCATGGTGACGATACTGAAGATGACGACTCTGCTGCTGCTGATGATGATGGTGATGATGATGGCGCTGATGATGATGCTGAGGATGAGGCTGACGATGATGATGCTGCTGCTGATGATGCAGATTCTAATTCTTGTGGTGGCGGTGATGCTGCTGATGATGATGACGATGACGATTGTGGTGGTGATGCTGATGCTTCTTCTTCTGATGATGATGCTGCTGATCACGATGATTATGATACTGATGCTGATTATGATGCTGATGCTGATGCTGATGCTGATGCTGCTGATGATGATGATGCTGTTGATGATGCTGCTGATGATGATGATGCCCATGATCATGATGTTGCTGATGGTGCTGTTGATGACGATGATGGTGAGGATGACGTGGATGATGATCGTGGATGATGATGCTGCTGCCGCTGATCATGATAATGGTAATGACATTGATAGTGATATTGATATCGATAATGATATGATGATGAGGATGCTGCTGATGATGATGCTGCTGATGCTGCTGATGTTGATACTACTACTGTTGACGCTGATGCTGCTGCTGATGATGATGCTGATGCTGATGCTGCCGCTGATGCTGATGATGCTAATGATGCTAATGATGCTGCTGCTGCAGCTGCTGCTGATGAATGATAATGCTGCTGCTGATGATGATGCTGATGATGATGATGCTGCTGCTGCTGTTGATGCTGCTGCTGCTGCTGCTGATGATGATGATGATGATCCAATGCAGCGGATACAGTCTGGAGAAGATCATCGACAGCTGGCCAGGCCCAACCGCTTCCCTGGGCGCCTCGCGCGCAGCGGCAGACAGTGCCTCGGGCACAAGGCGAGGAGTCAGCAGCTTGAGGCAGGCTTTCGGCACGAGCATGTCGGCGGAGGCCGGCCGCCTCTGCCTGCTGGGGCCCGGGCCTCGGCTCGAGCCGACGCCCTCCGCCCCGCGCGTGTGCGTGGCGCCTGCGCAGCGGAGGCTTCCCAGGGCGAGGCCAGGCGTGCACCGCCTTCCAGGCTCCTGGCCACCGAGAGGTCTGTCTGTGCACCGCTGTCCCCCCCCCTGGAGACAGAACCATGTACAGTGCCGGTTTTAATACATGCTCCGCGTGCGGATCATGTATTACAAATGCAGGGAATTAGTATTGAAAACAACGATGAGTTCATGCATACATTTACTCATAAAATAGTCGTGTATTAATTATCCCAGTGCGACCCTACCCAGGAGTTGGAGCCTCTAGGAAAGCAGCATTAGTAGGAGCGGTAAACGCCGTCCTCCTGCTCCTCATCGTCGTAGTTGTAGCAGTAGCGGTAGTAGTAGTAGTAGTAGTAGTAGTAGTAGTAGTAGTAGTAGTAGTAGTAGTAGTAGTAGTAGTAGTAGTAGTAGTAGTAGTAGTAGTAGTAGTAGTAGTAGTAGTAGTAGTAGTAGTAGTAGTAGTAGTAGTAGTAGTAGTAGTAGTAGTAGTAGCAGTAGTAGTAGTAGTAGTAGTATAGTAGTAGTAGTAGTAGTAGTAGTAGTAGTAGTAGTAGTAGTAGTAGTAGTAGTAGTAGTAGTAGTAGTAGTAGTAGTAGTAGTAGTAGTAGTAGTAGTAGTAGTAGTAGTAGTAGTAGTAGTAGTAGTAGTAGTAGTAAGTAGTAGTAGTAGTAGTAGTAGTAGTAGTAGTAGTAGTAGTAGTAGTAGTAGTAGTAGTAGTAGTAGTAGTAGTAGTAGTAGTATATAGCATCAGCAATAGTGGATGCTGTGCTGCGCTATGCTATGCTATGCTCTGCTCTGCTCTGCTATGCTATGCTATGCTGCGCAATGCTATGCTGCGCAATGCTATGCTGGGCTAGGCTAGGCTATGCTACGCTGCGCTATGCTATGCTATGCTATGCTATTCCATGCTATGCTATGCTTTTGCTTTGCCTTCGCTTTTGCCTTCACTTTTGCCTTTGCTTTTGCTTTTGCTTGGCACCCAGGGACCGCAACTGGGGGAACCGCGCGTTTGCTTTTACCTTTGCTGTTGCTTTGGTTGGCTCCCAGGGGACTGGGGGAACCGCCCGTGGCGGTTTCCACTGCCCGGCCCCTTTAAGCTAAGAGCGTAAGAACCCTTCTAGGCAGAGCCTAGGCAGGGAAAAATCAAATATTTTTGAAAATCCCATGTGTTAAATATTGCCCTGTAGTGTGCGGACCTATCTCATCCGGTCCGCCTCTACCTGTCGGCTGGACCGCCCGAGGCGCGCAGCGGGCGGAGTGAGAGCGCCAGGCCCTTCGGTGCGGCGCACGGTGTCGCAAGAGGCGACGCTTCATTGCAGGGCGGCAGGGCGTGCACCACCTTCTGGCCATGGCCCGAGACCGTCTGTGCGCCTCTAGCCTCCCCAGCGGGTGAACCTCGGAGCGTACGAGCTACGGCTCTGATTCGGCATCCGCCCATCGACTGCAACAGACTAGCGGCGGGCGTGGGCGCGTAGCGAGCAGGCAGCGGCTGCAGGTGACGAGGGCGCACTGGGCTGGCCTGTGCACCCCTTTCCCCCCTTCCGGGAACAGAGCCATGGAGTGTGCGAGCTCATCCGGCGGGTCCTCCTCCACTGTCGCGACAGGCCGACCTCGAGGAGGTCGCCTCGGGCAGACGGCGGTGAGACAGACGGGGCGCCGCACAGCGACCACGAGGACGAGGCCTCGGGCGCTGCCGAGCGAGCTGCGCGTGCCAGGCGCGCAGCAGAGCGCCTTTGGTGACCACGCTGCCGCAAGGCTGGGCCTCGAGGCGTGCACCGCCCGCGGGCTCGTCTTCGCGGCACGGGCGCCCCGACGGTCTGGGCCCACATGGCGCGCACCGCGCCCACCCACTGACAGGCCTCCGGCGGTCTGTGCACCCGCCGGAGGCCTGGAGGCAGAACTCGGGCTGGGCGAAAGGGGGGTTTAAGAATCAGCTCACGTAGCTGATTTTCCCGGCGCCTCCTGGCGCCGGAGGCGGCTATGTATCGAGGAATGGGCCCCTCGGTGAAGCCGAAAACAGCTGCATGCAGCAAATTTCGTAACCCCCCCTTTCCCAATCCCCTCCTTTCGTCCGGCCCAAAGAACCCTGGAGTGTAATCATCTGCTCGATGGTGTTGACTCACTTCCTGGCCATCTTTCTGGCCGTGCTGTAGCGGCGCCCTGGGCCGAAGCTGGCGAGCGTCTGCGGCGAAGAAGGAAGGAGGAGGACAGAACCCTGGAGTGTGCCGGCCTGCCCCACGTGTCGCCTCCACCGTGAGGGCGGAGGCGGGCAACGCGGGGCGCGCCGCAGCAGTGCTGCCTGCGCATGGACAGAAAGCAAGGGCTCCCACGAGGGCGCGAAGTTATTCGCGCTTCGCGCTTCGCGGTTCTCGATCCTTCTCCCCCTCCTCCTCGTCCTCCTGTTCTCCCCCTTGGGGGGGCGGCGCGAGAGCGCGAAGTTATTCGCGCTTCGCGCTTCGCGCAGCGCGAAGCGCGAAGTTGGGAGCCCTAGGAAAGAAGGGCGGACGTGGCTGCACCGCCTCACGGCTCGCGTCCCCAGAGGGGGCTGTGCACCCACATCCCCCCCTAGGAGGTAGAGCCATGGAGTGTACCAGCGCTGCCCCATCGGGTCTTCCTCCTAGCTGCGTGCAGGCCCGAGCAGGCCCGCATCGGCAGACAGTGAGAAACACTGAGCCTGATCATTCTAGCCACTCTGAGCGCCTGGCCCACGCCGAGGGCTCCTGGAGCGGCCTCTGCGCGCGAGCGGCTCTGGAGTGCCGACTCTGCCCGAGCCCGCTGGAACCGGGCCGCGCTTGAGGCGCCCCAGGACTGCTGCTTGCTTGGCGCTGCCTGGCTTGAGGCAAGGCCTATGCAGACCAGCCAGCTTCACACTCTTGGGTCCACGCACAGTGCACAACGCAGAACGCAGAAGAGGTGGTTGCCCGTTCGCCATAACCGATGCGGTTCATGTACGCCGAGTGTCCACCACGGCGGCAGGGATGGTGG
The DNA here is from genome assembly GCA_963575745.1 of Prorocentrum cordatum. Lineage (NCBI taxonomy): Eukaryota > Dinophyceae > Prorocentrales > Prorocentraceae > Prorocentrum > Prorocentrum cordatum. The sequence goes on along the minus strand of CAUYUJ010014449.1, from coordinate 1,086,559 downwards.
TTCTTTGTGCTGCTGTCGCAGCGGATGTACCGGTTCACCTGCGGCGCTGTGGCAGCCTGAGTTCGCCGCAGCGGTATTGGCTCCTGCAGCGCTATCCCTCTGCTCCCGTGCGTGATCACCATCCGCCTGACTGGACATGATAGCAGCTCTTGCTGCCAGACGAGCTGCTACTGCAGAAAGGGATTGTCCATCACCTCGTCCATGTACTGTTAGTGGGCCTGCCACTGGAAGGCGTCTGCCAGAGGACGTTGAGCATGCCCAGTGGGTCTGGCCGTCGTTGTCGATCCAGGTGCCGTGTCTGCCGCGCACAGCCCTGCGGCAGTCGTTGTAGAGCAGACGGCTCTCCGGCGCAGCTTGCATCCCTGGTGCATACAGCGGGCTGGTGCTAGGCCCTCCCCACCTTCTCCATCTTCGGCAGTGAGCTGATCGTGCCCCACCTGCATGGCCCTGCCAATCCATCTGAAGGTTGTACGTGCCAGCTGGTCCTGGCGCTTGCTGCGGCGCCGCAGGTCCTCATCCTGCGGGTGCATGGCTGCTCCATGTTGGGTCCTGCGATCAGCTGCTTGATTTCCTGCCATCTGCCAGCGCTCGATGCGCTCTGCCTGAATGTCGCCCTCAGTGGCGTGCGCCTTCACCTTGTGCATCTCGGCCTGCTCCTCGCCGATGTTGTTCATCGCCTCCCAGAAGCGGACCCATCGGTGAGGATGTCTCCCGACAGCGGCTGGCCCATGGCGCCTGGTGCCGCAACCCTCCTCGCATACCTTTCGGAAGTGGGCGGAGGGCTGTGTCTGCGATGCTTCGCTGCCAGGCCGCGCGACCAGCGGCGTCCTCCACTGCGCTGCCCTGTGCCATGGCCACGATCGTATTGAACAGGATGTCATCGGTGGGATTCGCTTTGTCGGCGTCGTCGTTTTACATGCGCTCCGCCCTCGCTTCCTCCGTCGCCGCGCACTGCCATGCCAGGTGGCGGATAGCGCCCCGCTCCCCGCAGCCTCTCGGGCACGTGGGCGAGGCAGCCAGGGGCCTCTCAAGCGTGGCCCGGCGCGCAGCTGGCCACAGACAGCCCGGCGTGGCGTCGGTGGCTGAGCTTGCCTCCTGGCCTGTCCGCTAGGAGGTCCGCTTGCGATGGGTCGCTTTCTTCGCGCCGATCAGGCCCCCGCCTGTGCCGAGGTGCTCCAAGCCAGGGGGCTTGCTCGAATCCCTCCGAAGGGGGCGCTCATGGCTGGCGCTGACCAGCTTCGTGAGCGTGGGCGCCCGCAGGTCGATGTGCTGCCCCATGTCGTGGCGCGCTTAACCCGGCACTATTGGCGTCCAGCCCAGCCCGTGGTAAGCCAGGGCTAGCGCTGATGCAGGTCCCGTTCCCGTCAGTGCGCCAGGGCTATCGCTCTGCAGCCGCTGTGTGGCTGCACTGAAGCTGTCGCCCTGCGCCCTCATGTCGTTCGCGCCCTCCGCGAACTGGAGCGCCTTGGCCCGCGCGGCAATGGGCCTTGCTGCGTGGTCGTGCGCGGGGTCGCTGGTGAGCGAGCGCCCAAAGAGGTAGCTGGGGCTCATGCTCCTGCCCTCCGCGCGCCCGTGGTGCGCGGCGCTGATGCTGCGCCTGTGCTTCAGCGGGTGCGTCGGCCATGCTATAGCGCTCACCCCGAAGCGCGTCGCGGGCCGCAGGCCAGTGTCTGCCAGCCGCCCAGCCGCCCGAGCGCCATGCTAGCTGACTGCGTGCGCCCCCCCAGCAGTTGGGTGGGCGCCTTGTGCTTGCGGCCCTCCGCGATGCAGTGGCACTGGCCGTCCAAGCAGTTGCCCACCTCAGCTTCTTCGCGTTGCCGGTGATGGGGAAGGCGCGCGCGCGCGCGCCCAAGAACTCAGTCACTGGGGGGGCCACCGCGCTGGTGCTCTTTTCCTTCGAGGCCTTGCAGCCCCGGCCCTCTAAGCTCTGACCTGCGCCATGGGGCCGTGGCGGGCGAGGCTGCAGTCGTCGAACGTATCTGCCAGGGTGACCCTTGGCTCGAGTACCCTCCACATACGCGCGTGCTCGTCGGCCACCACCAGCAGGCCGCACTTGACGATGGCGTCCGGCGTGACCGCGTCCTGCAACGAGTCCCGCTTCCAGGTCGACGCCCCTCGGACGCGCCCCCCCTATCCGGCATGATGCGCTGCTCGCCTTCGTAGATGCCGAGTGCCACTATGAGGAGCCCGCTGGGGTACCTGGCCAGAGCCCGTCGCTGCTGGACGATGGCGAGGCCGACGAGCTCGTGGGCCTTCCAGAGGTCGACGAGGACGGCCCGCTGCCGAGTGCCCTCTGCCTGCGCTCGCCGCTGCCTCGCAGTGCCTGGCGCCATGTCGCTTCCTCTGAAGCTCGGCCCCGACCTCCCCGCAGACTGCTGACCAGGCCCTTGTCCAGCTCGGCGCCCCACCTTCTCGCCCCCGCCCGTCGAACGCGGCCCCGCGTGCCCCAGGGGCCGCGGGGGCAAGCCGGCGGGGCGGAAGCCGCCCTGGGGCTTCGGCGGCGCGACGAGGAGCGAGTCCGTGAGGGCGTCTGGCAAGCCGCCCAGTGCCTCGCATCGCATGCTGGAGCCGATGATGGCCTCCCCGAGGTCTTGTCGCTCGGGAGAGCTAGCTGCCGGCCCAGGGTTGCGCAGCCGCGGCCCGCCCCCGCGCGCTGGCTGGAGGTGCGTGCAGCGCCTCGAAGGTCGTCCGCGGGCGGGCGCGGCAGCGACTCGCAGCTGTGTGTGCGGAGGTCCTCTCTGAATCTGTTGCCGTCGGCCCTCGCCCCCCGCGTCTCCTTGTGCCAGAAGTTGGCGGTCGCCGTGAGCCTGTGCTGTCTGCTGGCAGGGGCCCCGCCAACGCTGTCGTCGGGCGCCCATCCTCTCGGGCCCCTTCTGTGAGGCCGTGCTGCTCCTCCGCCGTCCTCGCAAGACTTGCTGATCCAGTCCCTGGAGCCTTTGATGCGCTCCGCCGCGTGTGCTGCCGCGTGAGGCGCTGCAGCTTCGGCGGCCGCCCGCGCGGGGGAAGTCCGTTGCGATTAGTGCCCGCGCCGCCCACGGCTGGCCCAGTTGCTGTGCAGAGAGTGCTGGGTGCTTCGGAGGCCTGCGGACCTCGCGTGGAGCTGCCTCTCCATCTTCGTCAGCAGGTGCGCGTTCGTCGGCATCTTCGGGCGGTGCTGGCACCTGCGGAGTGCGGCCGGCGATGTGCCTGCAGAGCCCTCGCGCGTGCGCTTGGTGCTCCTCCGCGGCGTGGTTCCATGCGTCCAGGCCGGTACAGTCGGGCCGCTGAAGAAGGAACCGTTTTCATTGGGGAGGGTCTGGGTGTTCCTTGATTGTTCCACACCTTGCCAAATTTTCCTTAAGTTTTCGACGGGAAGTCGAAGTTTCACTTATGGAAGAAAAGGGGCCTCGTTCCTTATTAAGGGTTCTTTGGGTCAGCGCCTCGACTGCACCGCCGAGGCGGTGTGCCAGGGGTCGGCGCCTGCCGCGCACCGCTCTTGCTGTGCGCCGCGCCTCTCTGCGCGCCCAGCGCGCGCCTCCTGCCGGCGTGTGCCGCGGCCTGGGGGCCTCTAGCCCGACCGGGCCGTGGTGGTGCTCTGAGGGCGAGCCCCCCAGGCCGTGGAATGGCGAAGGGCGTGCGCGCGTCGAGCCAGTCCTGCAAGTCTCGGGAGGGGAAAAACACACACAGACACAAGTAATCGCCGATTCCCAGGAAAATATAGGGAAATATGGGGGGGAAGACAAAAACCCAGAAAGTATGGAAGAATATGGGGGACATTTTTATTTGTGTGTATTTGTTTGTGTGTCCTGGGGCCCCTTCAAAGTCGCGCTGCTCGTCGTGCGGGCTCGGCGCTGGCAGCCTTCCGCGTGCCCAGCGGCGCGCCGTGCCCGCGTTCCCCATGCGGCGGCGCGCGTCCGCTGCCGAGGGCGGGGCCCGCGGTCCGCCGCCGCCTCCTCCGGCTGCGCGTCCAAGCGTGATTCCGCCGTCCTCCTCCCTGCCCTCCACGTAGGTGCCGTCGACCAGCCGGGTGGGGAGAAGGGGGAGGCCTTCTTAGAAGCACCCCTGCTGCTCAGAAGGCGGGGGCTTCATCTATGGGTGTGAGGCCAGCGCCTTCCAAGAAACAGCCCCCTTCTAAGAAGCCTTCTCCCCTCCCTCCACCCCCCCGTGCGGTCCGCCAAAGAGAGTGGGCTATCATGCCGCTGCAAATCCCGAGTGACCGCCTGCTGCTCCTCCGCTTTCTGGGTGCTCAGGGGGGCGGCCGCGTCGGTCCCCGAGCCATTTGCGGCCCTCCAGGTACTCGTCCCCCGTGCGTTGCACTTCGCCTTCCCGCCGTGGTCCTGGCCGCACAGCGCCCTCGAGGTGCGGGGGATCTCTGCTCGACCCGCGGCGCCCCGCTTCCACGCTGCTTTGCAGACCTCGTTCGCCGCGCTGTGTCTGAGGTGGAAGTTGGACGCGGTCCCCGTCGCCGCAAGGGTGGGGTGTCCCAAGAGGCGGAACACGTGGGGCGCGCGCATGTCGAGCCAGTCCTGGTGGCCCTCTTCCGCCAGCGGGTTGGGCGGGTTGCAGATCCAGTTCCTCGCCCAGCGCCCCA
>CAUYUJ010014449.1:1066989-1071989 GCA_963575745.1 Prorocentrum cordatum | reverse complement strand
AGGAAAAATTTTCGGCCTGGGGATGCAGGGTTTAGTACAAAGTGTTGGCGGGGGAGACGCAGTTCGACATCCCACTGAAGGGTTTAGCACAAAGTGTTGGCGGGGGGGACGCAGTTCGAAATCCCACCGAAGGGCTTAGCACAAAGTGTTGGCGGGGGAGACGCAGTCCAAATGTAACACAAAGTGTTGGCGGGGGAGACGCACGTCGAAATCCCACTGAAGGGTTTAGCACAAACTGTTGGCGGGGGAGACGCAGTTCGAAATCCCACTTCAGGATTTAACGCAAAGTGTTGGCGGGGGAGACGCAGTTCGAAATCCCACTGAAGGGTTTAGCACAAAGTGTTGGCGGGGGAGACGCAGTTCGAAATCCCACTGAAGGAGTTCGCGCAAAGTGTTGGCGGGAGAGACGCAGTCCAGATGTAGCACAAAGTGTTGGCGGGGGAGACGCACTTCGAAATCCCACTGAAGGGTTTAGCACAAACTGCTGGCGGGGGAGACGCAGTTCGAAATCCCACATACGCAGGCCGAAGGATTTTCCTCTTGAGCCCCACATGTCGGAAGCGACGCGCCGATCCCCTTTGTTCTCCTCCCACCTCATCTTGCCTCTTCCCTCGTCCTTCCCCTCTTCATCATGGGAAGACCCCCCTCCCCCGCAGAATCATAGCGTCGGTCTGCAGATCCATAGCTCCGTGGATAGCATAATGCCTCATTTGTGGTGCTCCGCGGGTCCCATTTCCCCAGGGTCCCGGACATTTATTATTATCGTTATTATTATTCTTACATATTCATGCCCGGGAAATAAATGGATCCATCGTTTTTTCACACAGGAAATTGGATCCGCGCAACACAGAAATAGGATCCACGAAATTCTCCCGCACCCGAAAAGGGATCCAATTGGATCCATATATGTTCTCATAGTCCACGAGGAAAAACATTCGGCCGGGGGATGTAACAGTAGTAGTCGTCGTCCAAATAGTGGTCGTAGTCGTAGGCGTGATCGTCGTCGTCGTCGTAGTAGTAGTCGTACTAGCAGCAGAAGTCGTAATCGTAGTCGTAGTTTTAGTAGCAGTAGCAATGGTAGTCGTAGTCGTTGTAATCGAAGTAGTAGTAGTAGTAGTAGTAGTAGTAGTAGTAGTAGTAGTAGTAGTAGGAGTAGGAGTAGGAGTAGGAGTAGTAGTAGTAGTCGTCGTAGTAGTGGTAGTAGTAGTAAGAGTCGTAGGAGTAGTAGGTGGAGAAATCGTGGTAGTAGTAGTAGTAGTAGTAGTAGTAGTAGTAGTAGTAGTAGTAGAAGTAGTAGTAGTAGTAGTAGTAGTAGTAGTAGTAGTCGTAGAAGTAGTCGTAGTAGTAGTAGTAGTAGTAGTAGTAGTAGTAGTCGTCGTCTTCGTCGTAGTAGTCGTAGTAGTCGTAGTGGTAGTGGTAGTGGTAGTGGTAGTGGTAGTGGTAGTGGTAGTGGTAGTGGTAGTAGTAGTAGTAGTAGTAGTAGTAGTAGTAGCAATCGTCGTCGTGGTAGTCGTAGTTGTCGAAGTAGTCGTACTATCAGAAATAGTGGTAGTAGTAGTAGTCGTAGTAGTAGTAGTAGTAGTAGTAGTAGTAGTAGTAGTAGTAGTAGTAGTAGTAGTAGTAGTAGTAGTAGTAGTAGTAGTAGTAGTAGTAGTAGTAGTAGTAGTAGTAGTAGTAGTAGTAGTAGTAGTAGTAGTAGTAGTAGTAGTAGTAGTAGTAGTAGTAGTAGTAGTAGTAGTAGTAGTATTAGTGTAGTAGTAGTAGTAGTAGTAGTAGTAGTAGTAGTAGTAGTAGTAGTAGTAGTAGTAGTAGTAGTAGTAGTAGTAGTAGTAGTAGTAGTAGTAGTAGTAGTAGTAGTAGTAGTAGTAGTAGTAGTAGTTAGTTAGTAGTAGTAGTAGTAGTAGTAGTACTAGCAGCAGTAGTAGTAGTAGGAGTAGTAGTAGGAGTAGTAGTAGTAGTAGTAGTAATGATTGTGGTAGTAGTAGGACCAGTAGCAGCAGCAGTAGTTGTAGTAGTAGTAGTAAGTAGTAGTAGTAGTAGTAGTAGTAGTAGTAGTAGTAGTAGTAGTAGTAGTAGTAGTGGTAGCAGTAGTTGTCCCAGCGGTAGTAATAGTAATAGTCGTAGTCGTAGTAGTAGTCGTAATTGTAGTAGTAGTAGTAGTAGTAGTAGTAGTAGTAGTAGTGGTAGTAGTAGTAGTACTAGTAGTCGTAGTAGTAGTAATGATTGTAGTAGTAGTAGTAGTAGTCGTAGTAGTAGTAGCAGCAGCAGTAGTAGTAGTAGTAGTAGTAGTAGTGGTAGTGGTAGTAGTGGTAGTAGTGGTAGTAATATCGTAGTAGTAGTAGTAGTAGTAGTAGTAGTATAGTAGTAGTAGTCGTAGTAGTAGTAGTAGTAGTAAGTAGTAGTAGTAGTAGTAGTAGTAGTAGTAGTAGTAGTAGTAGTAGTAGTCGTAGTAGTAGTAGTAGCGTAGTTAGTAGTAGAGTAGTAGTAGTAGTAGTAGTAGTAGTAGTAGTAGTAGTAGTAGTAGTAGTAGTAGTAGTAGTTAGTAGTAGTAGTAGTAGTAGTAGTAGTAGTAGTAGTTCGTAGTAGTAGTAGTAGTAGTAGTAGTAGTAGTAGTAGTTGTAGTCGTAGTAGTAGTAGTAGTTCGTTAGTCGTAGTCGTAGTAGTAGTCGTAGTAGTCGTAGTAGTAGTAGTAGTCAGTAGTAGTAGTAGTAGCAGTAGTGTAGTCAGTAGTAGTAGTAGTAGTAGTAGTAGTAGTAGTAGTAGTAGTAGTAGTAGTAGTAGTAGTAGTAGTATTCGTAGTAGTAGGAGTAGTAGTAGTAGTAGTAGGAGTAGTAGTAGTAGTGGCAGTGGCAGTGGCAGTGGCAGTGGTAGTGGTAGTGGTAGTAGTGGTAGTAGTAGTAGTAGTAGTAGTAGTAGTAGTAGTAGTAGTAGTAGTAGTAGTGCAGTGGCAGTGGTAGTGGTAGTGGTAGTGGTAGTGGTAGTGGTAGTAGTAGTAGTAGTACTAGTAGTAGTAGTAGTAGTAGGTAGTAGTAGTAGTAGAGTAGTAGTAGTAGTAGTAGTAGTCGTAGCCGTAGTAGTAGTAGTAGTAGTAGTAGTAGTAGTAGTAGTAGTAGTAGTAGTAGTAGTAGTAGTAGTAGTAGTAGTTTTGTAGTAGTAGTAGTAGTAGTAGTAGTAGTAGTAGTGGCAGTATTTGTAGTAGTGGCAGTAGTAGGAGTAGAATTAGGAGTAGGAGTGGGAGTAGGAGAAGGAATAGGGGTAGGAGTAGGAGTTGGAGTAGGAGTTGGAATAGGAGTAGGAGTAGGAGTAGTAGGAGTAGTAGGAGTAGGGGGAGCAGGAGTAGGAGTAGGAGTAGGAGTCAAGCTAGCCAGCTCGAGCGAGTCAAGCATGGCATGCCCAGTCCCACCCGCCCTCCCACAACATAAGAAGCAAAGCTGGCACAACTGGGGGCCGAAGTCACACCGGCCAGCCGGTTTGGTACAGCTGATGCGGCCGCGATGGCGGTTGCCGACGGGAACTGGCGAGCGCGTGTTGAATGCCGCGCACGCATTGCCAGACGAGTCGAGAATGGCCCGGTACACCGCAGGAAGCCAGAGGTGGCCGGAGGAAGCCCGACGGTCTGACAGGACACCCCAAAGCATTTTTGTGAAAAAGCATTGGGTTTTTGATGTTTTTATGTTGAAATGCTTGCAAACACACGGTGTTCGGTAGGATTCTGACATGAACGCGCGAGTGTGCTCTTTGTTGTATTTTTTGCACAGGATTCGCGGCCTGGGTGCATGACAGAGCATCGCGAGTGCACCGCGCGATGACGTGAAATCGCTGGATTTGACCGAATTCTTAAGATTCCTATGGTTTTCCTATGATTTCAGCAAGAGAGCCCGGGCGGGAAATTTGTACAATTTTTGTGAAAAAGCATTGGGTTTTTGATGTTTTTATGTTGAAATGCTTGCAAACACACGGTGTTCGGTAGGATTCTGACATGAACGCGCGCGTGTGCTCTTTGTGGTATTTTTTGCAATGGATTATCGCCGTGGACGACAGGACGTCCATGTCGAGAGGAAAAAATAAGAAAAATGTTGATTTTGTATTGTTTTTTACAGGTTAGGATGGGACCACCCGGATGCGGCCCCTATCTGGCCGGCCTGAGGGGGGAGTAGGAGTATATTCTAATAAGGAATAAGGATAGGAGTAGGAGGAGGAGGAGAGAGGAGGAGGAGGAGGAGGAGGAGGAGGAGGAGGAGGAGGGGGAGGAGAGGAGGAGGAGAGAGGAGGAGTAGGAGTCAAGCTAGCCAGCTCGAGCGAGTCAAGCATGGCATGCCCAGTCCCACCCGCCCTCCCACAACATAAGAAGCAAAGCTGGCACAACTGGGGGCCGAAGTCACACCGGCCAGCCGGTTTGGTACAGCTGATGCGGCCGCGATGGCGGTTGCCGACGGGAACTGGCGAGCGCGTGTTGAATGCCGCGCACGCATTGCCAGACGAGTCGAGAATGGCCCGGTACACCGCAGGAAGCCAGAGGTGGCCGTGTCGAGAACGGCCCGGTAAGCCGGGTCCCATTCCTGCCATGCATTTTGCGACGTGGACGACAGGACGTCCATGCGACGGTGCCAATGACGGCGACGACTCTAGAAGGATTTGAGCATGCGCTCGCGGCGACGCGCGCGCATGTCGCCCGCGTGGTATTTTTTGCACAGGATTCGCGGCCTGGGTGCATGACAGAGCATCGCGAGTGCACCGCGCGATGACGTGAAATCGCTGGATTTGACCGAATTCTTAAGATTCCCATGGTTTTCCTATGATTTCAGCAAGAGAGCCCGGGCAGGAAATGTGTAGAATTTTTGTGAAAAAAGCATTGGGTTTTTGATGTTTTTATGTTGAAATGCTTGCAAACACACGGTTTTCGGTAGGATTCTGACATGAACGCGCGCGTGTGCTCTTTGTGGTATTTTTTGCAATGGATTATCGCCGTGGACGACAGGACGTCCATGTCGAGAGGAAAA
>CAUYUJ010014449.1:1019489-1061989 GCA_963575745.1 Prorocentrum cordatum | reverse complement strand
GTTCGCCATGGCCAGAAAAAACCCTTCGTTCCTTGTTCAGCGTTCCTTGTGGGAGCACGCACGAAGGCTCTGCCCAGTCCAGAGACCTCAAGGGGACCTGAGGACACTTCACCCAGTGCCTCGCGGTATGATTGCGGATAGTTTGTCTTTGTTTTGTTGTGTTGTGTCGTTTTTTTATAGGGAACAAAACAAATTCGGGAGGCTGGGCCGAAGAGGTACTACGTAAAGGGCTCTGGGGGCTCAAAAGGTTCTAGTAATTTCTCGAAGGTTGGAGCAGGAGGAGGCGAAGATGCGGAGGAGGAGGATGAGAAGGATGAGGAGGAGGAGGCGGAGGAGGAGGAGGAATACACATACTATTCATAGTAATACTAAGAATAATGATAGGACCAATCATAATAATACTAATCAGACTAAGAACAATAATACTAATAGCTGATATTATTAATAATAATACTACGAAGAGGAATTCTAATCCTACTAATCTTACTAGGAGGAGGAGGAGGAGGAGGAGGAGGAGGAGGAGGAGGAGGAGGAGGAGGCAGGAGCAGGAGGAGGAGGGGGCGATGGGAGATGAGGAGTGTTTTTTGGGGGTTGCAGTCGTTTCTAGGGTGTTCTATTGGTTTCTACTGACGGGTCCTCGACGGTTCTACGTCTTTCAGGAGCGGCGAAACGACACCCCCACTCTCAGTGCCATCAGGTTCCACCAGGGGAAGACCAACCTTGGCGGCAGTGGGTGGGGGGTGGGTAAGGGGTGGGAGACAGCAATACCAGGAGGGAGGGAGGGTGAGGAGGAGGATGCGGAGGAGGAGGAGGAGGAGGAGGAGGAGGAGGAGGAGGAGGAGGCGGAGGAGGAGGAGGAAGGAGGAGGAGGAGGAGGAGGAGGAGGAGGAGGAGGGGAGGAGGAGGAGGAGGAGGAGGAGGAGGAGGAGGAGGAGGAGGAGGAGGAGGTGGAAGATGAGGAGGAGGAGGAGCGGCCAGGCGAGGAGTGCGGGGGGTGAGGGTGGGGCTGGGGCCTCTTCTGTCCTGAGGACCTCCTGGCCAACCCGAAGGGGGCACAACTCAGTTACTCGATGCTTTGGTTTTTGCAGTAACGGAAAGCGTGAGGTACGAGTGATGACGTTCTGGTGTGGGGCGAAGCCCTTAAGGGGGGGTTCCAGGGGGGGGACGTAGGGCGAGGGAATGTGCGTTAATGGCCGTTTTCGGGTTTTCCATAGGTTTTGAATGTTTTTTTGCATTCCCCCCCCAAGACGGTCCGAGAGCGCTCCAAGAGAGCCCAAGACCGCCCAAGACGGCCCAAGAGGCTCCCAAGAGGCCCCCAAGAGGCGCTCAAGGGGCGTCACAAGAGGGCCCCAAGAGGCGTCACAAGAGGGCCCCAAGATGCCCAAATCATTGATTTTCTTTAGGAAAACGTATTTTAGCATATGCGGCTTTTCGACTTTCACGGCGTTGACGACGGCCCAAGAGGCCCCCAAGACCCCCCCAAGACTGCCCCAAGAAGGCCCTAGAGGCTCCCAAAAGGCCCCCAAAACGGCCCAAGAGGGCCCCAAGACGGTCCAAGAGGCGCCCAAGACGGCCCACGAGGGCCCCAAGGCTGCCCCAAGAGGGGGACCACGAACCGAAAAGTTTAGCCGTTCGCCCCACGACGCTCCCAGGAGTCCCCAAGAGCCCCCCAAGAAGCCCCAAGAGGCCCCCAAGAGGCGTCCCAAGAGGCCACCAGGAGGCCAACATCATTGATTTCCTATGGGGAAAAGTTGCATTTTTAGCATACAAGGCTTTTCGGCTTTCACGGCGTTGAAGACGGTCCAAGAGGCCCCAAAGACCGCCCCAAGACGGCCCAAGGGGCTCCCAAGAGGCCCCCAAAACGGCCCAAGAGGGCGCCAAGACGGCCCTAGAGGCGCCCAAGACGGCCCAACATGGCCCCAAGACGGCCCCAAGAGGGGGACCACGAACCGACAAGTCTAGCCTTTCGCCCCAAGAAGCTCCCATGAGGCCCCCAGAGCCCCCCAAGAAGCCCCAAGAGGCCCCCAAGAGGTTCCCAAGAGGCCTCCGAAAGGGCCCGAAAAGGGCCCCAATATCACTCCCAAGAAGGCCCAGAGACGCCAAATAAAGAGCGATCGGTAACGCAAAAAGCTCTTCACACCAAGGCTCCCAAGAGCGAACGGTGACGTAAACAAGCTGATAAGACCAAGACTCCCAGCAGAGAGCGGTGACGTAACAAGTTCCTGATACCAAGGCCCAGCTAAGGCTCAGGAACGGGCGGCAACGCAACAATCTCTGAACACCAAGGCTCCCAACAGCGAGGGGTGACGTAACAAGCTCTCAACGCAAAGGCTCCCAGTACGAACGGTGGTGTGAGTAATTTCGGTTTCTCTTTCTGAAGCGCTCTTTCCGTTTCCGTGCCGGGCCAGGTCTACCAGCCCCCTGGAAGTCCCGACCCGTTGTCCCAGGGTCGGCTTCTTGCGCCGAGCCGCTTTTTTGACGGTCCCGGGGCCTGGTGAGGTTCCCCAGAGGCCGAGCACGACATGAGGCGTTCCAAAATGGGCCTTGCCTTCGCGGATCGAGGGAGTTGCCCTCTCGTCTTCTGCGGAAGTCGGCGGCAGGTCGGTGGAAGGCGGCGGAAGCAAAGCGTTGGGACGGCCCTCCGCCGGCCCAGGGGCCGGCGGGAGGCGGCGGAAGTGAGGAGCGCGAGCCCAGGAGATCGCAACATTTTTGGCTTCGGGGGCTCCGCCTCCTCCTCCGCCTTCTCCTCCTCCTCGTCCTCCTCCTCCTCCTCCTCCTCCTCCTCCTCCTCCTCCCCCTCCTGCTCCTCGTCCTCTTCCTCATCCTCCTGCTCCCCCCCCTCCTCCTCCTCCTCCTCCTCCTCCTCCTTCTCCGCCGACTCCTCCTCTTCCTCCTCCTCCTCCTCCTCCTCCTCCTCCTCCTCCTCCTCCTTCTCCTCCTCCTCCTCCTCCTCCTCCTCCTCCTCCTCCTCCTCCTCCTCCTCCTCCTCCTCCTCCTCCTCCTCCTCCTCCCCCTCCTCGTCGAAAGCAGCCACAGGGGGGCGCCGGGTGGCAGTCCGCGCGGGGAGGTGCCGCTGGCGCCTCGTGCTCGTCCCCGTGGTCTCCGTGGTCTCAGGGCAGGGGGGAGGGCAGGGGAGCGGGCGGGCGAGGGAAGGATGGCCTCCGCCTTGGTTTTCTCGGTGCGGGCGGGTCGCGTCGTGAGGGAGGGCATCTCTCCAGGGTCGCCCCTGCGGGGGGCTGTGCTGGGGCATTTCACCTTGGACACGTTCGCGGTGATGCCAGTCAAAATTATCCCAGAGCGACCCTACCTAGGAGTTGGAGCATTTAGGAAAGCAACATCTACATCTACACCGACAGCTGCATTTACATCTACACCTGCATCTACATCTACATCTACATCTACATCAACATCAACAGCGAGACTCACATCTACATCTACATCCACACCTACATCTACACCTACATCCACATCTACACCTACACCTACATCTACATCTACACTTTCGCATTGGTTTTGCTCTCGCTTTGCATTGCCTTTGCTTTTGCTATTGCCTCTGGTTTTGCTTTTGCTATGCTATGCTATGCTGCGCTATGCTATGCTATACTAGGCTATGCTATGATATGCTATGATGCGCTATGCTATGCAATGCTATGATATGCACTGCTATGCTATGCTGCGCTATGATAATGCTATGCTATGCTGTGCTATGCTGTGCTGTGCTATGTGATGCTATGCTGCGCTGTGCTATGCTAATCAATGCTATGCTATGCAATGCTGTGTTGCGCCATGCTATGCTATGCTATGCTGTGATTTGCTATGATATACTATGTTATGCGCTGCTCTGCTCTGCTTTGCTATGCTATGCTATGCTTGGCTATGTTATGCTATGCTGTGCTATGCTATGCTGTGCTAATGCTGCGCTGCGCTATGCTGCGCTGCGCTAAGCTAAGCTAAGGTACGCTAAGCTATGCTAAGCTAAACGGAGCTAATGTAAACTAAGCTAAGCTAGACTAGGCTAAGCAAAGCTAAACTAAGCCAAGCTTAGCTAAGCTACGCTAAGCTAAGATGATATAAGCTGAGCTAAGCTAAGCTAAGCTAAGCTAAGCTAAGCTAGGCTAGGCAAAACTAAGCTAAGCTAAGCTAAGCTAGGCTAGGCTAAGTTAAGCTAAGCTAAGCTTAGCTAAGCTGAGCTGGGTGAACCCAGGGGGCGCAACTGGGGGAACCGCGGGGCGGATGCCGGGGGAACCGCCCGGGGCGGGTTCCACTGCCCGGCCCCTTTCAGATACAGGGTGAGAACCCTTCTAGGCAGAGCCTAGGTAGGGAAAAAGAGCATTGCCATCGGCAAGTTCACCGTGGTGAAATCCAGAAAGGTAGGTTAGCATTGCTCATCCTTGCCGCCTTCTCCTTGGCAGCGTTCGCTGGCCGCGCCCCGCTCGATCAACGTCAGCATGGCCTTCCAGTAGGACCTTGCATCCTTGCCGCGCAAGTCTTTGCCGTGCGACTTGAATGTACGTTGCCTGCCTGGGGGCGGTGTCGGGGGCTGCTGAAATGGTGCCCCAAACCCAAGGCGCCCCCGGCTTCCCGCTCAGACTCGGAGCCCCTGGGGCTCTCTTGGCCTCGTGATGGGGTGCTCTGGAGGCAGCGGGGGCCTCCTAGGAACTTCTTTGGGGCACCTTGGACTAGGTGCTTTTCTAGCAACACCTGACCGTGCTCCGACCCGAGGCAGCAAGAAGAGGGCCGAGGGCGTACACAAACCTCCGCCCTCGACCCTGGAAGCTCGGCGACGACGGCGACGACGGCGACGCCGACGCCGACGGCGACGCCGACGCCGACGCCGATCCCGACGACGACGACGACGACGACGACGACGACGACGACGACGACGACGACGACGACGACGACGACGACGACGACGACGACGACGACGACGACGACGACTTCTGCCGCCGATTGCCGCCGACGGCGGCGGCGGCGATCGCCGACGGCGGCGCCGACGACGGTGCTCGCGCCTCACCGCTCCGCGGCCCTCGGCGGGAGGCCCCTCCGCGCACGCGCAGCCGCCCCGGCCCGGGCAGAGGCCCGCCGGGAGCCGAGCATTTGCTTGGGGTGGAGGGCGAAGGTCAGAGGCGGCGATAGGGGCGAATGGCCCAGGGGAGAGCAATACACGTATTCCAGCGCGCCGATGATCTGTGTCTTCGAAACAGGCTCCCGGGCGAATGCGTGTAATGCCCGCCCCTGGGCTATGCATCCCTGTCGTCGCCGCCGAGGCAAAGGGTGCAGTGTGAAAGGCCGTGCCGATGGAGTCTCGGAGGCTCGGGTCTGGCACAAGGTGAGAGCCACGAGACGGCTCGGTCTTCGAGGTGCAGGAGCCCGCAGGGATTTCGCCTTGAGCCCTCCACCCTAAGGAAACTGCTCAGGGGAGAGCCGCCGCCATGCCGCGGCGGCGGCAGCGCCGCGTGCGCTGCCGCGCGCGCGGGGCGGTCTGGCCCCGCCGATGGCCGCGGGCGGCGCCGGCGGGCCCGAGGGCGGCGCCAAGCGTCGGGGGCGCCCAGGAGGGGGGGGCTGACTTCGGGGGAGGACGAGTCAGGAGGGGAAAAAACATACAGACACAATTTAATCGTCGATCCCCAGAAAATATGCGAAAATATGGGAAGTGGGGGGGAAGACAAAAACCCAGAAACTATAAGAAAATACGGGGAGTATTTTTATCTGTGTGTATTTATTTGTGTGTTCTGAGGCCCCTTTAAGAGGGTAATTACCCATACCCCGACCCCTCGCCCGTTTCTCCCCTGTTTCGGCCTCCTGGGAGGACCTCGTCGCCACCGCTGGATTCGCCTCGAAGTCCTGGTCAGAACGCACCCCGGGAGAGGTCTGGGGAGTAGCGGTATGGGTACTTTTTGACTGCCCCATGTTGATTACCCTGAGATCCGGCGTCGTTGCCGTCGTCGTCGTCGTCGTCGTCGCCGTCGCCGTTGCCGACGCCGACGCCGGCGCCAATGCCGACGCCGACTCCGACGCCGCCGTCGTCGTTGTCGTCGTCGTCGTCGTCGTCGTCGTCGTCGTCGTCGTCGTCGTCGTCGTCTGCCTCCTCGTCGCCATCGTCGTCATCGTCCTCGTCACAGAGGGCCCCGAGATCTGGGCGCTGCCATGCTTTCACACCGTGCGTTTTCGCCCAGTTGCGGGCCCTGGGGTTCTCACAGACCGATCCAGCTTGACAAATGGCGCGGTAGGGATTTCCACGATCCCTTTTTCCTCGCAACGTCGAATCTCAGTGGAGCCGGAGGAATGCGCCGCCTCACCGACGCAACGGCGATGCGGCTCGATGCAGAGCCCGATTTTCTCCACGCTGGCGTCGCCGATGCATCACCGACGTCGCCGACGCTCCGCCGATGCATCGGTGATGCATGGGCGATGCGGCACTATCTTCCGATCCCATGTTCTCGGAACCCATTTGGGAGGCCTCTAGGTAGGCCCAGATCTCCGAGGATTCGATTTATTCCATCGGGGCGCTTCTCCTCGATTCGGCCCCGGGGGCAGGTTCTTGGGCACTGGAGCAGTCAAACTGGGAACCGGGACGGAATTGAGCCCGGGGAAGGGGTCGGGAGCCCTAGGGCTAGGGATCAAGGTCTATCTGTGTGTAGATATCACGGCTGGGCCAGTGAGATCTCATAGATCTCATGCCGCCCCCTCTCCCTCTCTCGGTGCGCTTCCCTATCCCCCCCCTCGCTCGGGTGTTGCTAGAACTAGTCCTGGCACGAGGCGTCCGCAGCTTTTCGCGCCATTGTGGAGCCCCTCTGGCCCTGCGGGCCTCGTGTAGGGGAACGAAAAGTGGCATAAACATAAAAACTCGGAGGTCCACGCGGATTTCTCGGATCGGCGCTGGACCCCCCTCCCTGGCGCGCGGAGCGCGCTAGGGGCGGCGCCGGAGGCGCCGCCGGGGGGCCCCAGCGCCGATCCGAGAAATCCGCGCGGACCTCCTAGCTTTTATGTCTATGCCACTTTTCGTTCCCCTGTCGTGGGCGCTGCTCTGGAGGCCGTCTGGGCCTCTTCACGGGACTCCCGGGGGGCACCCTGGGCCAGAGGCCCGATATAGAGAGGCCGCCCCCGCCCCCGGGAACGTGCGGAATCGCTGCCCGCGGGGCCTGCCGCCGATCCGTCGGCGAGGCGTTGCCGAGTCCAGCTCGCTCCTTCTTCCCCCCCCCCTCTCAGCGGGGCCCCTCCTGAAGTTGTCCCTCAATCTTGGAGAGTGCCAGGCATGTGATGACGTGTTTTGATATCGCCCCCCCGAAAGTCCTGACCCTTTCCCTAGGGGGTCCTGATTTATGTGTATACATCGCTATATCTAGATATGTTTTTATATATTTATAAATGTATATATATATGTAACACATGAACAAACAAAATAATTCTTTACGCTTCGCGTATCCCCACCAGCCCATCTCACAACAGCAACTCTTGCGAAGCATGCCGACAGTCGTGTTTTTCAGGCGTGTGTCCGCTTGGCCCCGCATATCTCCCCTGTTACTCCTTCCTCCCACCTCCTTGTACATCCTCCTTGTGGGGGGAGCGGGAGAAGGACGAGGCGGAGGAGGAGGGAGAGAAAGCGCTCGTCGTGGTTTGAGTCGTTTGGGGTTTCTCGTCCTGGTGTGAGTCGTTCGGGCCCTTCTTCCTGGTGTGAGTCGTTCGGGCTCTTCGTGGTGTGAGTCGTTCGGGCTCTTCGTCCTGGTGTGAGTCGTTCGGGCTTCTCGTGGTGTGAGTTGTTCGGGCCCCTCGTCCTGGTGTGAGTCGTTCGGGCCCCTCCTCCTGGTGTGACTCGTTCGGGCTCCTCGTGGTGTGAGTCGTTCGGGGCCCTCGTCGTGGTGTGAGTCGTTCGGGCTCCTCGTGGTGTGAGTCGTTCGGGCGCCTCGTCCTGGTGTGAGTCGTTCGGGCCCCTCCTTCTGGTGTGAGTCGTTCGGGCTCTTCGTGGTGTGAGTCGTTCGGGCCCCTCGTCCTGGTGTGAGTCGTTCGGGCTCCTCGTGGCGTGAGGCGTTCGGGCACCTCGTCCCCTTTTGGGGCGTCTTGGGGGCCTCTTGGCGGCCCCAGGGGCTTCTAGGAGCGTCTTGGGTGCCTTGGGGGAGCCTCTTCGGGCCTCTTGGGAGCCTCTTGGAGGCCGTTTGGGGCGTCTTGGGGGCCTCTTGGCGGCCCCAGGGGCTTCCAGGAGCGTCTTGGGTGCCTCGGGGGAGCCTCTTGGGGCCTCTTGGGGACCTCTTGGGGGCATCTTGGGGGCCTCTTGGAGGCTTCATAGGGGGCCTCATGGGGGCCTCTTGGGGCCATCTTGGGGCCTCTTGGTGCCTCCTGGGCGCTTCTTGGGGCCATCTTGGAGGGAATCGATCTAAGAAGAGGGGAGCTTTAATGAGCGCTGCCCCCTCAGAAGGGCAAAATGAGCCCAACACCTTCGTAAATTCAATGATTTTGCCTGGAAAGAAGAGGGGAGCTTTAATGAGCGCTGCCCCCTCAGAAGGCGAAAATGGGGCCAAAACCTTAGTAAAATCAATGATTTTGGCTTCAAAGAAGAGGAGAGTGTTTTTTTCTGCCTCCCCCCGTCGGGGCCAGAATCCTCGTGAGGGGTGTCGTTTTTTAGCCCTCCCAGGAGTCGAACATGACCCCCCTGACGACCCGCGAGGCGCCCTTCCAGGCCCAGGGGGAGGGGGTAGGGGGAGGGGTAAACCCCTCCCCGAAGGGGAAGAAGGGGGGTTGAGAACAGAGAGGGCTCGCTAAACCACTCACGCCCAAAGGGCTGGTGGGATTACTCACTGCGTGGAGCTCCCCATCTGTGCATCTCATGTTTTATGTCATGCCGTGGTGAGCGTCTGTTCATGAGCGGTCGACTACAATAGCGCGTCCACGTGGGCGACAGGGCCGACGAAAACGAGTGACCCCTAATGTGAGTGATTGCGTATGAGCCAGAGTGAGCTTTGAGTATGGTTGAATGCGAGCCTCTTCCTCTTCATCCCCCCTCCTCAGCTGCCAGGCCTTCCCATTTTCAGCCCGTGGTAGCTTTGGAGCTTCCCACATGTGCATATGTTGTAGGATAGTTGGCAGTGGGATATGTAAGACGAGCGTTTAGCCACACAAGGCCATAAGTGCATGTCATGTTGGAGGATAGTGCCACGAGAAACAAGCAAACCGCCTGAGACATCCCCACAAAATGGCCGCGAACGAGCCCGTGCAACCACCCCTGGCGGCTCCCCTTAGGGGTGCTGAAACCAGCGCCCCGCCTGAGACATCCTCACAATCTGCTCTCCAAGCGAAGGATGTTGGGCCCAGAAACAAGCAAACCGCCTGAGACATCCCCACAAAATGGCCGCGAACGAGCCCGTGCAACCACCCCTGGCGGCTCCCCTTAGGGGTGCTGAAACCAGCGCCCCGCCTGAGACATCCTCACAATCTGCTCTCCAAGCGAAGGATGTTGGGCCCAGAAACAAGCAAACCGCCTGAGACATCCCCACAAAATGGCCGCGAACGAGCCCGTGCAACCACCCCTGGCGGCTCCCCTTAGGGGTGCTGAAACCAGCGCCCCGCCTGAGACATCCTCACAATTTGCTCCCCAAGCGAAGGATGTTGGGCCCAGAAACAAGCAAACCGCCTGAGACATCCCCGCAAAATAACCGCGACGAGCCCGTGCAACCACCCCTGGCGGCTCCCCTTAGGGGTGCTGAAACCAGCGCCCCGCCTGAGACATCCTCACAATTTGCCCCCCAAGCGAAGGGTGTTGGGCCCAGAAACAAGCAAACCGCTGAGACATCCCCACAAAATGGCCGCGAACGAGCCCGTGCAACCACCCCTGGCATCCCCTTAGGGGTGCTGAAACCAGCGCCCCGCCTGAGACATCCTCACAATTTGCTCCCCAAGCGAAGGATGTTGGGCCCAGAAACAAGCAAACCGCCTGAGACATCCCCACAAAATGGCCGCGAACGAGCCCGTGCAACCACCCCTGGCGGCTC
The DNA here is from genome assembly GCA_963575745.1 of Prorocentrum cordatum. NCBI lineage: Eukaryota > Dinophyceae > Prorocentrales > Prorocentraceae > Prorocentrum > Prorocentrum cordatum. The sequence goes on along the minus strand of CAUYUJ010014449.1, from coordinate 1,052,006 downwards.
CCCTTAGGGGTGCTGAAACCAGCGCCCCGCCTGAGACATCCTCACAATCTGCTCTCCAAGCGAAGGATGTTGGGCCCAGAAACAAGCAAACCGCCTGAGACATCCCCACAAAATGGCCGCGAACGAGCCCGTGCAACCACCCCTGGCGGCTCCCCTTAGGGGTGCTGAAACCAGCGCCTCGCTGAGACATCCTCCAAATCTGCTCCGAAAGCGAAGGATGTTGGGCCCAGAAACAAGCAAACCGCCTGAGACATCCCCACAAAATGGCCGCGAACGAGCCCGTGCAACCACCCCTGGCGGCTCCCCTTAGGGGTGCTGAAACCAGCGCCCCGCCTGAGACATCCTCACAATCTGCTCTCCAAGCGAAGGATGTTGGGCCCAGAAACAAGCAAACCGCCTGAGACATCCCCGCAAAATGGCCGCGAACGAGCCCGTGCAACCACCCCTGGTGGCTCCCCTTAGGGGTGCTGAAACCAGCGCCCCGCCTGAGACATCCTCACAATCTGCTGTGTGTTGAGTAAGACTCAGACTATGAGTAAGTCTGAGTATGAGTACGCCTGGGTATGAGTAAATCTGAGTATGAGTAAGTCTGAGTTATGATATGTCTGAGTGTGAGTAAGTCTGAGTATGAGTACGTCTGGGTATGAGAATGTCCGAGTATGAGTAAGTTTGAGTATGAGTAAGTCTGAGTATGAGTAGGTCTGAGTATGAATATGCCTGAATATGAGTATGTCTGAGTATGAGTAAGTCTGAGTATGAGTATGTCTGAGTAAGAGTAGGTCTGAGTATGAGTAGATCTGAGTATGAGAGTATCTGAGTATGAGTAAGTCTGTGTATGAGCAAGTCTGGGTATGAGCAAGTCTGAGTATGAGTAACTCCGACAGGAGGGGAGGAGGAAAGAGGAGGAGGGAGAGTGAGTAGGAGGCGTCCAAGTAATAACAAGAACCCCATCTTAGGATATGGGGAACAAGCGTTTTGTTTGACGCCGAGGCTCGGACATGGCCCTCGTGCTCTTCCGCCACGCGAGCCTGCCTGGGGAGGGGGCTCCGCGCGAGCTCCTCCCCGAACCCGCCCCCTCCCCAACGTGGCCCCTCACAGTCGGGGCGCTGGAGAAGCTGCCCTTTTCGTTTGAGAGGGGCTCCGTGTTCCCCAGTTGTCTCACAGTCCGCCTCTGGCCTCCCTGAGGCCTTCGATGGGACAGACATCGCAGCTCCACGCTCACGGAAGAGAGGGGGCCCTCGCTCCTTCCTTGGGGGCTCCCTTGGGCCGACGCCCCCACTGCAGCCCACCTCCTCGGCGCGCCCGAGAGCCGACCGCCAGCACCAGCATCCAGGTCGTGGTGCGCGTCCGGCCCCTCCTGGCGCGCGAGCAGGACGGCCCGGCGGGCGCCGCGGCGCCGCCGCTGGAGTGCACAGCGCAGGCGGTGCGCGTCTGCGGCCACGGCGCCGGCCTCGACGGCAGCCCGGGCCACGCCGAGGGGAAGGCTCGCTCAGGAGGGGAGAAAAACACACAGAGACATTAGCCGGAGTGCAGTATCCCCAAACAGGGTTTTTAGACCCACTGCGGTTTCCAAGGTCGATTGCGTGCCCGCCTAGTGCGGGCTGGCATGGCATGTTAAAACATCCTCCTCCTCCTCCTCCTCCTCGTCCACCTCCTCTTCATCCCGAAAGGCATCTCGGAACCCAGAGTTGCGAGGATGTCTCCAGCGTAACGGGCTGGACCACCTCGCGCGCGGCATTTCGGACCCCAGAGTTGCGACGATGTCTCGGGCGAAACGTGCTGCGAGGAAGTCTCAGGCGAAACGGGCCGGACCACCTCGAGCGCGGCGTCTCAGAGCTCCGAGTTGCGGGGGCCTCCTGGTGCCTCCTGGGGCCTCCTGGGGACCTCCTGGGGCTTCCTCCCGGGCCTCCTGTGGCCTCCTGAACTCCACCTGAGGTTTCCTGAAGCATCTTGGGGCTCCCAGGGGGGATATCTAACCTGTGGCCGTTTGGGCCTCTCCAAATACAGGGGGGGGCCACAGGAGCAGGAAAAATCAACGAATCGACACCGGATGTGTATTAACTTGACACGTTCTGATAGAGGGCCTCCTGGGGCCTCCTGGGAGCCTCCTGGGAATCTCCTGCGGACCCCTGGGGCCTGTCCTGGGCGTCCTGCGGCCTCCTGAAGCTCTCTGGGACCTCCCCCTCCTCCTGCCTGCTCCCTCATGCACATCATCCGCCTCCTCCTTCTCCCTTCCATCTCCTCCTCCTCCTCCTCCTCCTCCTCCTCCTCCTCCTCCTCCACCTCTTCTTCATCGCGAACGGCATTTCGGAGCCTAGAGTTGCGAGGATGTCTCCAGCGTAACGGGCTGGACCACCTCGCGCGCGGCATCTCGGACCCCAGAGTTGCGACGATGTCTCGGGCGAAACGTGCTGCGAGGAAGTCTCAGGCGAAACGGGCTGGACCACCTCGAGCGCGGCGTCTCAGAGCTCCGAGTTGCGGGGGCCTCCTGGTGCCTCCTGGGGCCTCCTGGGGACCTCCTGGAGCTTCCTCCTGGGCCTCCTGTGGCCTCGTGAACTCCACCTGGGGTTTCCTGAAGCCTCTTGGGGCTCCCAGGGGGGATATCTAACCTGTGGCCGTTTGGGCCTCTCCAAATGGAGGGGGGGGGGGCACAAGAGCAGGAAAAATCAACGAATCGACACCGGATGTGTATTAACTTGACACGTTCTGATAAGCGGCCTCCTGGGGCCTCCTGGGAGCCTCCTGGGAATCTCCTGGAGACCCCTGGGGCCTGTCCTGGGCGTCCTGCGGCCTCCTGGTGCCTCCTGGGCCTCCTGGGGACCTCCTGGAGCTTCCTCCTGGGCCTCCTGTGGCCTCCTGAACTCCACCTGAGGTTTCCTGAAGCATCTTGGGGCTCCCAGGGGGGATATCTAACCTGTGGCCGCTTGGGCCCCTCCAAATGGAGGGGGGGGCACAAGAGCAGGAAAAATCAACGAATCGACACCGGATGTGTATTAACTTGACACGTTCTGATAGAGGGCCTCCTGGGGCCTCCTGGGAATCTCCTGGGGGCCCCTGGGGCCTGTCCTGGGCGTCCTGCGGCCTCCTGGACCTCTCTGGGGCCTCCTGAGGCTCGCAGGGTCCCATGGAGGATATGTAACATGTGGCCTTCTGGGCCCCCAGGCTGGACCACCTCTTGCGCAGCATCTGAGAGCTCAGAGTTGCGAGAATATCTTGTGCGAAACAGGCCGGACCACCTTGCGCACGGCATCTCAGATCTCAGAGTTGCAAGGATTTCTCAGGCGAGACGGGCCGGACCACCTCGCGCAGGGCATCTCAGAGCTCAGAAGTTCGAGGATGTCTCAGGCGAAACGGGCCGGACCACCTCGCGCGCGGCATCGGGGAGATCAGAGTTTCGAGGATGTCTCAGGCGAAACGGGCCGGACCACCTCGCGCGCGGCATCTTGGAGCTCAGAGTTGCGAGGATGTCTCAGGCGAAACGGCCCGGACCACCTCTCGCGCGGCATCTGGGAGCTCAGAGTTTCGAGGATGTCTCAAGCGAAACGGCCCGGACCACCTCTCGCGCGGCCTCTCAGAGCTCAGATTTAGGAGGATGTCTCAGGCGAAACGCTCAATCCCGGACAACTCAGAAACGAGAGTTGTGAGGATGTCTCAGGCGAAACGGGCCGGACCACCACATTTGTTTGAGGATGTCTCTGCTTAGCTTTCCCTCGGCCGGAATTAGCTTCTATCACAACAGCACCCCGTTCAGCAAGCTGTTTGGGGAACAATTCATCGTCGCTTCCCCAGAAAATATGGGAACATATGGGCAGTGTGGGGGGGAGGACAGAAGCCCAGAAAATATGGGAAAAGATGGGGGATCCTTTTACTTGTGTGTATTGATTTGTGTGTCCTGGGGCCCCTTCAGCTCAGGAGGGAAAAAAACACACAGACACAATTAATCTTCGATCCCCCAGAGAATGTGGGAACATATGGGCAGTGGGGGGGAGGACAGAAACCCAGAACATATGGGAAAATATGGGGGATCCTTTTATTAGTGTGTATTCATTTGTGTGTCCTGGGGCCCCTTCAGCTCGCGGGGCTGGAGAGACGGGGGTCAGTGCGAACGGGGGTCAGTCAGGGGATCGTTTTTGTATTTCTTGTTTTGCCGATCGGCGCGGGCCCTCGCAGCCCCCCCCCCTCTCGTGCAGCAGATCTTGGCCGTTTTTGGCGCCTGTTTCAGGCAGGTGGGGTTCCTCCCCCATCGGCCGCACTGCTGCAAACAGTCGCGCCAGACCCCCTTCCCCCCCCTTCCGCCCAATGGTGAAACGCCGAATAAGAAAACGCCCCCCAGAGCGCCAGATCCTGCAGGATCCTGCAGGGCCAGGGTCGCACTGACCTGGGCTTGGGTGCAGGATCCTGCAGGATCCTGGAAGGCCTGGATTGCCCGGGTCAGTATATCCCCAAGGTTCGGGGGAGGAGAAGTCGAATTGTGGATCGACCACACAATTAGCCTGGCGAAGGACCCAACCATATGCAGTTGTGAGTGCCTATTGGGCTAAGGAGCGTGAGAGGGGTGTGCCGATATGGGTGCGGCGGGCGCATGCGAACGCAGCCACTGGGGCCTTCGGTGGAGCTCCCTGTGGGGCCACAACGTGTGAGGGGTGTGCCGATATGGGTGCGGCGGGCGCATGCGAACGCAGTCACTGGGCCGTCGGTGGAGCTCCCTGTGGGGTCACTAAACGTGTGTGAGAGGTGTGCCGAAATGGGTGCGGCTGGCGCATGCGGGCGCAGCCACTGGGGCCTTCGGTGGAGCTCCCTGTGGGGCTACGGAACGTGTGAGAGGAGTGTGTATATAAACGTGTGCAGCAGGCGCATGTGAGCGCAGCCACTGGTGCCTTCGGTGGAGCTCCCTATGGGGCCACAAAGCGTGTGAGGGGTGTGCCGACATGGGTGCGGCGGGCGCATGCGAACACAGCCACTGGGGCCGTCGGTGGAGCTCCCTATGGGGCCACGAAACGTGTGAGCGGCGAAGCCAATTTTGGGGTACATGAATTCTGTCTAGTCGAACCCCGACTCGAAGAAGGTACCGATGCCGTTGCCTTGGCCTCGCTTTCGCTTTTTTTGGGGCCTCCTGGAAGGCCCTCGTCGTCACGGCTGGCTTCGCCTCAGAATTCTGGTCCGAGCGCACCCCGAGAGAGGTCTGGTGCGGCATCGGTACCTTTCCGTTTCCCCAGTAGGCGTTCGGCTACGACCACGTCTTCGACTCGCAGGCGACTCAGGAAGAGGTGTTCGAGGCCGTCGGGGCCAGGCTGCTCGCCAACGCGCTCGACGCCTACAACGGCTGCATCTTCGCCTACGGCCAGACGGGCTCCGGCAAGAGCCACAGCGTGGTGGGCAGCGTGCACAGCGAGGCCGAGCAGGGGCTGCTGCCGCGCGCCTGCGCGCGCCTGTTCCAGATGCTGGCGGCAAGGCGCCAGGGCCAGCCCGGCCTGCAGGCCAACGTGCTGGCGAGCTACCTGGAGATCTACAACGAGAGGCTGTTCGACCTCCTCGAGGGGAACGAAGCATGACATAAACATACAAACTCGGAGGTCCGCGCGGATTTCTCGGATCCGCGCGGGACCCTCCGGGTGGCGCCTGTTGGCGCCGCCCCGGCCGGCGCGCTCCTCGCGCCAGGGAGGGGGTCCAGCGCGGATCAGGGAAATCCGCGCGGAGCTCCGAGTATTGCTGTTTCTGTCAGTCTCCGTTCCCCTATCCTCTCCGGGGGCCGCGACGAGCGCGGGGAGCTGCAGGTCCGGCTCCACCCGGGGCTCGGCGCGGTGGTGCCGGGCTTGTCCGAGTGCCCCGTGGAGGGGGGGGGCGACGCGCTGGCCCTGCTGGACTTCGGCGCGAAGCGGCGCGCCACCGCGGCGACGCAGATGAACGCGACCTCCTCGCGCTCGCACGCAGTGTTCACCGTGCAGGTGCACATGGTGCTGCCCGGAAGCGATGGCGCCGGGGAGACCGAGAGCTGGGCCAAGGTCCACTTCGTGGACCTGGCGGGCAGCGAGCGCCAGAAGAAGACGGGCGCGCGCGGCGACCGGCTCAAGGAGGGCATCAGCATCAACAAGTCCCTCACGACGCTGGGGCGGGTGATCTCGGACCTCACCAGGCCTGGCGGCAGGAGCCTGCCGCCCTTCCGCGACTCCAAGCTGACGCTGCTGCTCAAGGATGCGCTCATGGGCAACAGCCTCACGGCGCTCCTCGCCTGCGTGAGCCCCTCGCGGGACAGCCTGGACGAGACGGTCAGCACCCTGGAGTTCGCCTCGAGGTGCAAGCTGGTGCAGACCCAGGCCACGAGGAACGAGCAGTCCAAGCAGGACGTCATCGCGAGGCTCTCCTGCGAGAAGGGCCAGCTCGAGGAGCAGCTGCGGCGGGAGCGCGCCGACAGCGAGCTGCTCTGCGCGCGGCTGCGGGAGGAGCTCGAGCGGGCGGGCCAGCGCCACGCCGCGGAGGAGCGGGCCCTGGAGGAGCGGCGCGCGGCCCAGGCGCGGCTCGAGGAGCTGGAGCTCCAGCACCGCGACCTGCGGCGCGCCAGCGAGGAGCAGCTGTCCGCGGCGCGGGAGCAGCGCCTGGCCGCGGAGCACAGCTGCCGGCTGTCACCGCCCGCCAAGCCACACCCCAACCCAACCCGAAGGCCTCGATTTTTGCCCGCCATTTTGGGTGGGGGGGAGGGGTCGGGGAGCGATGAAAAAACACCTATGGAACTACGGGACGTGAAAACGACCACAGCCACTGCTTTTCTTTTGTTGCCGCCTACCAGTCAGCAGAAACAAAGCAGTGGTTGTGGTCATTTTCGTTAAGCTTGGCACCAGGGAAATGACCACAACCACTGCTTCTTTTTCGGCCGGCTGGAAGGCGGCGCAAACAAGAAGCAGTGGCTGTGGTCATTGTCCCGTTCCGCAGGAACCCGTACCCCCCCCCACCCGAAATTGGGGTCTTCGGGTTGCGTTGGAGAGTGGGCTGGTCGGTAGTCAGGCTGCTGCAGGAGCGGGAGCGGCTGCAGGAGCGGGAGCTCCGGCGCAAGAGCGAGGAGCTGGACGCGCTCGTGCGGGAGAAGCGGGAGGCGGAGGCCGCGGCGGGTCCTCCCGGCGCCACGATCCCTTCGCGGCGTCGAGCCCCAGAGCTCTCGGCCCCGGCCCCATGGACGGGTGCTTCCTCCCGAGCCGATCTTGAACGGTCCCGGGGCTCGGTGGGAGGCCCCCCAGGGGCTGAAGATACCGTCGAAGCGCACAGTAGGGAGGAGCAGCTTTCTTACAGGCCAACTGGAGACCATTTCTTTATTGCTTGGGGCATGACGGGCGTCATGGCCCCCCCCCCCCCCCCTATGACGTAACGCTCCCCCCCCCAGTGCGCTCCGGGCACTGCCGCCGTGCGTATTGGGATCCGCGTAGGTGTCCGCGTAGAAATCAATCTGCATAGGAATCTGGTCCGCAGTCGTCGTCGTCGTCGTCGTCGTCGTCGTCGTCGTCGTCGTCGTCGTCGTCGTCGTCGTCGTCGCTCGTGGCTCGTGGCTCGTGGCTCGTCGCTCGTCGCTCATCGTCGTCGTGCGCGCGGACGCGGCTGGAGCCTGTTTTTTATTCCGGGCCGATGACGGCAATCATTTGGGGGGTGGAGGGGGTCGATGACGTCGCGCTTCGCGCCGGCGGCGCCTGGGAATGCTTAGTAGTAACGGAGGACGGGTGGCACCAGCATGTAAGTGGCGATCTGCACCACAACGCCTGTGTACACCTCAGTGCTTGCGTGCACCACGGCGCCTGTGTACACCACACCGCCTATGCACACCACAGCAGCCGCGTGCAACACAGCGTCAGTTTGTGCCACCGCGCGTGCGGGCACAACAGCTCTTGTGTACACCGCAGCGCCTGCGTACGCCACATCAGCCGTGTGCAACACAGCAATGTGCACCACAATGGCTGCGTGCATTGCAGTGCCTGTGTACACCACGGCGCTTGTGTGCACCACAGCAACCGTGCGCAACACAGCACCAGTGTTGTATGTAGAATGTTAGAAAGAATCGTTATGACAAAATGGAGCGTTTGTGGATTCCACCGAAAACACAAGAAAATAATCCTATGGACAAGGGAGCGCCAGGGGAATCTACGAGTCCTTCCGCAGCAGATCGTCCCGTATAGGCTCCTTCTGCTTGTCCTATGCACGCAGGCACTATTGTGTACAATAGCGCTGCGTTGCACGCGGATGCTGTGGTGTAGACAGGCGCTGTGGCGTGCACAGGCGCCGTGGTGCACGCAAGCACTGTGGTGTACACAGGCGCTGTGTTGCACATGGTTGCCTCCGGTGTGCACATGTGCACCGGCGCTGTAGTGTACGCAAGCACTGCAGTGTACACAGGCGCTGCGTTGCACACGGTTGTTGCGATGTACGTTGGCGCTGTGGTGTACACGCGCGCTGTGGTGCACGCGAACGTTGTGGTGTACACAGGCGCAGGGGGGCAGATCGCCACCTACATGCTGCTCGCGTCGTCGTCGTCGTCGTCGCTTGTCGCTCGTCGCGTCGTGCGCGCGGGCGCGGCTGTGGTGCCGGAGCGACACGGCGGGGGGGGGGGGGCGTTACGTTATACCCCCCCCCGCCCCCCCCCCCATGACGCCCGTCATCGCCGAACATAAAGAGACGCTCTCCTACCCTTGCATCCTTGCCCTTTCGGCCCATCCGTGGCCACTCTCGCTGGCCGCGCCCCGCTCGAAAGGTGTGTACATGGCCTCCCTAGGCCCTCGCATCCTTACCGTGCATCCTTATTCTACGCCTCGACTGCAGCGAAAAACCCTTCGTCGCGTTACAGTGGAGACCCATGCCCAGAAACACCCTGCTCGCCTCGAGGGTGCCCTGGGTTTCTTGGGTTTTGATGGTTTAGCTATGGAAAGCGCGACGTCCCCACACCAAAGACCAATGGACGTCCTGGGGTCTCAGGGCTGGGCTTCTTGTGGCAGGCTTCTTGTGGTCGAGCTCCTACTGTAGAAGTGTTCTTCGTGTCTGGGCTCTCCACCTTGGCGTGGTTTTCATCTGTGGCATCTCCACGGGGCCCCGGGCCCGCGGCGAATGGGGGACATGCTCAAGGCGTGCACGTCCCTCCATAGGAGGAATGCGCAAGAATGGTAAAAGTCAGGGGAGGACTTTCCTATGATTTTGCTTGAGTGCTCTCTTTTTTTGTTGTTCTTTATTATTTTGGACAATTATAACTATCATTATTCTTCTCGTTGTTATTATTATACTTCTTCTTATTCTCGTTCTTCTTATTCTCATTACTTTCCTTCCCGACTCGAAGGGGGGCCCGAGGCCGAGGCCGCGGCGCGGGCCGGCGAGGCGGCAGGGCCTCCGGAGCCCGTGCCCGGCGGCGGGGCGGGCGCCCGCGAGGCGGGCGGCGCCGCGCCGGCGGCCGCTGGGCCAGGCGGCGGCGCGGGCGGGGAGGGCCGCGCGGCGGCGGCGGGCGCGGGCGCGGCGCCCGCGGGCGACGACGGGCCGGGCGAGTACACGGTCGTGAGGCTCGGGAGCCTTGAGACGGGGGTCAATGCCAAGGGGGTCAGGCAGAGCGCCAGATCTTGCAGGATCCTGCGAAGACCCCCTCTGGCTGACCTGGGTTAGCGAGCCGCTCGTGGCCGCGAGGCGGCCGCGCATGTTGGCTGACCCGGGTTTGCGAAGATCTGCGTTGCAGTTTTTTTTCTTGCGTTGCAGTTTTCGGTTTCCTGCTGACCCGGGTCTGGATTCACCCGGGTCAGAAGATCCCCGAGAGGCATGGGGGCCCAGACATGCTCGCGTCGTGGGAGAAGCCCTGCGGCGCAAGACCAGGTAGATGGCCAGGGCCCCGGGGAAGGGGGCCCGATGAGTGGCAGGGCCCCGGAGCCTTCGGATGGGCCAGCATCACTGAACCAGGTCTGCCATAGCTGGTGTTTCTTCGGGTGATGGCAGTTCCGATTAGTGGAAATGGGACGGGGGGGCGCCCCCGGTACAGATCGCTAAACCAGGCTCAACTAAACCCAGTGCTACCAACGCCCGACAAGAGGGGGTCCAGCTGAAAGGGGGTGGTGCAATAGATTTTGGGGCAAGTGTACTGCACATGTGTTGCGCCAGAGAATTGTGGTGCACTGGTTCTGGAGAATGGTCGGGAACCAATGGATGAAAACCTGGTTCCGGAGAATGGTCGGGACTTCCAGGGACCCCGTGTTGCAACAGTCAGGACGTCGCATGCCCGAGGAGCACACGGTCGGGAGGCAGCGGGCGTCCGAGGTCGGGCATGCCCCTTTCTACAGGAGGAGCAGTCAAGAATAGGCAAAAATGTAGTGTGGGCGCGATTTTCCGATTATCTTTGACCATTTTGTATTTGACTATTTTGTATTTGACCATGTTCTCCCAACCATCCGCCTGTAGGAGGACATGCCCGACCTAACGGGCTTCTTGAGAGGGGGGTCCATGCAGACGGGATCTCCGAGCAAGGGGCAAAGTAGGGTCCCGAGACCCACTCAGGCAACCTGGTTTGGGAAGAATCCGACATGTTCCACAGTCCCGTGCAGAAGATCTTTCTCACAGGTCAGCCAGAGCGCCAGATCTTGCAGGATCCTGCGGAGCCAGGGGTGCACGGACCTGGGTTTGCGCGCAGGATCCTGCAGGATATCCTGCAGGATTTTGCAGGATTTTGCAGGAAACCTGAATGACCCGGGTTTGCGCTGGCCTGGGCCAGTAGGAAACCCGAAGGCAGACCCCTGGGGTCCCTCACCGGCCTTTGGGGCCGTCAAAAACCGGCCCGGGGCGAAAAATCGGTCCCAGGGAATGTCTTTGAGCGAGTTCCACTGCTCCCAAAGTGCCCTCTCGCAAGCGTCTGGGACACAGATGCTTACTTCAACATAATGGATCGCAGATCCCCTGCGGCGGATTCAGGCCACTTGCGTGTACAGTGCCGTTTTTAATACATGCTCCGCGTGCGGATCATGTATCAAGAATGCAGGGATTTATGATTAAAAACAACGATGAGTCCATGCATCAATTTATTCATACATTAATCATGTATCAAAATCCTATTTTAAAAAATCCTATGTATCAAAAACTGCCCTGTAATGGATCGCAGATCCCCTGCGGCGGATTCAGGCCACCTGCGTGTGGTGGCTCTGCGAGCAGTGGCATGCGCTTGTGTCTAGAAGGGGTCGAGGCCTCTGCGGGTCGACCTCTGAGGGTATGACGCCCGGGGCTCGTGAGAGGCTCCTGGGCGGCCTCGCCGGCCCTTGGCAAAAACCATCGCCCTCCCGTGGCGTCCCTCCTCGCCTCGCCCCAGGACGCACGTGTTGTGCGGCCGCAGGGGGAGGCCCGGAGGGCGCGGGGGGCGTCACGGAAGGTGCTCGTCGCAGAATGGGGCCGGCCAGGCCGCGCCCGAGAGGCAGACTTGGGTCACGTCGGGCCGCTCCACGCGCTCGCGGCGCCTGGCGCAGCTGGGCGTCGGCGCCGCGGTGGCCGTGGTGGAGGTGGCGCGCCTCGCGGACGAGCAGCGCATCCGCGGCCGCATCGAGGAGCCCGCCGGCTGGCTCCCAGAGGAGGGAAAGGTACCGATCCCGCCACAGATCCCGCCACCGATGCCGCCAGCGATCCCGCCCCCCTTTCTCAGTATCGTTCAACCGACCCTGATCCCCATCCCCACCCCCTTCGGGACCCCCACCAAATTCCCTCCCCCCCCCCCCGTTGGGGATATGCCCCTCGAAGCCCGAAGGGAACGGCCTATCTCCCCATCTAGGGGGGTAAATCGGCCAGTGGGGCCCAGGCCACGCCGCAGGGGGTAGGGATCGGATCAACGATGCTCGCTTTCCTCGTTTTCGCCTCTTTGGGCCTCCTGGGAGGGCCTCGTCGCCACGGCCGGGTTCGCCTCGGAACCATGGACAGGGCGCACCCCGGGGGAGTGGTCTGAGGAGCAGGGGCACCCATCCTCGGCTCCGCGCAGGAGTGGCCCTTCGCCAGAGTCACCTCCGTGCGGGCCCACGGGACCCCCCCCCGCCGCACTGGCTCGAGCGCCTGGATTTGGCCCCCCCAGAGAGCACTCTTGCCCAGGGCCGCTCTTGCGTGGGAGCGACGGCGCCGGCTTCCTCTCCCCTCTCGTCCTCGTTTGGCCTCGGAGCGAGCCTCGGCCGCCCCGACCACGTCTTGGACCCACGTCGACGAGGTCCCAAGAACATGCGAGCGGCGGTATCTTTTGGGTTCCCCCAGGTTCTCCCTATGGGGCTACGGAACGTGTGAGGGGTGTGCCAAAGTGAGGGGGGTGACGGGAGGAGGGAGGAACGGGAGGAGAAAGGGGAGGAAGGAAGGAAGGAAGGAAGGAAGGAAGGAAGGAAGGGAGGAACGCGGGGACCGCCTCTTCCAAACGAGGGCCCGACACCACGGGACGGTTGGGAAAAAACATGCGAACGGCGACATCTCTTGGTTCCGCCAGGTTCTCCATCGAGGACACCGCCGACTGCTTCCGCTGGGCGGTCCGGGGCGGCGGCGGCGCCGCCGCCGCCGCCGCGTCGACCGAGGGGAGCGAGTCGGCGGAGCCGGGGGGCCCGGAGGAGCCTCCCCGCGGGGGCGACCGCGGGGAGGAGGAGCTGCGGGAGCGCCTGGAGCGGGAGCGCGAGGCGCAGCTGGCGCGCGAGCGCGAGCTGCTGTCTCAGATCGGGGAGCAAAGAGTGGCATGCATCGGCGGCGAGCGAGGGGGGCGGAAAGCGAGAAGGAGGAGGCGTCCTCAGAAGGCGACAGGGCTTCTCAGAAGCCCTCGCGCCTTCTGAGAGGCTTCCTGTGTCTTCGGGGGAGGCTCAGAGAACTTCTCAGAAGTCTGGGGAACTTCCGAGCCTTCTGAGGAGGCCTCCACTTTCTCGCTTCCCCCCCCATCGCTCGCCGCCGAATATAAGCATAGCCTCGAGGCGCCGAAGCAAGAACCACTTTGAGCTCAGCAGGGGCTCGGACTTTGGGCCCTTCTTTAGGTCTGGGTCGGGGAGCCTGCCCTAATCGTGGCCTGGGGTGGCCACGGCCAGGAAACCCGTTTCGTTGCTTCTTTGGCGTTCCTTTTGGCAGCGCGTCGACATTTTCGGAGGTCCGCGCGGATTTCTAGGATCGGCGCCGGGGGCCCCCCCTTGGCGGCGCCTCCAGCGCCGCCCCTGTCGCGCTCCGCGCGCCTGGGAGAGGGGGGCCCAGCGCCGATCTGAGAGGGATCCGCGCAGACCTCCGAAGGATTCCAGTCGATGTCACTCAGGAGGGAAAGAAACACACAGACACAATTCATCGTCGATTCCCCAGAAAATATGGGAAAATATGGGAAATGGGGCGGAAGGCAAAAATCCAGAAAATATAAGAACATATGTGGAATTATTTTATTTGTGTATATTTATTTGTGTGTCCTTGGGCCCCTTCTGTCACCGCTTGTTCCCCGATGCAGATCGAGGCGTTGAGGGGCGTGCAGGAGAGCTTCGCCCTCGACCAGGCGCAGCTCGACGCGAAGCGCGACGCGCAGCGGAGGCAGCGGGAGCAGGAGCTCGCCGAGCTGGGGATGCACGCCGTCGGCATCGAGGCGGAGGACCTGCCCCTGGCGCCGCGGCTGGTCAACCTGCACCCCGACCCGGCCCTGGGCGGCTGCCTCGTCTACTACCTGCCCCTCGGGGAGACCTGCATAGGCCTAGGCCACCCAAGTGGGGTCGAAGCAGAGGGGGGTCGGCGGATGGCGCCGCAGCGCCGACGCGTCGGCGATGCGGCTCGATGTGGGGCCTGATGGTGTTCACGCCGACGTCGCCAGAGCGTCGCCAACGTCGCCGATGCATCGCCGATGCATCGCCGATGCATCGGCGACGCGGCGCGAGCCTCCGACCCCACCTGCTCGGACCCCACCTGGGAGGCCTTTCAGTAGGCTCCGAGCGGCGGCGCTGCCGCGTGACTCTGACGGGGCTGGACAGCTGGAGGGAGAGCACCGCGGCACAGAACGCAGTCGCTGTTCTTTTGTTCGCCGTTTCGCCGGCCTGCGCGGGCCCCCGTCCCCCCCCCCCGCGCCCCCCTTCCCACGGGCCAGATCTTGCCTGCTTCTGGCGGCTGCTGTTGGTGACTGGTCAGGATCCTGCTCCCCAGTCTGCTGGCGCGGCTGGTAGAGGCAGATCGATGCAGCACCGGTCCAGACCCGTGCTTAAGTCGGGCTTGTCCCTCTACAGGAGGAAGATTCAAAATTATCCCAGTGCAACCCTATCTAGGAGTTGGAGCATTTAGGAAAGCAACATCTACATCTACACCGACAGCTACATTTTCATCTACACCTGCACCTACATCAACATCAACATCAACAGCGAGACGCACATCTACATCTACATCGACACCTGCACTTACACCTACATCTACATCTACATCTACATCTACATCTACATCTACATCTACATCTACATATACATCTACATCTACATCTACATCTACATCTACATCTACATCTACATCTACATCTACATCTACATCTACATCTACATCTATGTCTATAGCTATATCTATATCTATATCTATATCTATATCTATATCTATATCTACATCTACATCTACATCTACATCTACACCTACATCCACATCTACACCTACACCTACATCTACATCTACACTTTCGCATTGGTTTTGCTTTTGCTTTGCATTGCCTTTGCTTTTGCTCTTGCCTTTTCTTTTGCCTTTGCCTTTGCTTTTGCTTTTACTGTTGCTTTTGCTTTGCCTTTGATTTTGCTTTTGCTTGATATTGTTTTTGCTTTGCCTGCGCACAGACACACACACACGCATGTTTTCGCTATGCCATGCTATGCTATGCTATGCTGCGCTATGCTATGCTATGCTATGCTGCGCTATGCCATGCTATGCTATGATATACTATGCTAGGCTATGCTATGCTATGCTATGCTGCGCTATGCTATGCTATGCTATGCTATGCTGTGCTGTGCTGTGCTGTGCTGTGCAATGCTACGCTATGCTATGCTATGTTGCGCTGTGCTATGCTAAGCAATGCTACGCTATGCTATGCTATGCTGCGCTATGCTATGCTATGCTATGCGATGCGATGCTATGCTATACTGAGCTATGCTAGGCTATGCTATGTTATGCTATGCTATGCTATGCTTGGCTATGCTATGCTATGCTATGCTATGCTGTGCGAATGCTGCGCTGCGCTATGCTGCGCTGCGCTAAGCTAAGCTATGCTAAGCAAAGCTTTGCTAAGCTAAGCTAAGCTAGGCTAGGCTAAGCAAAGCTAAACTAAGCTAAACTAAGCCAAGCTAATCTAAGTTAAATCTAAGCTAAACTAAGCTACGATGATACACGCCAAGCTAAGCTAAGCTAAGCTAAGCTAAGCTAGGCTAGGCAAAGCGAAGCTAAGCTAAGCTAAGCTAATATGATATACGCTAAGTTAAGCTAAGCTAAGCTTAGCTTAGCTTAGCTGGGTGAACCCAGGGGGCGCAACTGGGGTAACCGCGGGGCGGATACTGGGGGAACCGCCCGGGGCGGTGTGCACTGCCCGGCCCCTTTACGAAAGAGAGTAAGAACCCTCTAGGCAGAGCCTAGGTAGGGAAATAGTCAAATGATAGTCATGGGATGTTTTTTGAGCATTTTCGGATTATTTGTGAATATTTTTGGAATATTGTTAAACATATTCCTCCAACATCTGTCTATAGGGGGACACGCCCGATTTAAACCCATACCCCTCCCACCCCCCATCCGTCGGCCAAACGTCGAAACCCAGAATAAAAAACGGCAAAAGGAGCGCCGCGCAGGTTCCTCTCGGGGCTGCGCCAGGACCCCCCGCCCTGGCGCGCGGAGCGCGGCAGGGGTGGCGCCCGAGGCGCCGCCAGGGTGGCCCCAGCGCCCATCCGAGAACTCCGCGCGGAGCTCCGGAAGCTGATGGCTGTGCCGTGGTGTCTTCCTCTGACATCGGGGCAGAGGTTCGAGGGAGGAAAAGACACCCGGACCCGACAAGTGGCGTTTGCTACACGGCCTTGGGCGTTTACGGAACAGCCCGGCCCTGTTCGATTCCTTCTTTGGGTGCGTTTACCAAACGGCTCCGCGTGTCGGGGTGGTTATATTTCGAGTTATTTCGGGGCGGCCTCCGTCTGGCCGGCGCTTGTGTGCTTCTCAAGCTGAGCTCGGTATTTTTGCGTTGCACTCCTCCTCAGTCGTTTTCTTTCCCTCGAAGAGAAAAACTGCCGAACAATACACCTTCGGCGCTCTGCGCGGATCTCTTGGATCCGCGCCCGGGCTCCCTGGCGGCGCCTCCAGCGCCGCCCCTGGCGCGCTCCGCGCGCCAAGGAGGGGGGTGCCCAGCGCAAATCCAAGGAATCCGCGCAGACCTTCGAAAGTTTCTGCTTATGTGCTTGTTTCTCCCTCTATTCGGGCGTTGCTAAAAGTGCCCCTGGCCCAAGGTGCCCCCAGCTTTTCGCTCCATTTTGGGGGCCCTGGGGGTGCTCTGGAGCCCGTCTGGGCTTCCCCGAGAATTCTGGGGGCACCTTGGGCCAGGGGTACTCCTGGCAACGCCCGATCTACTCTTCTGGGGGTGGACTCCCCTGAGATCTGATGTCATGTTTTTTTCAATACAGGGTCCCTGGAAGTCTCGACCCACTCCCCAGGACCAGTTTTTCATTTTTTTTTTTTTTGTTTTGTTTTTTTTGTTGTTGTTTTTTGCTTGTTATTTTTTTACGATCCCGAGGCCCGACGAGGGCCCCTAGTGGCCGAACTCTGCGAAAAACCTCCGTCTTGTTTTTTTTCAATACGTTGGATGTCTGGGTCTCTGCCCCCCTGGAGGTGTGCGCGATCGCCAACGAGGCGAATGAGGCGCTCACCGTGCGGCCGCTGGGCGGCGGGCTCGTGCGCGTGAACGGCCTCGCGGTGGACGCCTCCGCGGGCCAGCGCCTCTGCCACGGCGACCGCCTCGCCGTCGGCCGTGCCTACATGCGAGGGAGAGAGGAGGGCGGCACAGGGCAGCAACTTTCGGAGCTCCGCGCGAGGAGGAGGAGGAGGAGGAGGAGGAGGAGGAGGAGGAGGAGGAGGAGGAGGTGGAGGAGGAGGAGGAGGAGGAGGAGGAGGAGGAGGAGGAGGAGGAGGGGCTTTCTCGGATCGGCGCTGCCCCCCCCCGTCGCAGGGCTCACTTCGGTTCCTCCGATTCGCGATTTTCGATGTCGACTGGTTCCGGTTCCGATGCGACTCGGCCTCGCAGTCCGGTTTGGGATCCGATTTCTCACTGGATGCCTACTAGCCTGCCGAATTCCGCCGATTCGGCTTTCCCCGACTCGGCTGCCGATTTCCTCCGATCCGATCGATTTCGACTGCCGATTTCCTCGATCCTGGGCTCTCCTGCCTTCGGCATCACCCAGGCGTGCTGCGTGGGCCCCACAGGGGGTTGACGCGCGCGCTCAGAGATCTCAAGGCAGATGCTCGGTGCCGGGCGTTCTGACCGTCCTGCCTTGGCAGCGCTATGCTGTGTGCCTTGCTGCTCCGCGCTCGTGCTGGTGCTCGCTGCCCATAGAACGGGATACTCTGTGGCGATTGTGCCATATGGCCGGCTCGGACGTGTGCCTCCAATATGGGGCGCAGCGTGCTAGCTATACCAGTGTGCTCCTCTGCGCCCCACCCCTCGCGGCGCCTCGGTGCGCTCCGCGCGCCATGGATGATGGGCTTGTTTTCCACCACCACCACCACAAGTTCGAGTGGGAGGGGGTCCTCCTCCTCCTCCTCCTCCTCCTCCTCCTCCTCCTCCGCCTCCGCCTCCTCCTCCTCCGCCTGCTCCTGCTCCTCCTCCTCCTCCTCCTCCTCTTCCTCCTCCTCCTCCTCCTCCTCCTCCTCCTCCTCCCCCTCCTCCTTCCCCCTCCAGCTGGTGGTGGTGGTGGTGGAAAACACGCCCATCAGAGGGGGGGGGGGTCCCAGCGCCGCTCCGAGACGCCCGCGCGGGGCTCCGACGGTCGGCGCCTCTGCAGCTTCTCTCGGCTCCTCGGCGCGTCTTCCAGGCCCAGATCCCGCGGGCGCGGAGCGCCTCGGAGGACGCCGCCGCGCGCCCCGAGGAGGGCAACTTCGAGCGCGCCATGGAGGAGCGCCGCCCGCCAGACCACCCCCGACCCCAACCCGAAGCCATCAATCTCGCAGGCCTGGAGGTTGGCACCAGCACCAGTCTCGGCGGTGTGCCTCCACGGAGGGAAGGAGATCCCGATCTCGGTGATGGTGGTCATATTCTGGCTTCCAGGGTGGCCGAAATATTACCACCCACGCCAGAATCTTGCATCATCTTCCCCCCCATGGAGGCACCCCCCTGCGCTGGTGTTGGTGCCAATTTCCAGGCCTCCAACAATCTGCCCTCCATTTCTGGTGGGGGATGGGGGTCGGGGAGCGTTGAAAGAACACGTGGAACCCGTACCCCCCCCCATCCAACCCGAAACTCGGGTCGAGTTCGGGCCTTCGGGTTGGGCTGGGGTGGCCTGGTGGGCAGTCAAGAGGAGATCTCGGCGGGTGCCGAGGTGGACCCGCAGTGGGAGAGGGGCGTGCAGAGGGCGATGCAGCTGGCGAGGGCGGACTTCGGGCCGGAGGCGGCGGGGCGCCTGCTTGCGCAGGCGATCGAGGAGGATGGAACGGCAGAACCATGCACTTTTGGACCCTGTCTTGAGTCGGGCCTGTCCCTCTACGGGAGGAGTATTCAAAAATAGTCCAAAAATGATTTGGGGACTATTTTTGGAGTATCTTTGGGCTATGTTTGAGCATTGTTGTTGTTGTTGTTGTTGTTGTTGTTGTTGTTGTTGTTGTTGTTGTTGTTGTTGTTGTTGTTGTTGTTGGTGGTATTGTTCATTGTTCGTCCAGAATCCGCCTGTAGGGGGACACGCCCGACTCAAACCTTGTCTGCTTTTGGCGGCTGCTATAGGTGACTGGTCAGGATCCTTCTCCCCAGTCTGCTGGCGCGAATGGCAAAGGCAGATCGATTTAAGCACCGGTCCAGACCCGTACCCCCCCCCCACCCCCCACCCTTCGGCCAAACGTTGAAACCCAGAATAGAAAACGCCACCAGGGGCGCCGCGCAGATTCCTCTCGGGGTTGCGCCGGGACCCTCCCTCCCTGGCGCGCGGAGCGCGCCAGGGGCGGCGCCGGAGGCGCCACCATGGGGGGCCCAGCGCCGATCCGAGAACTCCGCGGGGATCCCCGAAAGTGTATGTTTATGTTTTTTTTGTTGTGCGCCTCCAGGCGAGGAAGGCGTCGGAGGCCTGCAAGACCGCCAACAGCGTGCTGCGGCAGATGCCCGCCAGCTGGACCGACGGCGTGGTCGGGTTCGACCTGTCGGTCATGTTCGACTCTCACGGGCTGCCAGAGGTGCCCTGACATTTCGAGGCCTCCCAAATGGACTCCGAGTATATTCGAAGACCACAGATGGGAATAAACGAACTTTCGGAGATCCGCGCGGACCCCCGACCGCGTATGTTTATGCTTATGCAGTTCTTTGCTTCTCTGTAGCGCATGGGGTCGAAGGATCGCGCCGCATCGCCGACGCATCGCCGATACGGCTCGACGTGGAGCTCGGCCTCTTTTTCGCCGACGTCGCCGATGGATCGCCGATGCATCGGCGATGCATCGGCGATGCGGCGCGATCCTTTCGCCCCATCTTCTCGGACCTCCTTTGGGAGGCCTCTGCGCCCACCGAGTCAAAGTTTTGCGCTGCGCGGCCCCAAGAATCGGGGATGGACAGACCTCCTACCCTGACACGTCGATTAAGGAATTGGCTGTTTTCGTTTCGCGAGAGGGCGTCGCGGCCGTCATTTTTGCCGGTCCAGGTCCGTCGATTTCGGTCCCAGGCCGTTTTCAGTAAGGGGAGGTCTACTAAAGGGAGGTTTGTCCACCGCCGAAAGAAGGCCCCGGCCCCCTCCCCTGGGGCTCGTCCTCCGCCCCCGATCCGCTTCTGACATGGCGCCGAGGGGCCCGATGCCGGGCGCCAGAGGCCGAGGTCGGAGAGCCCGAGATCGAGGGAATAACTTACCTCCTCCTCCTCCTCCTCCTCCTCCTCCCTTCCTCCTCCTCCTCCTCCTCCTCCTCCTCCTCCTCCTCCTCCTCCTCCTCCTCCTCCTCCTCCTCCTCCTCCTCCTCCTCCTCCTCCTCCTCCGCCTCCTCCTCCTCCTCCTCCTCCTCCTCCTCCTGCAGGAGTACGGAATCGACATGCGTCCCGAGGTCCAGCTGAGACGCCCCTGCGCACCCACCGTTCCCCCCCCACGGGACGCCCTGGGGGCGACGTCGGCGCCGCTCCGCTCCGCCCTTCCCCGCTCCGCTCCCGAGAGCATGAGCATGCGAGGCGCGCCGGGGAGGGGGGCCCCGCGCCGAGCCAAGGCACACGCGCCCAGACGCCCGACGTCGTTATTTTCTCGCAGCGTCGACCCCCAGAGGTCTGGACCCCTGCCCCTGGACGGGCCTTTTCAATCCCGAGTCGTTTTTTGACGGTTCTGAGACCCCCGGAGGCCGAACTGAGTGCAGAGCCTCTCGTCGTGGTTTTTGCACCGCGCGAGGGGGGGTCTGCGGGGGGAGATCTCCCAGAGTGTTTGCCTGTGCAGTTCGGGGCTCCTTCTGCGCTGCGTGCCGTTGTCTGTTCCTCCAGAGGTGTGCGTCGTTGCCCGCCGCGAGAGTCCGCCGGGCCCCGCCGACGCCCTCCGCGGGAGCGGCCCCAGTGCCGGCATCTGGGAGGTCGAGGCGTTCTGGGGTGACCGGCTGCCGGCGATGCTGGAGGCCCTGACCTCTCGGGCGTTGCGCAGTGGGTCACCGAGCGCGTTCCACTACTCGCAAAGAAGTACCTCCTCGCAAGCGTCAGTACAAAACATGTCCTCATCTACGTAAAGTGTCGTAAATCCCTCTTGTCGGATCCAGGCCATTTGCGAGCAGCTACTTTGCGAGTAGTGGAACGCGCTTGCCTAGTGGGGGGGGCGGTGGCTGTCAAGGGAGGAAAACCACCCAGACCGGACAATTGGCGTTTGCCAAGCGGCTCTGGGCGTTTACGAAACCGCCCTGCCCCGTTCGATTCCTGCTCTGGGTGCGTTTGCTGAACGGCTTCGCGTGTCGGGCTGGTTCTTATCGGGATGGATTTTCTGCCCTCTATAGACTGGGAGGGAGAGGCCCCGAGATCCTGGCGTTGCAGATTTTTTTTGCACGGGGCGTCTTCGCCCAATCTCGAGCCCCGGGACCCTCACAGATCCATCTGGCTCAAGAGAGGACGCAGGAAGCTGGGCTCCGGGGCTCCGGTTGTGGTTTTACACGATGTGGCGATTTCTTCGCAGCCTCGGATCTCAGGGAGCGTGCACCTTTGGGGTCCCATGGGGAGCCCCTTCAAACAAGAGGTGCCATTGTCGTGCTCTCGAGGGTCCCCCTGAGGCCTAAGAGTGGCGCGAAAAGTGCACGTTTTTTTTCTTCCCGCTCGGCCACGCGCAGAGGGGTATAGGGGTGGTGGTGGGAAGGCTTCTCAGAAGGAGGCTGCCTCTCAGAAGGCGGCGCTTTCTTAGAAGCAGCCTCCTTCTAAGAATCAGCCTCCTTCTAAGAAGCAGCCTCCTAAGAAGCAGCCTCCTAAGAAGCCTTGCCCCCTTCCCCCTACGGTCGGACCAAGATATAAGATCGTGGTCGGTTCGGGGAGGGTGCCCTAATTTTCTTCGTGCTTGTTGGATGTTCTTGTGCATCCTGGGGAGGGCACCCCTGGATAATCTTCAGTTTTGGGCCGGCGTAGGGTCTCATGTTCTTGAAGGATGTTCTTCTGATCTGGGTCTGACTGTATCGCCTCTGTGCGCGCTGCCGCCTCCCCCCCGACTGATCCCCCCCTTGCAGCAGCGCCGCTTACCCCTTCCCCTTCCACTGCAGGGCTCGAGCTGAACGGTGCTCTGGCGATTCCGTGGGTTGGTTTCGTCGTTGCGCGTTTCCTTCCGCAGCAGAGGCAGAACGAGCACAGACAGAGCGAGGGAAAACGACAGTCAAAGCGACAACGAACGACACTGCTCAGCTCGAGAGCCTCCTCCTCCTCCTCCTCCTCCTCCTCCTCCTTCTGTTAGTCCTCCTCTTCCTCCTCCTCCTCCTTTTCCTTCTGTTCCTCCTCCTCCTTCTGTTCCTCCTCCTCCTCCTTCTCCTCCTCCTCCCCGCGGGCCGGCCGCCCGCCCCCCCCGGCAGCAGCGCCCCCCTGGGGAGGCCCTGACCTCGAGCGGCGTGGCCGGTGCCGACCCCGAGGACGGCGAGCTCCCGGAGGAGCTGGGCGGCGCGCCCCGGAGCAGGGTCGAGGAAGAAAAAGGGAGTGGAGGAGGAGGAGGAGGAGGAGGAGGAGGAGGAGGAGGAGGAGCAGGAGCAGGAGGAGGAGGAGGAGGAGGAGGAGGAGAGGAGGAGGAGGAGGAGGAGGAGAGGAACAGGACGATTAGGAGTGGAGGAGGAGGAGGAGGAGTGGAGGAGGAGGAGGAGGAGGAGGAGGAGGTGAGGAGAGGAGGGAGGAGGGAGGAGGAGAGGAGACGGAGGAGGCGGAGGAGGCGGAGGAGGAGGCGGAGGAGGAGGAGGTGGAGGAGGGGGGGGGAGGAGGAGGTCTCCCCCTCCTAGATCCGTTTTCCCTCGTCTCCCCCCCTCCCTCCCTCCCACCTTCTCCCCCCCTCCCTGTTCTCTACTCCCCTCTTCTCCCCCTCTTTCCCCCCTCCCTCTTCTCCCCCCCTCCTCTCCCCCCTCCCTCTTCTCCTCCCTCCCACTTCTCCCCCCCTCTTCTCCCCCTCCCCCCTCTCCCCCCCTCTCCTTCTCCTTCTCTTCTTCCCGTGTGTTCCAGCAGTCCAGGCTGGGGTGGTTCTTCCTGGCCGAGCACGCCGACTGCGCCGTCCGGAAGTACCTCGAGTACTTTGGGAATGCCGCCTACAAGACGACATGCCGCGCCCCCGCGCGCGACGACGTGTATGTTTGAATGTGTGTTTGCGTGCATGCGTGCGCGTGCGTTTCGATGCATCTGTGTCCGCGCAAGTGTATGTGTTCGTGTTTGTATGTGTGCGTGCGGGCACGTATGTATTTATGGAAGTGTTTGTGTGTGTGTGTGCGTGTGTGCGTGTGTGTGTGTGTGCGCGTGCGTGGAAATATGGGTGCGTGGGTGCGTGTGTGTGTGTGTGTGTGTGTGTGTGTGTGTGTGTTGATGTGCGCGTGCTCATGTGCGTTAGTCGTGCGCGCGAACGCGTGCGTGTGTGTGCGCGTGCGCGTGTCCGCGCGGTTGTCTGGCTGCTCGTTCGTCTGCGCGTGTGCGCGTGTGTGTGCGTGTGTGTGCGCGCGCGGCGTGCGCGCGAGCGCGCGTGCGCGCGCGCGTGTCTGCGCGCGTGAGCGCTTGTCTATGTAGATGTGTGCGTGTGCGAACGTGTGTGCGCGTGTATATATATATATATATATATATGTGTAGAATTGGACGAAATACCGCCCCCCCCCAGCCCCAGGTGCCGCGCCCCAGACCGCCCCGGGGCCGACCCGAAGGGGGCCCGAGAGCGGGGGCAGGGGGCGCCCGGAAACTTCCGAGGGGCTTCCGAGAGGCCCCCGGGGCCCCCCGAAGGCGCCCGACGCGGCCCCGTTCCCGAGGACGGCCCGAGAGCTGCGAGAGCCGTTCCGAGAGAGCTGCCGCAGAGGATGTGATCGTTCAGCTACGGTGGTTTGTGAGATGTTTTTCGTCGTCCCCCCGCCGGCCCTCGATGATCGAGGGTTTCGAGAAAAACAAGGCAATTCCAGCGAAACTGGATTTCTGTTCGGAGATCCCGCGCGTCCGCTGACATCTGGCCGGCGCCGCGCCGTCCGCTCCCCGGGGGGGCGCCCGAGGGGCGCCCGAAGCGCCCGAGGACAACCCGATGCGACCCCGTGGCCCGAGAGGCCCGTGGAACGTAGAGAACGGTCCAGCGCGCTCCCGCGCAGCCCGGGACGCCCGGCGGCTCCCCAGGCCTCCAGGAGGCCCCCAGAACCCCCGGGGGTCTGGGAGATCCCGCGTCCTGGAGGGGCCCGCCTTGCAAAGCCCGCGAGACGAACAGCGCCGAGGAAATAGAAACAAGTGGAATTCCCCCCCTTCCCCAAGTTTGGCCCCCGGTCCACTTCTTGCGCGACGAGCCGCAATTCAGACCCCCTCGCCTCCCAAAAAAGAACCCAGGAAATATTTGAGTGCCCCGAATCGTTGAGCGCCTGGAGGAAATTTATGATTTCTGCGCTTCCGCGCCTCCCTTTCTATGCGATTCCGAGGTTCGCGCAGGGCCTCCAAGGAATTCCGTGGTCGCAAGAAACGACCGACATGATATTGAAACAAATTGCCTATCAGGCTTAAGTGGGGCGTGAGTTCGCGCGCGAAAGGCTCGCGATGGTTCTAGTATGTGCATGTGTACGTATACGTAAAGGTCTATGTATATGTCTAGGTATATGTCTATGTCCATGTTTATGTATATGCCGATGTATCTGTATATGTTTATGTGTGTACATGTATGTTCATTTGTATACGCATACGTACACGCATACACATACACAAACATTATATTTTTTATATTCATATACATGTTATATATATATATATATATATATATATATATATATATATATAGATTTCGGTATATGCATATGCATGTGCATATGTATTTATAGTTGTATATGTATATATATTTTTAAATGTTACGTGAGTGTATCTGTATATGTATTCGTATCTGTATATGTATAGTTGCATGTATATGTATATGCATATGTACATGTTTATGCATGTATGTATGTATGTATGTATGTGTGTGCGAATGTATGCACATATGTACATATATATATATATATGTATATACACGCACACACGTACATACATACATATATATATATATATATATATGTGTGTGTGTATATATATATATATATATATATATATATATATATATATGCATGCATGCTGTGGCGAAACACCGCCGCCCCCTGCCATTGGAATGGCCCGCGTGGCCTGAGGAACCCGTTGGCCGTTGGGCCGTCGAGTGGCCATCAGGGGTCCATTTCGGGGCAGCTTGGGCCCATCGTGGCCGTCACGGGGCGCCCGTCGGGCCCCCGTGGGGCTTCCTGGGGCCCTCTGGGGCAGTTTCGGGGCCATCTGGGGCTGTTTTGGGCCCTCCTTGGGCGCTCCAGGATCGGGCTCCCTTGGCGGGCTTGGGGTTGTGCCAGGTCAGTTTGCTTTCAATAGGGGGACCAATTGATTTATTATTGTTACATATGTAAATCGGCGTGTGCGTATATTATATTCAATCCCGATCTGGTGCATGTTCGCAGTTCGTGTATGACAATGTATATATGTATGTATACGCGCACTTGTAATTGTTTGTGTAGAAGAAATGCAAGATTAGCCGGTTGGCTGGACTTGACAAGGTGCGCTGTCGGGTATGACCAGAAAGTTGACGGGGTAGTTCTTCGATCGGCATTTCTTCTCGTAGCGCGACGTGAGCTTCGGCCTCTTCGGAAGCCCGTTTAGCTCGTTACCCCGCCCCGTTCCCGACGTCGGGAACACTTGCGACATCGTGGGAAATCGCGACCGGAGCCTGCGGCATCTGCCGAGCCCGCTCGATTTGCGAGGGCCCCTGACGGCCCGACATCGGGCAAAATCCCGCCGTGTTTTTTTTAAACCGCGCAAGGGGGTCTTGGGTTCCGCGCGCCGCCAAGGAGCCCGGCCCCGAGGACTGGCAGTCCCGCGTCTGGAGCGAGCTCCGCGTGGAGGACTACCGGGCCATGGCTGAGGCGCGCAGCGTCGTCCAACCCCGCTGGACCACGGGATATCAGCCCCGCCAACCCACCCTCGTAGGCGTGGATGAGTCCCGCGAGTCCCGAAGGACACAGTGTGGGTAGGTCTGCGAGTGTGGCCAAGGCCCTGCCGTAGGGGATGCACTGAGATTCGACGTCGCGAAAAAAAACTGCGAAGTCGCGACAACGCACGACCAGAGTGTCAAGACCCCCATCTTCCAGCGGAATTATTCGAGCCACAGCGGTCTGTGATTGTCCGGGGTCTGGACACTTGGGGAAAACGCTCATGGTGAAAACAACTATAACCACGCCCATATCTCAGGTGCGTAGGTCTAGCACTGTGGCCAAGGCCATGCCGTGGGGATAGGGATCGGCTAAGAGTCGTTCGGACCAAGCGGTAAAATCTCTGGATTTTGCCAATGGAGGATCCCCAGAAATTCCGATTCTTACCCCAGGGGCGGTTTGTCACCGTCACTTGTGTTTGACGGTACCATTACCCGGCGAGGACCTCCAAAGGCAGAACATGTACATCAACATTTCATTGCCCCCCTCTCTTCCTCCCGCGACGCGAGCGCGTCTTGAGACTGGGATCGGTCAAGCGATGCGCAGAGACATCCGGCGTTTCGATTTTTTTTTGCAGCGCGGGTCCCCCAGCTTCTCGGGCCGGCTTTTCGCCCCAAACTGTTTTTTCACGGTCCGGGCGCCCCGCGGGGGCCCCCAGAGGCCGAAATCGACGAACAACCATCCTTTGGATTTTGCCACGACGAAGCGAACACTACGCAACATTTTGGGGACTGCAGTCGACTTGCATGGCAAGGGTGGGCAGCTTTCCCAAGGGTGCCTCTGCATCCTTGCCTCCTCGGCCCAGCCGTGGCCACTTGTCGCTGGCCGCGCCCCGCCCGAGAAACTACGCAAATGGCTTTCCAGGGCCCTTGCAGCCTCACCGCCCCTCCTTCTGATACGGGCCTCCTCCTCCTCGTCCTCTTCCTCCTCCTCCTTCTCCCCCCTCCTCCTCCTCCTCCTCCTCCTTCTCCTCCTCCTCCTTCTCCTCCTCGAGCATGTGCTCGGTGGCGGGCGCTTTCCTGCCATGCCGCAGGGGCAACGATCTATTATGATATCGCCACGCAGTATATGGCCTGGCAGGACGCACTCCTCCAAGGAGGACATCTATATAGTGCCAGCCCCATTCTTGGCAATCATCGAGCCCCCTTTTTCGCGGACGTATATCGCTGTCCAGTCCCTGGGAGTGACACGCCGCCCCCAGAACCCCGAGTGCTGGATCCCACCGAGACCATGGTAGGATGCTGACACGAATTCTCGCGGATTCCGATAGGATTCTCGGAGGATTCCTGAAGGTTTCCTCTTGCCCCGCCCCCCCAAGTAACGTGGACTGCCTGTCTAACGTCGCCTGGACTTCGGTGACACCGAGCCCAACCCACACGGAGTGGGTTTGACATTCGCGCTTTGGCGACACGATTATCTCGGAATGGTGCTCCGGCCTGTGCGTGAACCACATCCTTGGTTGAACATTTGATCGTCTGGGTGCCTGCGACATCCTTCATTGAGCATGTCGTTGTCGCTTCGGCGCTGGCCAGATGTCTGATTGAACGTGTTGCTGTCGAAGAGGCGCTGGCAGCACCCTTCATTGAGTATGTCGTTGTAGCCCTGGCGCTGGTCACATGTCAGATTGAAATCATAGCTGTCGCCCAGGCATCGGCGACACCCTTACTTGAGCATGTCGTTGTCACCTTGGCGTTGGTCCCATGTCAGATTGAAAATGTTGCTGTAGCCTTGGCGCCTGCGACGTCCTTCATTGAGCATGTCGTCGTCGCCTTGGCGCTGGCCACGCGTCTGATTGAAAATGTTGCTGTAGCCCAGGAGACGGCAACATCCTTCATTGATGTCGTTGTCGCCTTGTCGCTGGCCCTACGTCTGATTGAAAATGTTTCTGTGGCCTGGGCGACGGCGACATCCTTCATTGAGCATGTGGTTGTCGCCTTGGCGTTGGCCACATGTCAGATTGTAACTGTTTTTGTAGCCTAGACGCCTGCGACATCCTTCATTGATCATGTCGTTGTCGCCTTGGCGCTGGTCACATGTCAAATTGAAAATGTAGCTGTGGCCCCAGCTCCGGCGACAGCCTTCATTGTTCATGTCGTTGCCGCCTTGGCGCTGGCCACATGTCAGATTGAAAATATCGCTGCAGCCTAGGCGCCTGCGACATCCTTCATTGAGCATGTCGTTGTCGCCGTTCCGCTGGCCACGTATCTGATTGAAAATGATGCTGTCGTGTAGTCGCCAGCCACATCCTTCATCGAGCAAGCCGTTCTCGCTGTATCGCCGGCCACATCACTGATTGAAAATTGCGCTTTTGCCCAGGCGCCAGCCGCGCGCATGATCGCGATTATTGTTTGCCTCAACGCGGGCCTAGGCGGGGGCCGCGCGCATGATGGCGAGCCGCGCTCTGGATTCGAAATGCTTCGCTCGCCTGGCGCTGGCCGAACAAACATATGGCGAATGCTGTTATCGCCTCTGCCGCTTCGGTGTCAGCCGCACCCTTGATTGCGAATGCCGTTCCGGCCTTGATCGTAGATTGTACTATCGCTGGGCCCCCCGCCACATCTTGATTACGAACGCCGTTTTCGCCACAAGGGAAGACGCAATCTCACAAGCCTATGGGCTTCGCAAGCTTTCGGATCGCGGTCCCAGCCTCGGCCAGTTTGGCGCCAAGGTGCCGCTTGGGCTTCTTCGCATTGTCCTACTGGTTATCGTAGTGCTGGTCTCACTGCTGAAGCTGGTGCCGCTAGTAGTGCTGTGCATGGTGCTGCTGATTTCCGTCGTTCTGGTCTCAGTGGTACCGCTTCTGTTGATGCTCCTCACGCTGGTACGCGTAGTGCTGTTGTTTCCCGTCGGGCTGCTCGCAGTGGTGCTGCTGGTTGCGCTGGTAGTGCTACTCGTTGTGTTGCGGCTTCCATTTATTATGATCGCACTGGTGCTGCTGGAGGCGCTGGTTCTGTTGCTTCACGTAGTGATGCTGCCTCTGGTGATGCTCGTGACACTGATACTGCTCGTTGCGCTTGTGCTGGTCCGCGTAGTGTTGCTATTTCCCGTCCTGCTGGTCACAGTGGTGCTGCTAGTGGCGTTGGTAGTCCTGCGCGTGGTGCTGCTGCTTCCCGTTCGGCTGGTCACACGGGTGCCACTGGTGGTGTTCGTGCTGCTGCGCTTGGTGCTGGTTCTCGTTGTGCTGGTCACAGTGGTACTGCTGGTCACACTTAGTCGCGCTTGTGCTGCTGGTGGCGCCAGTAGTGCTGCGCGTGGTGTTGCTGCTTCCTGTCGTATTGGTCGCGCTGGTGCTGCTGGTGGCAGCATTCGTGCGCCGCGTGGTGCTGCTGCTTCCCGTAGTGTTCGTCACAGTGCTACAGATTGCGGCGCTGGTGCGTATGTGCGTGGTGAGCTAGCTGCTGGCTGTCGTATTTGTCACATAAGTTCTACTCGTGGCGCTCGTGCTGGTCATGTTATTGCACTGCCACTGGTGGCGTTCGTGCTGCTGCTGCTGCTGCTGGTAATGCTGCTGGTTCCTGTGGTGCTGGTCGCGCTGGTGCTGTTGGTGCTGCTGCGCGTGCCGGTGCTAGTCTCTGTCACTGCTGGTGGCGCTAGTGCTGCTGCGAGTGTTGCTGATGTTTCCTGTCGGGCTGGTCACGAATTGCTCGTTGCGCTCGCGCTGCTTCTGCTGCATGCCCAACGCTTGGCGGCCCGCAGCCGCCGCAGCGGGCACTGGCGACGCAGGCAGCCCGTCGGCCGCTGGAAGCACTGGACGACAGAGGTCGTACGGCGGTGCCCATGCGCCGCTGCTGGCCAGTTTAGGCGCCGCCGCTGGCCGGGCAGGGCGCTGGTGCTAGGCGATGGAGCTGCTGGCCGGGGTGGCCCGGGTGGGCCGCACTCCACCGCAAAATGCCGTGACGGTTTGCGCTGGGGCGCCTCCCTTCCCAGAGGGGTGGGGGTCGCTTGCGAAGTCCAGCGCGAATCGCCTGGCCCTGCTGGTTCCCGTCGTGCTCGTTCTAGTGGAACTGCTGGCGGCACTGGTAATGCTCCGCGTTGCGCTGCTGCTTCCCGTCGTTCTCGTCGCAGCGGTGCTTCTGGTGGCACTGGTGGTGCTGCGCTTGGTGCCGCTGATTGCTGTCGTGCTAGTCACACCAGTACTGTTTGTTGCGTTGATGCTGCTTCGCGTGGTGTTGCTGCTCCCCGTCGCGGTCGTCATGCTGGTGCTGCTCCCAGTGCTGCTGGCGTCGATTCTGCTGTCGTGCTCGTCGTGGTTGTTCTGATGGTTGCGCTGGAGCTGGTGCGCGTGGTACTGCTGGTTCTTTCTGTGTTGGTCGAAATGGGGGGGCTGATGACTGCGCTGGTGCTTCTGCGTGTCGTGCTGCTGCTTCCTGTGGTGTTTGTCACAGTGGTGTTGCTGCTGGCTCCAGTTCTGCTGCGCGTGGTACTGCTGTTGTCTGTCGTGTGGGTCATAGAGGTACTACTGGTGGCGCTTGTGCTGCTCGCACTACTGCTGCTGGCGGCGTTTTTGCTGCTGCGCGTGGTGCTCTCCTGCTTCCAGCAGGCTTTAGCGCTTTGGTACTGCTGGTGTCACTGGAGCTGCTGCACGTGGTGCTAGTCTTTGTCCTGCTGCGCACAGTTGTGCTGCTGGTGGCAGTGGTGCTGCGGCTGGTGGTGGTGATGCTACTTCCTGTCGGGCTGGTCAGTGGAACTGCTTGTTTCTTTCGTGCTGCTGCTGCTGCTGATGCTGCACGACTGACGCGTTGCGGGTCGTCGTGCGCATCTCTGCCGGGGCGCGGGAGTTGCGGTGCGAGGGGTGAGCAGTTGGCGCCTAGAGGACAAGCTCCTGGGCGTTCTGCCCTGGGGGGTCCTCGGTGTCCGGCGCAACATCGAACGATGTGGGCCGTCACGCTTTACGCTGGAATTCGGGAACAACTCCCCCCCGCGGGCCTGGCCGGCGGGGGGTGGGGGCGCTCGCGCAGTCCTGCGCCAGTCGCCTGGCGCTGCTGGTTCCCGTCGTGCTCGTTCTAGTGGAGGTGCTAGTGGCGTTTGTGGTGCTGCGCGCGGTGTCGCTGCTTCCCGTCGTGCTGGTAACAGTGGTTCTGCTGGTGGCGCTGGTGCTGTTGCGTGTCCTGCTCGCTGCGGTAGGACTGTTCCTTGCGCGTGTGGTGGTGCGCGTAGTGCTTCTCCTTACCGTCGTGTTGTTCACGGTCGTGTTACTGATGACGCTTGTGCTGCTTCGCGTGGCGCTGCTGCTCTGAGTCGTGCTGGTCACAGTGGTGCTGCTGGTGGCGCTTGTGCTGCTTGTGCTGCCGCGCTTGGTGCTCCTTTTTGTTGTCTTTGCGGTCACAGTCGTGCTGCTGGTGGCGCTTGCGCTGCGTCGTGTGGTGCTGCTGCTTCCCATCGGTGTCGTCATATTGGTACTGCCAATGCGCTGGTGCTGGTGCGCGTGGTGGTGCTGTTTGCTGTCGTTCTGCTTGCGCCATTACTGTTGCCGGTGGCGCTGGTGGTGCTGTTGCTGCGCATGTTGCTGCTGTTACAGGTGGTGCTCGTTTCGGTGATGCTGCTGGTTGCGCTAAGGCCAGTGCGCCTTTTCAATGGGACACCTCGCCCACGATTGCGACGGATGCTCTCGCCGTAGCGCTGGCCACATTCTCTGTTGCGATAGTTAATTTGGGCTCAGCCCCAGCCACATCCATGACTGCGAGTGTTGCTTTTGCTTCAGCAGCGGCCACATCCATGATTGCGAATTTAGATTTCGCCTCAGCGCTGGCCACCTTGATTGTGAACGTCAGTCTCACGTCAGCGCCATCCACATCCGCGACCAGGACGCTTGCTCTCGCATTAGCGCCGCCAGTCGTATTCATGATGGCGAATGTTGTTTTCGCTTCAGCGCTGGCTAGTTTCTTCTCTGGAGCCTCGGATGGATCAGCGATACAGATGGCACTTTTGCATTGCATTGCACTGCATGTTGCTGTGCCGCTCTACAGTCGGGGCCCTGAAGAAGGAACCCTTTTGGTTGGGAAGGGGCTCCGCGTTCCTTAAGTGTCTCACAGCTTGCCTCAGGGTTTCCTTATGTCTTCGACAGGAAAACGAAGTTTAACTCATGGCAAAAAGGGGCCTCGTTCCTTATTTAGGGTTCCTTAGGTCAACGCCCCGACTGTATTCTGGTGCATACTTCTTCAGAGCGCCCGCACGACACCCTGGGGTCGCCGAGCCGTTGGTCTGGTTAGCTTTAGGTGGGTCAGGTTAACTTTGGCGCAGTGCCGGCAGGGGCTGGGTCAGGTTAGGTTCGGCGTGTGCTAGGTTAGGAAAAATATACACAAAAACACACACAGTGGGAACACACACACACACACCACACACCACACACCACACACCACACACCACACACCACACACCACACACCACACACCACACACCACACACCACACACCACACACCACACACCACACACCACACACACACACCACACCACACACCACACACCACACACCACACACCACACACCACACACCACACACCACACACCACACACCACACACCACACACACACACACCACACACCACACACCACACAACACACAACACACAACACACAACACACAACACACAACACACAACACACAACACACAACACACAACACACAACACACAACACACAACACACAACACACAACACACAACACACAACACACAACACACAACACACAACACACAACACACAACACACAACACACAACACACAAC
>CAUYUJ010014449.1:969144-1019389 GCA_963575745.1 Prorocentrum cordatum | reverse complement strand
CCCCGCCGGGGGCCCGCCCCGCGCCGCGGCGGCCCGCCCCGCGCCGCCTCCGGGCGCTGCCGCTGCCGGGGTCCGGTCGGGCCCGGCCCTCCACGGGGAGGAGGCTTCAAGTCAGGAGCGAAAGAAGGCCGTACATGTACATGAATCCACGCTGGTTTCGAGAGCACGCATTGCACAAATGTTCGTATCACGCGGCCGGTCTCGCGAATCGAGGGGCCGTGTTCATGTACATAGCTGGGCGCGTACGTCCTTTGTGGGCTCCCTATCAAGCGTGGTCACGAGAACTCGCCTGGGGAGGACTCCTGGATTCTTGGACCAGGTTTTTGAGTTTTTTGTTTTGGCTGTTTCTTCTTGATCCTTCGTCCAAGAGCCGCCTGTGGGGGGACACGCCCGACCTCGACCTGATGTCAGGGAACCAAAACCATGACATAAACATAACAACTCGGAGGTCCGCGCGGATTTCTCGGATCGGCGCTGGGGCCCCTTGGCGGCGCCTCTGGCGCCGCCTCCGGCGCCGCCTCCGGCGCGCCAGGGAGGGGGGCCCAGCGCCGATCCGAGAAATCAGCGCGGACCCGAGTTTTTATGTTTATGCAGTTTCCCTAGCTGCGGCTCCTCCTCCCGCTCCTTGAGTTTGCATCTTCGGGGGGCCTCGCCTGTCCCCCGATCTGTGTCTTTTCTCCTGTGCCTGACGCGGGCTCGATGCGGGGACTCGGCGCGGACTTGGTGTGGATTCGGCGCGGATTCGACACGGATTCGGGTCCGACGAGTCCGACATCTATTCGACACGGATTCGACTTGGATAGGGCCGCGACGGGACAGCTAAGGTCTCCCGAGGGTGCAACATCACGTTCCTCTTCGCTCCTACTCCGCTTCCCTCGTTTCCCAACTTTTTCCCCCGATCGCTCTGTCTCTCTCTCTCTCTCTGTCTTTTTTCTTGTTGTTCTCTCGCGCTCTCTCTCTCTCTCTCGTAGGTGTTTTTGTGTTTGTTGTTTCTCTCGCTCTCTCACTCTCCCTCTCCCCTCTTTCGCTCTCGCCCGTTCTCGTCTGTCGCTTGCGCTCCTGCCCCTCTTCTCTTTTTCCCTTCCTCACTTTTTTCGTTTTGTTCTCGTCCTCTCTCGCAGCACTTGGCTGTCTGTTGCTCTATGGTGCCCATGTTCCCTATATATGTAGCACCCCGCAGTTGCGGATAAGGGTGAGGGGGCGGGCGCGGGGAGGGTCGCGGGTGGGTCGCTGGCGAGTCGGGTGGGTCGCGGGGTGGGTCGCAGGGGGATCGCGCGTGAGTCGCGCGTGAGTCGCGGGTGGGTCGCGGCTGGGTCGCGAGTGGGTCGCGGGCGGGTCGCGGGCGGGTCGTGCGGTGGGTCGCGGACAGGTCGCGGGCGGGTCGCGGGGTGGGTCGCGGGTGGGTCGCAGGTGGGTCGCGGGCAGGGTTGCGGGTGGGTCGCGGGTGGCTCGCAGGTGGGTCGCGGGTGGCTCGCGGGTGGGTCGCGGGCCGGGTCGAGGGCCGGGTCGCGGGCCGTGTCGGTGGTCGGACAACAGAGCAAACAACAAACATGTTATTTCCGTTGTCTTCGATTTCACGCGTTTCCCGTTCATGTAAGGAAAGGTTTTCAAGCATGACAGTCAACAGCAGCACCAACAACAACGATTTAAGACTGTTCGCTCTTACTTGCCCGCGTGTCTTTCATTCTGTATACCCCAACCCTCGAAACCCGCCCACTTCGTCTTCGAGCGCGCAATCTTTTTGGGGGACAATCTTCCTTCTAGGTCTCCAGCGAGAGCGCCGTTGCTGAGTTCGGAGGCCTTTCTGGTCAGGGGCTCTCGGAGTAAATCGTGAGGAAGCATCGAGCGGGAGCCCTTGTCATCGTGGCTGGGCCTCCACCACCTCGACTGCATTACGAGGAGGTCTCGAGCGTGAGCGCCGTTCCTGAGTTCGGGGGTCTTCCTGGCCAGGGGCTCTCGGAGTAAATCGTGCGGACGTATCGACCAGGAGCCTTTGTCGTCGTGGCTGGGCCTCCACCACCAGCTCGATTGCATGACGAGGAAGTGTCGAACGAGAGCGCCGTTCCTGAGTTCGGGGCGTCTGGAGGGGTTCTCGGAGCAAATCGTGAGGACTAGCGAGCTGACCCGTGGCGTCTGCTGGGCCTCCCCAGCGCGAGATGCATACCAGGAAGTGCAAGGAGACGCCGTCCTGAATTCGGGGGCCGTCCTGGCCAGGGGTCTCGAGTAAATCGGGCGGACGATGAGCAGGAGCCCTTGTCATCGTGGGCTTGCCGCCACCAGCGCGTATTGCATTGCGAGAAATGTCGAAACGAGAGCGCCGTTCCTGAGTTCGGGGGTCTTCCTGGATAGGGGGTTCTCGTAGCAAATCGTGAGGACGTAGCGAGCAGGAGCCCTTGTCGTCGTGGCTGGGCCTCCACCAGCTCGATTGCATTACGAGAAAGTCTCGAGCGAGAGCGCCGTTCCTGAGTTCGGCGGCCTTCCTGGACAGGGGGGTTCTCGTAGCAAGTCGTGCGGACGTAGCGAGCAGGAGCCCTTGTCGTCGTGGCTGGGCCTCCACGAGCTCGATTGCATTACGAGGAAATGTCGAACGAGAGCGCCGTTCCTGAGTTCGGGGGCCTTCCTGGACAGGGGGGTTCTCGTGGTAAAGCGTGAGGGCGTAGCGAGCAGGAGCCCTTGTCGTCGTGGCTGGGCCTCCACCAGCTCGATTGAGTTGCAAGGAAGTCTCGAGCGAGAGCGCCGCTCCTGAGTTCGGGGGACTTCCTGGACATCGGGGTTCTCGTAGCAAGTCGTGCGGACGTAGCGAGCAGGAGCCCTTGTCGTCGTGGCTGGGCCTCTACCACCAGCTCGATTGCATTACGAGGAAGTCTCGAGCGAGAGCGCCGTTCCTGAGTTCGGGGGTCTTCCTGGACAGGGGGCTCTCGGAGTAAGTCGTGAGCCGTAGCAGCAGGAGCCCTTTGTCGTCGTGGCTGGCCTCCACCCAGCTCATTGCTATTGCGAGAAAAGGCTTAAGAGAGAGCGCCCCTAGTTCGAGGGTCTTCCCACAGGGGGCCTCGGTAATCGTGAGGACGTACGAGCAGACCCTTGCGTCGTGGCTGGCTCCACCTCTCGAGTGCATTGCGAGGATATCTTAACGAGAGCGGCCCCTGATTCGAGGTCTTCCTGCCAGGGGCGCTCGGAGTAAATCGTGAGGTCGTAAGCGATCAAGCCCTTGTCGCGTGGCGGGCCTACACCAAGCTCGAATTGCATTGCGAGGAAGTCTCTCGAGCGAGAGGCGCCGTTTCCGGCGTGCGGCCTCCTGCCAGGGCCTTTCGGGGGGCGCGGCTTCCCCGCCGTGCGTCTTAGGGTGCGACAGGGATGATGGCGGAAACAGGGAAGCGAGGAGGAGAGGAAGGTGGAGTAGAAGAAGGAGAGGAGAGGAGGAGGAGAGGATAAAAGAGAGAGTAAAAGGAGGAGGAGGAGGAGGTGTAGGAGGAGGAGGAGGAGGGAGGGAAACATGGAACGAAGGGGCAGGAGAATGTGGAAGGGAAGGGGGGAGGAAGGGCGAGTTGAGCAGGATGAGGAGAAGCATCAGGAGAAAGGAGGCGTAGGAGGCGAGGGCGAAGTCGGAGTCGGAGTCGGAGTCGGAGGAGTAGGAGGAGGAGGAGGAGGAGGAGGAGGAGGAGGAGGAGGAGGAGGAGGAGGAGGAGGAGGAGGAGGAGGTGGAGCTGGATGACGGGAGGGACCCTCTTCCTCCCCTCCCCCCTTCTCGCAAACTCCCCACCTGCACCAGCCTACCCTCCTACCACCCCCATCCTGCGAGCCAGCCCCCCCTCTCCCGCTGCGGACGAGCGCACGGGGCGCGGATCCCGCGCCTCCACTGCGCCGCCGAGCGCGGCGGGCGCGCCTCGCCCCGATCCGCGGGAAAAGCAGGCACCCAGCCCTGCATCGGCGGTTGCAGCAGAGGAGAGCGCTGCAGCTTTGGGGCCGCTTTCGGCCCCCAGGTCCGAGAAGGTCATCTTTTTTTTCCGAGCTCCGAGGGCCGTTTTCGGGTCCTGGGGCCGCCAGGATCGGATCCGGGGCGAAAATTTGCACCAGATGGACCCCAGGAAGGGTCCGGGGACCGGTTTTCAGCGGCTTTGGCTCCATCCCTGCTCCTGACCGATTTTCGGAGGCCCCAATCAGACCAGGCCCCCGTGCCGCCTCCGAGCTGCAGCTGGTACGAGGTCTTGAACAATCTTGATTCTGGATGGGGTAACCTGAAACGTACTTCGTGTTTGGGCTTTCCACCTTGGGGCGCTGTTGGTTTTGGGAATCTCCCTGGAGCCTTGGTCCTTCGGCTAGTGGGTTCTCACAGTCTGACCGCCCTTGTGCACTCTGGGGAGGGTACCCTTGGATGCTCTGTGCGTTCTAGCCAGCGGGGGGGTCTCGTGTTCTTGAGGCATGTTCTTCTGGCCCAGGTCCGACTGTATCCCTGATCACCGAGAACGTTCCACCACTCGCGAAGTGCCTACTCGCAATCGTCCGAGAAACGCATGCTCGCCTCGACATCATGGATCGTAGACCCCTGCGGCGGATCCACGCCATTTGCAAGTACGTACTGTGCGAGCAGCGGAACGCGCTTGTCTACCTGATCCGCGTTCTTGAGGCCACGTTTCGACTGTGCATGTGTCAACAGGCTCCTCTCGCCCACGTCTTCGACGAGGCTCCCGAGGGGATGCGTGCAAGGCCCGGCCCTGGGCTGTTCCGTTTTTTTCCCCACATGTTTCGTGGGGTTCTGGTGTTCTTCCCTGCCGCGGCGCACCCGCGTCTCCTCCTCCCCTCTCTCTCCTTCTTACACAGCGCAGCACAGCACAGCACAGCACAGCACAGCACAGCACAGCACAGCACAGCACAGCACAGCACAGCACAGCACAGCACAGCACAGCACAGCGCAGCGCAGCACAGCACATGCACAGCAGCGTAGGGGCTGCGCAGGGGCTGGTCTCTCACCTCGGCCGCTATCCGTGACGGTCGTCCAGGGCACAGCAGGCATGGCATATTCTCGACACCATAGGGGTGCGCAAGAGGTGGTCTCTCACCGCGGCCGCTATCCGTGACGGTCGTCCAGGGCACAGCAGGCATGGCATATTCTCGACACCATAGGGGGTGCGCAGGGGGTGGTCTCTCACCGCGGCCGCTATCCGTGACCGTCGCCCAGGCACAGTAGGCATGGCATATTCTCGACACCATAGGGGGGGGCGCAGGGGGTGGATCTCACACCGCGGCCCGCTATCCTTGACGGTCGTCCCAGGGCACAGCAGGCATGCTATTCTCGACAGCGTAGGGGTCGCAAGGGTGTCTCTTACCGCGGGGCGCTATCCGTACGGTCTCCAGCGGCAACAGCAGGCCTGCGGCATATTCTCGACACCATAGGGGTTCGCAGGGGGTGGTCTCTCACCGCGCCGCTATCCGTGACAGGTCGTCCAGGGCGCGAGACACTCGCAAGGCAGTGGCATATTCTCGACAAAGCGTAGGGTGCGCAAGGGGTGGTCTCTTACCGCGGCCGCTATCCGTGACGGTCGTCCAGGGCGCAGCAGGCATGGCATATTCTCGACAGCATAGGGGGTGCGCAGGGGGAGGTCTCTCACCGCGGCCGCTATCCGTGACAGTCGTCCAGGGCACAGCAGGCATGGCATAGTCTCGACACCATAAGGGGGTGCGCAGGGGGTGGTCTCTCACCGCGGCCGCTACTCGTGACGGTCGTCCAGGGCACAGCAGGCATGGCATATTCTCGACACCATAAGGGGGTGCCCAGGTGGTGGTCTCTCACCGCGGCCGCTATCCGTGACGGTCGTCCAGGGCACAGCAGGCATGGCATATCCGGGACACCGTAGGAGGTGCGCAGGGGGTGGTCTGTCACCGCGGCCGCTATCCGTGACAGTCGTCCAGGGCACAGCAGGCATGGCATATTCTCGACAGCGTAGGGGGTGCGCAAGGGGTGGTCTCTTACCGCGGCCGCTATCCGTGACGGTCGTCCAGGGCACAGCAGGCATGGCAGATTCTCGACACCATAGGGGGTGCGCAGGGGGTGGTCTCTCACCGCGGCCGCTATCCGTGACGGTCGTCCAGGGCACAGCAAGCATGGCATATTCTCGACAGCGTACGGGGTGCGCAGACCGCAAGGGGGTGCGCAAGGGGGTCTCTTACCGCGGCCGCTACCTGTCGTCGTCAGGGCACAGCAAGGCCGGCATATTCTCGACACCATAGGGGGTGCGCAAGGGGTGGTTTCTTACCGCGGCCGCTATCCGTGACGGTCGTCCAGGGCACAGCAGGCATGGCATATTCTCGACACCATACGGGGTACGCAAAGGGTGGTCTCTCACCGCGGCCGGTATCCGTGACGGTCGTCCAGGGCACAGCAGGCTTGGCATATTCTCGACACCATAGGGGGTGCGCAGGGGGTGGTCTCTTACCGCGGGCCGCTATCGTGACGTCATCCAGGGCAAACAGCCACATGGCATATTCTCTCGACACCATAAGGGGGTGCTCAGGGGTGGTCTCTCAAACCGCGGGCCGCTATTCCGCGACGGTCGTCCAGGGCACAGCAGGCATTGCATATTCTCGACACCATAAAGGAGTGCTCAGAGGGGTGGTCTCTTACCGCGGCCGCTATCCGTGACAGTCGTCCAAGGCACAGCAGGCATGGCATATTCTCGACAGCGTAGGGGGTGCGCAAGGGGTGGTCTCTCACCGCGGCCGCTATCCGTGACGGTCGTCCAGGGCACAGCAAGCATGGCATATTCTCGACAGCGTCGGGGGTGCGCAAGGGGTGGTCTCTCACCGCGGCCGCTATCCGTGACGGTCGCCAAGGCACAGCAGGCATGGCATATTCTCGACACCATAGGGGGTGCGCAGGGGGTGGTCTCCCACCGCGGCCGCTATCCGTGACAGTCGTCCAGGGCACAGCAAGCATGGCATATTCTCGACAGCGTAGGGGTGCGCAGGGGGTGGTCTCTCACCGCGGCCGCTATCCGTGACGGTCGCCCAGGGCACAGCAGGCATGGCGTATTCTCGACACCATAGGGGGTGCGCAAGGGGTGGTCTCTCACCGCGGCCGCTATCCGTGACGTCGTCCAGGGCACAGCAGGCATGGCATATTCTCGACACCATAAGGGGGTGCGCAGGGGTGTTCTCTCAGGGCCGCTATCCGTGGACGGTCGTCCAGGGCACAGCAGCATGCATATCTCGAACATATGGGGTGCGCAATCCGTGACGGTCGTCCAGGGCATATCACACGCGCAGGGGGTGGTCTCTCACCGCGGCCGCTATCCGTGACGGTCGTCCAGGGCACAGCAGGCATGGCATATTCTCGACACCATAGGGGGTGCGCAGGGGGTGGTCTCTCACCGCGGCCGCTATCCGTGACGGTCGTCCAGGGCACAGCAGGCATGGCATATTCTCGACACCATAGGGGGTGCGCAGGGGGTGGTCTCTCACCGCGGCCGCTATCCGTGACAGTCGTCCAGGGCACAGCAGGCATGGCATATTCTCGACACCATAAGGGGGTGCGCAGGGGGTGGTCTCTCACCGCGGCCGCTATCCATGACGGTCGTCCAGGGCACAGCGGTATCGGCGGGGCAACGGCCACCAACATTATTCTCACATGCTTCACTTCAGCTCTCATCTCTCCAGCCATCATATATGTATGTGGGGTTCCTCGGTAGCGTAATTGTGGGTTTTCGATTCGACTCTGGGCTCTCCTGGGCTGGAGGGCGTATGCACCGATCGTGGGCTCGGGATGGGCCTGACCAGGATCGGCGTGTGTGCACAGTTCTCTCGGCCCTGTGCAATCGCACGGGGTAAGCTAATTGTCCGGAAGGCCGGGGGGATCCGGAGAGAGGCCCCGGGAAGGCCGCGGACTCTTGGAGGCCTGTTTGGGGTTTCCTGGGAGGCCTCTCGGGGGCCCCTCGGAAGCATGTCTAGAGCCTCTTGTGGCCTCCCGGGGGCGTGCTGACGGTCCTGGAGGGCATAACTCTGGTGGCCCTGGGCCCAGTTCGCCACCGTGCCTCAGCTGTGCGTCAGGTGCCTCTTGGGCGCACCTCTTGGACGCCTCGCGGGGGCACACTGGAGGCATTTTTGAAGCCTCTCCGGGCCTCTTGGGGACCTCTCGGGGCCTCTCTTGGGCCCCTGAGGGGTGTTTTGGGGCCCCTCCGTCCAGAGCAGCCGGTCCGAGGAGGAGGAGGAGGAGGAGGAGGAGGAGGAGGAGGAGGAGGAGGAGGAGGAGGAGGAGGAGGAGGAGGAGGAGGTGTAGGAGGAGGTGTAGGAGGAGGAGGGCCCTCCAGGGGCGGTCTCGGGGGCCCTCCAGGGGCGGAGGGCTCGACGTGCCAGTTCTTGAATCCCCTTCTCGGAGCCCCTCTCGGAGACGTCTCGGTTGGGCCGCCTTGGGGGGGCCTCCTTGGGGCCGTCTTGGGGCGCTCTTGGGCCCTTCTGGGAGTCTCTTGGGGGATCTACTTTGGGGTCCAGGCCCTTTGCAGACCCTTGAGGAGCGAGGATTCAGGCGTAGAGGATTCGGCAAAGGACCTGAGGACCTGCCCACTCCGTGCCCAGCGGCACGGTGGCGGATTTACGCGGTTCCGTGCCCCTTTTGCCCTTCCAGGGAGGCCCCGCCAGAGCGAGGAGGGTCTCTGAACAGGGTACTACTTACACGGTTTCGCCCTTCCTGCCCCTCCAGGGAGGCCCCGCCAGAGCGAGGATGGGATCGGAGCCCCATACTATTCACACGGTTTCGCTCTTCCTGTCCTTTCCAGGGAGGCCCTGCCAGAGCGAGGAGGGTCTCGGAACACCACACTATTTACACAGCTTCGTGCCGCTCCCACCCCTCCAGGGAGGCCCCATCAGAGCGAGGAGGGGATCGGAGCACCATACTATTTACACGGTTTTACTCTTTCTGTCTTTCCAGGGAGGCCCCGCCAGAGCGAGGAGGGCATCGGAACACCATACTATTGCGAAGGCCTTACGGCCGGTGCCGCCGACCCTGAAGGGGAACGATGACGGCGGCGGCGGTAGCGACGACGACGATGCTGACGTGGGTTGAGTCCTCAAACGTGCTTCTTGGGGTTTCTTCCGAGCGCTCTCGGGGGCCTCTGGGGGGATGTTTCGGGGCCTCTTGGGAGCCTCTTGGGGCCTCTTTGGGCTTCCTGGGGGCCTCTTGGGGGCTTCTCGGGGCTGAGGGCTCGAAATGTCCGTTCGGGTCCCCCGTCTGGGCACTCTCTTGGAACCGTCTTGGGGGCCTCTTGTGCCGTCTTGGAGGCGTCTTGGGCCGTCCTGGGGCACTCTTGGGCCGTTTGGGGACTCTTGGAGGCCTCTTGGGCCGTCTCGGGGCGACCTTGGGGGCCTCTTGGGCCGTCTTGGCGCGTGGGGAAGCGGAAAAGGCGAGAACGCCAAAATTTTTGAAAAACGTATGGGAAATCCATGATTTTTGCCTCTTGGGGCTCTCGTGGGAACGGTCCTGGAGGCCTTTTGGGGCGTCTCGCAGGCCTCTTGGGCCGTCTGGAGGCCGTCAAGGCGTCTTGGACAGATCATTCGGCGATTCGGGGCCCTCTTGGATCGTCTTGGGGGCCTCTTGGGGCACTCTTGGCCCGTCTTGGGGCATTTTTGGGCTCCGGGATTCCCTGGGGGGGCGGGGTAAAAACCCGGGACCCCCCCCGGGACCCACCCCGGGACCACCCCCCCCCACCCCGGGCGGGGAAGGGATCAAAGGGAAGGGGCTTCCTTTCGACTCGATTACGACGTTGCTCAATTTCGCTTTGGACTGGCACGCTTCAGGAGGAGGCCCTGGGAGAGGGGTAGAAGCAACGACGCTGTGGGGAAAGGGGAAGGAACGACGACGACGACGACGAGGGGGGAACAGACGGAGAAGCCTCTTCCACACGCCGACAGGGTCGGCGGATTTGAACGGTGTCGTGCCTCTCCCGCTCCTCCAGGGAGGCCCCGCCAGAGCGAGGAGGGTACCGGACCTTCATGCTGTTTACACGGTGTCGTGCCTCTCCCGCTCTTCCAGTGAGGCCCCTGACACAGCCCACTGAGGCCCCGAGCGTGCCCACAGAGGCCCCACCACGCTGCCCACTGAGGCCCCACTGTGACATCCTTATGTGGGGCACTCCAGTAGCATTGTTCGGGCAAGCAGGGCCTCGCGAAGGCTCTCCGCAAGACGTGCTGGATAGCTCATTCTTGGGCTGTCCGTGACTCCTCAGCAGCAAGACCTCACTAAGGAGAAAGCAGTGGGCCAAGCAATGCAAATGCTTCCCTGACCCAGTGGGTCCACTTAGGCACGCATGCAGTAGCTTTTCGACTGCTCGCTGGAGAAAGCTCGGCAGTCCCCTGGGCCCCCTCGGGTCCACAAGGCGACCCGCGGGCCTCTGTAACCTTTCAGCTGCAGATGCGGCCAAAAAGTAGCTTCCTTCGCGTGTCGCTCCGTACCTTCAGAACTTGTACCGAACACACTGTGCCGGTTTCCGTCGAGAACCCACGTTCCTCCTGGCCGTGGAGGCAGGCGGCCATGGCTGCCCTTCTGAAGCAAGCGCAATCTGCAAATGCGGTGTACAGTGGAGGTCCATGCCAAGAGACATCCTGCTTGCCTCCAGTGTGCCCTGGGTTTTTTGGGTTTCCATGTTTTTGCAATGGAAGGCGTGACGTTCCCACACCAAACTTCAATGGAGGTCCTGGGGTCTCAGGGTTGGGTCTCTTTCGGAAGGTTGCTTGTGTACTGTCGTTTCGGCACGCCCTGGCGCAGGCCAGCTTCGATCGCTTGCTGGCAGCCCAGCTCCGTATGTTCCTTAGCTCCTTTGCAAGCCCAGCGCTATGGCCCTCGCTGCAAGTATTATACTAGTATAAAGCATACAGTTTTTAGGAAGGCCAGGCTTCGGTGGGCCTACTTTGGACCCTCCTCCTCCTCCTCCTCCTCCTCCTCCTCCCTCCTCCCTCCTCCCTCCTCCCTCCTCCCTCCTCCCTCCTCCCTCCTCCCTCCTTCCCTCCTCCCTCCCTGCCTCCTGCTCCTCCCTCCTCCCTCCTCCCTCCTCCCTCCTCCCTCCTCCCTCCTCCCTCCTCCCTCCTCCCTCCTTTGGACCCTGGTTGCTGGGTTTTTCCCTTCAGGTCTCGTCTCTCGGTGGGCCTCTTGCGTCGACGATCGCAGGAGGCACCCTCTGACAATTCGGAAGGTGGGCCGCCCCAACCGCCAGGCCGCAAATACTGGCGGCTGGTGGTAGTGGGCCAGCTGGCCTGATGTTCTCTCGCGCTGTGCCACGCCTCTCAGAGCTCGGCTGCAAGCACAGCGGAATTACCCTGGCCGGAGGATGAATGGTGCACGCAGCAGTAACATGGCCTGCTTCCCAATAGCACGCTTGCTTCCCAATAACACTCAAGTCCTCGATCGCTGCTCCAGCGTGCCTATTCTGGCGGGCTTTTTCTGTGCGGCGTTGTGCCTGTAATTCGTTTGGGCTCCCGAGGTGGCACCAGGCATGCTTGTAGCCTGCCAGTTGCGAGTGCGAGGCTGTAGTGCGGGTCGCCGGCTTCCGTCCCCAACCGCTCCACTTCGCGTCCTGTCATTCCCAGTCAGCGAAATTTGTTGTTGGCTTGGCGAGCAATTCGCTCGCATAGCTGTTGCCAGTGGGCCAGCTGGCCTGATATTCTCTCGCGCTGTGCCGCGCCTCTCAGAGCTCGGCTGCAAGCGCAACGATAATCTCCAGGCTGGAGAAAAAATAGTGCATTCTCCTCCTCCTCCTCACCGTTCCCATTTCCATTCTCCTCGTTCCCCTTCCTCCTCTTGCAGCTCCAGACGCTCCTCCTCTTCCTCCTCCTCCTCCTCCTCCTCCTCCTCAATACTCCTCCTCCTCCTCCTCCTCCTCCTCCTCCTCCTCCTCCTCCTCCTCCTCCTCCTCCTCCTCCTCCTCCTCCCCCTCCTCGTCCTCCTCCTCCTCTTCCTCCTCCTCCTCCTCCTCCTCCTCCTCCTCCTTCCCTCCCGACGCCTTCCTCCTGCGCCTCCCGGCGCCTCCCCATCGCCCCCCCCGCACCGTCCGCAGGACTGGCTCCGGGGCCTCCGGTGCCTCGCCAGCGCGAGGTGATGGCCCCGCCCGGGGGGCCGCGACCCGTGTCTGGGTGCGGGCCCCAGCGTGCCTCCTCTCCTGCGGATGAGGAGGAAGAGCAGGAGGAGGATGAGGAGGAGGAGGAGGAGGAGGAGGAGGGGAAGGGGGAGGAGGAGGATGAGGAGGAGGAGGAGGAGGAGGAGGAGGAGGAGGGAGGAGGAGGAGGAGGAGGAGGAATAATAATAGTAAGAATAATAATAAGTAGAGTAATAATACTAAGCAGTCTATTACAAATAAAAATAAGTAGAATAACAATAATACGAATAATGATAAGGATCATCATAACAATACTAATAAT
This sequence comes from Prorocentrum cordatum, assembly GCA_963575745.1. Taxonomy (NCBI): domain Eukaryota; class Dinophyceae; order Prorocentrales; family Prorocentraceae; genus Prorocentrum; species Prorocentrum cordatum. Next base: position 1,006,993 of record CAUYUJ010014449.1, on the reverse strand, counting down.
AATACTTAAGAATATTATTAATGAGAAGAATAATTATAATAAACATAATACTAATAAGAACAATCATAAGCATACAACGGAGAACAATAGCAAGAAGAAGAGCACGAATAGTAAGAATAAGCATAATAATAATCAGAAGACAAATAATCACACCAATAATAATAATAATCATACGAATAATACTAAGAATAATAATAATAGTACTAATCATATTAATAAGAATAATAAGACAAATGAGAAGAAGAAAAAGAGGAGGAGGAGGAGGAGGGGGATGGAGGAAAAGGGAGGAGGAGGGACGCGGAGGCGGAGGTGGAGGCGGAGGCGAAGGAGGAGAAGGGGGCCCCTGCTCGTCCTTCTCCTCCTTCTCCTTCTCCTGCTCCTGCTCCTCGTTGTCCTCCCCTTTCCCGTCCGCCTTTTTCACCTTTGCCTCCGTCTTCGCCTCGTCCGTCTCCTTTTCCTCCTGCTTCTTCCCTTCCCCCCTCCTCCTCCTCGTCCTCCTCCTCCTCCTCCTCTTTCTCCTTCTCCTCCTCCTCCTCCTCCTCCTCCTTTCCTCCTCCTCCAGACATCGTCTGATTGGGAAAGTCCTGTGGAAAGTCCTTTACTCCTCCTCCTTCTCTTCCTTTCCTTCTGTCGCCTTCCCTCTTCCGCCTCCCTCTTTCTCCTCCTCCCTATCCTCCTCATCTCGCCCCTCCGTCATTCCCCTCCCTTCCTCGTCGTCCTCCTCGTCGCCCTCCTCCTTGCGTCGCGTCCGCGCGGGCTGGCTTTGCGGCTGGCCGCTGTGCCTCTTGTACAGGAGATGTGCGGCGGGCGGTGCCCTGGCCCGGCGGCGCGGGCGGTCGGAAAATGCCGCCCCGCTTTCCCCAAGATGATGCTGGTGATGTTGGTGGTGATGATGACGATTTTATTGGTGGTGGCGGTGATGACGACGACGACGGCGACGAGGACAACGAGGACGACGAGGACGACGAAGTCGACGACGACGACGGTGTTGATGCTGATGGCGATGATGGTGCTGATGATGATGCTGATGATGATGGTGGTTGTGGTGGTGGTGATGTGTTGGCGATGATCGTGCTGGTGATGATGCTGGCGCTGGCGCTGGCGCCGGCGCCGGCGCTGGCGATGATGATGATGATGATGATGATGATGATGATGATGATGATGATGATGATGATGATGAGGTTGCTGTTGTTGATTTTAGCGGTGGTGGCGGTAATGATGATGACGACGACGGCGACAAGGACAACGAAGACGACGCGGATGACGAAGACAACGACGATGTAGATGATGCCGGTGATGATGATGCTGAAAATGATAATGGTGATGCTGCTGATTTTTTTGTGGTGGTGGCAGAGATGATGATGATGATGATGATGATGATGATGATGATGATGATGCTGATGATGATGATGATGCTGATGATGATGATGATGATGATGATTCCGACGGCGACGAGGACAACGAGGACGACGACGACGAGACGACGACGATGTTGATGCTGATGATATGGTGATGATGATCATGACGATGGTGGTGGTGGTGGTGATGCTACTGATGATGGTGACGGTGGTTGTGATGGTGCTGGCGCTGGCGATGATGATGCTCGTAATGATGATGATGATGCTGATGATGATGATGATGATGATGATGATGATGATGATAATGATGATGATGGGGTGATGATGGTGACAATGGTGATCATGATGGCGATGACGACGATTACGATGGCGATGTCGATATCGATGTTGATCATGATGGTGATGATGATGCTGCTGATGATGGTGATGCTGATGATGGTAACGATGATGATGATGTCGATGATGATGCTGATGATGAGGATGACAGCGATGTCGAGAATGCTACTGTTGCGGCTGATGATGAGGACCTTGGGGATATTGACGACGATGATGATGCTGATGATGTTGATGCTGATGCTGCTGCTGATGCTGATGCTGATGCTGATGCTGATGATGATGATGATGATGATGATGTTGGCGATGATGGAGGTGATGGTAAGGATGGTGGTGCTGATTGTGACGAGGGTGATGATGATGTGACTGCTGCTTCTGTTGATGCTGCTGCTGATGATGGTGATGATACTTATGTTGATGATGATGGTGATGGTGACGATGAAGATGAAGATGATGATGATGATGATGATGATGATGATGATGCTGATGATGATGATGATGATGATGATGATGATGATGATGCTGAGGATGATGATGGTGATGCTGCTGATGATGATGATGATGGTATCGAGGATGACGATGCTTACGGTGCTGCCACTGCCACTACCACTGCCACTACCACTCCAATCATTGCAACGTTTGCCACTACAGTGCCACTAGCACTGCTGCTACTAATGTGACCACCACCACTCACATTACAACGACGACGACGACGACGACTACTACTACTATTATTAAGACTCTTACTACTGTTCCTACTCGTATTGTTACTGCTACTATTGCTTCTACAGCTACTAGAACTATTACTACCTCTACTACTACTACTACTACTACTACTACTACTACTACTTTTATTGCTACTAATACCACTACTACTAAACCAACAACTATCATTACGACTACGACTGCCACCACCACCATTTTCACTACCGCTACTACGACTGCTACCTCCACAAGTACTGGTACTAGTACTACTACGAGCACTGCTACGGCTACAAGTACAACTACTACGGCTACGACTACCACTAATTCTACGGCAAGTACAATTACTACTACTACTGCGACTGCGATTACAACTACAGCTACTATTACTACTTCTAGTGCGAGTTCTACTGCTACTACTACTACTACTGCTACGACTACTACTACTACTACTACTATGTCTACTACTACTACTACTACTACTACTACTACTACGATTACTAAGAGTGCTACTACTATTGTATTACTGCCCCTTACTACTTACTACGTAGTACTTGCTACTTACTACTCATTACCACTACCGCTAGTATTATTCAAAACATACAACCTAAAACTCCCATCTCAGTACTTACTACTTACTACTTGCTACTAGTACTACCATTACATTTACACTATTATTCTTCTTTCTAGTCGTAGTGCTTAATTACTGCTTATTTCCACTGCTTCTAGTAGTGCCACTGCTTCTACTGCTACTCCTACGACTGCGACTAGTACTACTACTACTACTGCTATTATTACTACTACTACTAATTTTACCACTGCTACTACTACTACTACTACCACTCCGACTACTACTACTACTACTACTACTACTATTACGACTACTTTCACTACTACTACTTCTACTACTATTACCACTGCTACTACTACTACTCCTACTACTACTGCTACTACTACTACTACTACTACTACTATCACTATTACTACTACTACTACTACTATTACTACTACTTCCACTACTACTACTACTACTACTACTACTACTACTACTACTACTACTACTACTACTACGACTCCTTCTACTACTACCACTACTATGGCGACGACGACGGCGGCGACGGCGACGACGACGACTACTACTACTACTACTACTACCACCTCTACTACTACTACTACTACTGTTGAAACTATTCCATTTACTACTACTACTACTATTACTACTACGACTACTACTACTACTACTACCTACCTACCTACCTACCTACCTACCTACCTACCTACCTACCTACCTACCTACCGACCGACCGACCGACCGACCGACCGACCTACCTACCTACCTACCTACCTACCTACCTACCTACCTACTACTACTACTACTACTACTACTACTACTACTACTACTACTACTACTACTACTACTGCGACTACAGCGGCAACTTTCCAGGCTTCGTGTCCATGCCACTCCTCCAGGGAGGCCCCGCCAGAGCGAGGAGGGTATCCTCACACCATAGTCTTTACACAGTTTCGTGTCCCTCCCACCCTTCCGGGGAGGCCCCGCCAGAGCGAGGATGGGATCGGAGCACCATACTATTTACACGGCTTCGCTCTTCCTGCCCTTTCCAGGGAGGCCCTGCCAGAGCGAGGAGGGTCTCGGAGCACCACACTATTTACACGGCTTCGTGCCGCTTCCACCTCTCCAGGGAGGCTCCGCCAGAGCGTGAATGATATCGGAACACCATACTATTTAGACGGTTTCGTTCCCCTGCCACCCCTCCAGGGAGGCCCCGCCAGAGCGAGGAGGGTATTGGAACACCATGCTGCTCCTTCCACCCTTCCAGGGAGGCCCCACCAGAGCGAGGAGGGTCTCGGAACACTTTATTGTTTACACGGTCCCGTGCCCCTCCATCTTTTCCAGGGAGGCCCCGCCAGAGCGAGCAGGGTATCGGAACGCCATACTATTTGAACGGTGTCGTGCCCCTCCCACCCCTCCATGGAGGCCCCGCCAGAGCGAGGAGGGTTTCGGAACACAATGCTGTTTATACGGTTCCGTGCCCCTCCATCCCCTCCAGGGAGGCCCCGCCACAGCGAGGAGGGTACCGGAATGCCATACTGTTTGAACGGTGTCGTGCGCCTCCCGCTCCTCCAAGGAGGCCCCGCCAGAGCGAGGAGGACATCGGAACGCTATGCTCTGTAGACTTTTTCGTGTTTCGTGCCTAACCTGTTCGTCCAGAGAGGCACCGCCAGAGCGCCATTGAGGCCCTTGACACAGGGAGGCCCCGAGCGCACCCACAGAGGCACCACCCCGCTGCCCACTCGGGCCCCGCACGCAGCCCACATAGTCCCCGAGCGCGCCCGCAGGCCCCGTCACTCAGAGGCCAGCAACATATGTACACGTACGCGGTTAGCTTCCCTTGGGGGGCGTTTGAACGAGGACGTTCGTGCATTCAAGATCGCGGAGGGCGTACATGTACATATGTCGTTGCTCGCTCAGTCACATTGCCCACTGAGGCCCCTGACGCAGCCCACTGGGGCCCCGAGCGCGCCCGCAGAGGCCCCACCACGCTGCCCACTAAGACCCCACTTTGACATCCTCATGTTGGGAACTCCGGCAGCATAGTTTTTGTATCATGCTTCCCTCCCTCTCCTTTCCCCCTCTCTCTCCCTCTCCGTCGCGCTGCGTGTTGCAGCGCCCTGCGCTTGAGATCAAAGGCAGACGGTAGAGAGAGGGCGTGCAGCACCGCCGTGCAGCCCTTGTGAAGAAAGGGTCCCGAAGTTGCTCGAGCGCCAGGAAAAGCTCGACAATGGAGTCGACGCACTTCCTGAGGCGCATCCACAGCCCAGGCTCACGTGCAAAACCAATTCGAATCTGCCTCGACGAGAACCGTTCGCGCGGGAGGCCCACAAGCATCAATGGGCCCCCAGCGCCCACGCAGCGCTGCCCCGACGACGGCGCGAGCTGCGTGGGGCGCCCGTGTTCCTTTGGTACCGAGGCGCCGTCCAGGTGCCAGGCTTCCTGGCCCTGCCTCCCTGTCTCTCTCTCTCTCTCCCTCGCCCCTCTCCCTTGGCATCGCTCGGACGTGTGCCTTCTTCCTTCGGCGAGGACGGTCGAGGAGCATCCCTGATCACTTGGCGAAACCGCCGCGCACGACACCAAACAACGAGCACAGGGACTGGGCGTCCGAGCGACGGCGAGTCTCCCGCTCTCCCTCTCCCTCGCCCCGTCCCTCGCCCGCCCTTCCCCCCCGAACGCCCGGCCCGGCCGCAGGCCTGGGAGTGCTTCTCGGTCGAGGACATCGCCCCTCGCCCCCTGCGTTTTGCCGCCCCTGCCGCGGCGGCGCCCCTCCGCGGGTGGCGGCTCGCCTCGGCGGCCCGCAGTGGGGGGGGGGGTTGGCAGCCCGAGAGGGAGTCTGCGCGGATCGTGGCTTCTCGGTGGTGCGGGGTTGATGGTGCTGGCGAGGACGGAGGTGGCGACGAAGATGGCGACGTCGATGGCGACGATGATGTCGCGCTGGTGGTGGCGCCTGGTGATGCCTGCGGAGGCGCCGCTGCTGGCGACGGTGCCGCTGCTGCTGTCAGTGATGGTGCTGGTGATGGCGTTGATCAATATGCTGCTGCTGATGATGACGACTAGGATGACGACAATACTGATAACGATGATGATGAGGCTGCTGCTGCTGCTCCTACTGACGATGATGCTGATGATGAGGATGCTGATGATGATGATGATGACGATGCAGATGATGATGCTGATGATGCTCATTCTGATGATGACGATGATGACGATGATGATTAGGATCAGGGTGAATGCTGATGATGATGAGGATGCTGATGACGATGGTAATGGTGATGCTGCTGATGATGATGATGATGATGATGAAGATCATGATCAGCTGCTGCTGCTGATGCTGATGATGATGGTCATGATTCTGGTGATGATGATGATACCTCTGGTGATTCTGATGATGCTGAGGATGATGATGATGATGATGATGATGATGATGATGATGATGCTGCTGATGATGATTATGGTGATGATCATGGTGATGCTGATGATGATGATGCTGATGATGATGCTGATGATGATGATGATGACGATGATGCTGCTGATGATGATGATGATGATGATGATGATGATGATGATGATGATTATTATGATGATGCTGCTGATGATGACGATGCTTAGGACGATTCTGACTATGGTGATGTTGTTGTAGATGATGCTGACAATGCTAATGATAATGCTGTTGTTCAACATTCATTTCTAGAGAATAATTATTGTTGATCTCCAGAAGCTGTTCTGCGCGCTTTCGCCTCGACTCCGGCTACATTTTCTCTGAAGACGACGCTCCCGCGCGAGCGTTGGCTTGAGTCTAAACGTGGGCCCTTGGAGGCCCAGCTACGACGACAACGGCGTCCGCTCGATACTTCCTCATAATTTACCCCGATATACCCTGGTCACAGAGGTCCCCGAACTCAGGAACGGCGCTCTCACTCGAGACCTCCTTGCAATTCAGCCAAGTTGGCGGAGGCCCAGCCATGACGACAAGGGCTCCCGTTCGATACGTCCTCACAATTTACCCCGAGACACTCCTGCAAACGCCCCCGAACTCAGGAACGGCGCTCTTACTTGAGACTTCCTCGCAATTCAATCAAGTTGGCGGAGACCCAGCCATGACGACAAGGGCTCCTGCTCGATACGTCCTTACGATTTACTCCGAGAGCCCCTGGCCAGGAAGGCCCCCGAACTCAGGAACGGCGCTCTACCCCGAGGCTTTCTCATAATTCAGGTAGGTTGGTGGAGGTCCAGACACGGCGACAAGGGTTCCTGTTTGATTTTTCTCCATCGGTGTTCCGAGAGTCCCTGGCCAGAGAGGCCCCCGAACTCAGGAACGGTGCTCTCGCTCGGGAATTCCTCGCGCTTCAGTCATTGGCCGACAAAGAAGATAGTTCCCCCGAAACTGGGTGCAATCGAAGTCGAAGTGGGCGGGTATCGAGGGCTGGGGTATACAGAGTGCAAGACACTCGTGCCAGTAAGCGCGAACATTCTTAAAATTAATGTTGATGTTTTGTTGTTGTTGTTGTTGGTGATGCTTTTTTTTCTGTTGTTGCTGTTGTTGTTATTGCTGTTGCTGGTGATAATGATGCTGCTGCTGGTGATGATGGTGTTTGTGATGATGATGCTGATTCTACTGACGATGATGGTGATGATGATGATGAGGATGGTGGTTGGAGTGGTGATGGTGATGGCGCTGACGATGACGATGGCAATGGCGACGACGCCGATGACGATGATGATGCTAATGAGGATGAGGATAGTGATGATGATGCTGATGACGATGACGATGATAATGACGATCATGTTTGTTGTGATTCCGATGATGCTCATGAAAACGACGATGCGGATGATGCTGATGATGCTCATGATAATGATGATGCTGCTGATGATGATGTTGATGATCTTGATGATGATGGCCACGATGATGATGATGATGCTGATGATGATGATTGCCACGATGATGATGACGATGATGATGATGACACTTCTGGTGATTCTGATGATGCTGAGGATGATGATGAGGATGATGATTATGGTGATGATCATGGTGATGATGATGATGATGATGATGATGATGATGATGATGATGATGCTGCTGCTGATGATGATGATGATGATGGCCACGATGATGATGACGACGGTGATACTGATGCAGATTATGATGGTGATGCTGATGATGATGATGATGATGATGATGATGATGATGACGATGATGATGATGATGATGATGATGATGATGATGATGATGATGATGATGATGATGATGATGATGATGATGATGATGAGCTGCTGCTGATGATGATGATGATGATGATGATGATGATGATGATGATGAGGTGATGGTGGATGGTGATGATGATATGATGATGATGATGATGATGATGAAGCTGATGATGAGGATGATGATGATGATGATGATGATGATGATGATGATGATGATGATGATGATGATGATGATGACGATGACGATGATGATGATGATGATGATGATGATGATGATGACGATGACGGAGACGATGATGATGATGATGATGATGATGATGATGATGATGATGATGATGCTGATGATGATGATGGATGCTGAATGCTGATGCTGATGCTGATGATGATGCTGATGCTTGATGATATGATGATATGATGATGATGATGATGATGATGATGATGATATGATGATGATGATGATGATGATGATGATGATGATGATGGTGATGATGATGATGATGATGGTGATGATGATGATGATGATGGTGGTGATGATGATGATGATGATGATGATACGGATGATGAAGATGATGATGATGATGCTGCTGATGATTGATGATGATGATGATGATGATGATGATGATGATGATGATGATGATGATGATGATGATGATGATGATGATGATGATGATGATGATGATGATGATGATGATGATGATGATGATGATGATGATGACGACGACGACGACGACGACGATGACGGTAACGATGGCGAGGAGGATGAGGACGATGATGCAGAGGATGCTCACGCCTCTGCTGATGCTGATGAATATTGGGGATGATTCTGCTACTGCTGCTGCTGCTGCGGAGGAGGAGGAGGAGGAGAAGGAGGAGGAGGAGGAGGAGGAGGAGGAGGAGGAGGAGGAAGGAGGAAGAGGCTGCCGCTGTTGCTCCGCGGCCGCCGCCGCGGCCGCAGCCGCAGTCGCGGTCATCCTCTAAGGAAGCAGCTGCCGCCGCCGCCTGCGGAGACCCAGCAGACCATCTAGAGACTTTCCGAAGGTCTCCAGAAGGTCCCCAGAGGCCTCTGGAGACCTCTGGAGCTCCCTCCCAAGGCCTCGGAGGCCCCAAGAGGCTTCCAGGGACCCCCGAAGTGCCCTAGAAGACCCTCGGATGCGTTTCTGATGATCCCTGGGGCCCCATAGCGGGCCCGATAACGATCTGATTGAGTACTTCATAACCGCCGCCCCTCCCACGACGAGGCCAACGACGACGACGAGACCGACGAGGCCGCCGCCGAACCCGATGCCGCCGCCGCCGCCGATGCCGCCGCCGCCGCCGGTGCCGCCGCCGCCGACGACGACGCCGACGACGACGACGACGATGTCGGCGGCGGCGGCGGCTGCGGCGACCGCGACGGCGCTCGAGCGGCGCGCAGCGCCGCCGCGGCGGTGCGCCGCCGGACGGGCGCGCCGCGCCGCGTCGCGGCCTCTTCCGCCGCCGCCGCAGCGGCCTCCGCCGCCCACCGCCAGGAGGTCGGCCAGGAGAGCGCGGGCACGCTCGACCCGCAGGCCGCGCCCGCCGCCGCGGGCGGCGGCGGCGGCGGCGGCGGCGGCGGCGGCGGCGTCGGCGTCGTCGTCGTCGTCGTCGTCGTCGTCGTCGTCGTCGTCGGGGGGATCCAAGCGCGCCGACGCCGCCGAACCCGATGCCGACGCCGACGCCGACGACGCCGACGGCGACGATGACGACGGCTGCGACAAAGCCGCCGCCGACGACGACGACGGCGACGACGATGTCGAGGGCTACGTTCCGGAAGTTTTAGGGCGCCTGTTGAGGTTCTCGTCGACACGGCTGGACGCAGCTCGGGAAGTTGTTCAGGAAATACCTCAGGGAGGGACGAGTTGGCGGAGAGGGAAGAGGACAGAAGAGGAGGGAGGAGGAGGTGGAGGAGGAGAAGGAGGAGGAGGAGGAGAGGATAGAGAGGAGAGGAGGAGGAGGAGGAGGAGGAGGAGGGGAGGGAGGATAGAGCAGAAGAAGGATAATGATAGAGCAGGAGAAGGAGAATGAGGAGGAGACGGAGGGAGGAGGGGGAGGAGGAGGAGGAGGAGGAGGAGAGGAGGAGGAGGAGGAGAGGAGGAGGACGGGGGAGAGGGGGAGGGGAGGAGGAGGAGGAGGAGGAGGAGGAGGAGGGAGGAGGAGAGGAGCCTCCGCGAGAGGGAGCCGCTGGCTCGGGCTCCCGTGACCGGCTCCGCCGCACTGGCGGGTGTCGCTGCGGGATGTTCGCCGCCGGGGGCGCCACACGGGTCCTTCTCAGGAGGGGGGCTCACGCAGCGGTCAGGGGCAACCATAGGGGGGGATAGGCAAGTGGGGGATGCATCGACCCCCACTCGCCCATTGATCGCCGATAGGGCCCGATAGCCCCGACCTGCCCAGGAGGTGCGGATATCACGATCGCAGGCCTATCGCCCGATCTATCGGCGATGTATCGCCGATTCCAGGTCGATGCATCCCCCCCTATGCCAGTCCCCCCCTATCGTTGCCCCTCAGCAACGGGGGTCAGCGCTGGCTCGGCGGCGCGCACAACGGGGGGTGGCGCGAGCAGGAGGCCGCATGCGAGCCCTACCCCACCACCCCAGGACCTCTAAGGGGGGAGGTGGGGAGTCGCTTCGCTCGGGAGGTCCCGAGCGAAGTGAACCTCACCTCCCCCGCTTAGAACTCCTGGGGTGGTGGGGTAGGGCTCGCGTGTGGCCTCCTGGCGAGGGGTGCGGCCTCCCGAGAAGGCGGTGGACTTCTTAGAAGGCTGGGGCCTCCTGGGAGGCCCTGGAGGCTTCCAAGGAGGCTTCTCGCAGCAGCCAGGACGGATGCTAAGAAGGCCTGTGCTTTCTCAGAAGCCCCCCCACCCTCTCAGGATGCCGCCCCCCTCGCGCAGGTCCCCTGTGCGCGGGGTCAACTGGCGGGGGCCAGCCAGTTCCATCTGACCACCCCTGGCTGACCCGGCTTCTTAGGAAGCCACGTGGGGCCGACCCCTGATGGACCTATTTTCCACCACCGCTACCATAGGTAGCACGGGGCAGAAGGGAGGAATGGGAGGTCTTCCTCCTCCTCCTCCTCCTCCTCCTCCTCCTCCTCCTTCTCCCCCTCCTGCTTCTCCTCTCCCCCCCTTCCTACCTATGGTAGTGGTGGTGGAAAATCGACCCATCATGGTTGTCTTTGACCGATCGTGCGGCGATTCGGGGCCCGCTTGGGCCGTCTGGGCTGCTTCTTGGGGCCCTCTTGGCCGCCCGTCTTGGGGCCCTCAGCCCATCAATCCCAGCTCCCCTCAGCCGGCCCAGGCTTGGGGTGAGCGCCTCGGTGCGGCCGCCCGGGGCTCTCGGCGTGGCCCCAGCTGCCTCGGGCCAGCGCCGACGCCCAGGGCTTGGCGTGCCCCCCCCCCCGCAGGAGCGACGGCACGGCCGCGGCCTGCGGCGGGAGCTGGGCGGGGCGCAGAACTCGGCGGCACGCGAGAGGGTGACCTCTCGCCGGAGTGAGCTTCTTGACGGGCAAGTCATCCACAACCGCCACCATAGGTGGGACGGGGGAGAAGGGAGGATGACGAGGTCCTCCTCCTCCTCCTCCTCCTCCTCCTCCTCCTCCTCCTCCTCCTCCTCCTCTTCTCCCCTCTCCTACCTATGGTAGTGGTGTTGGAACATGGGCCCATTATGTCCGGTGCGGGCACACCAGGGTCTCCAGGTGGCCGAACGCGGTGCGACAGCTCGGCGGCGAGCGAGGGGGGGAAGGGATAGGGAGAAGCCTCCTCAGAGCGCGGCGGGACTTCTCTGAAGCCCTCGCGCCTTCGGATAAGTTTTCCGTGTCCTTGGGGAAGGCGAGGAGGAGGAGGAGGAGGAGGAGGAGGGGGAGGAGGAGGAGGAGGAGAAGGAGGAGGAGGAGGAGGACCAGTGCAAACCCAAGAGTCATCAACGATGTTGGAATTAGCCCTCTCTCCAAGCTCCCTCTTCATAGGCCCCTACAACGGTTCATGTCGATTGAGGGAACTGCCTCGTTTGAAGACAACCGTTTGAAGACCCTGAAGCATGCCAAAACATGGTTCTCGGATTCCAACGCCACGGATCAACCTGACTGCTGCGTCTTGACGATCCCGAATCGTGCCAGAACGCCATTGTTGGGACTTCAACATCGCGAGCCGACATTATTGTTGCACCCGCATAATCCTGAATCCTTCCAAAACGCAGTTTCTGGTTCGTGAACCATCGAAGTCCATGAAACGATTGCAATTTTTTGAAACGAATGTGCGCGACAGGGCGAGAGCCACATTTTGAAAAGGAGACGCCCTCAATCAGTGAAGCTCTTGCAAATTTTGAAAACGAATTTGCGCGGCGCTAGGGCGATAGCCACATTTTGACAATCACCCGACGTCGAGCCGTGAAACTCCTGCAATTTTTGAAAACGAATGTGCGCGTCGCTAAGGCGAGAGCCACATTTTGAAAACCACCCGCCCTCAATCCGCGAAACTCCTGCAAGTTTCTAAACGAATGTGCGCGGCGCTAAGGCGAGAGCCACATTTTGAAAACCACCCGCCCTTACTCCGCGAAACTCTTGCAAAGTTAAGCGACGGCTGTGCGCGGCGCTCATGCGAGAGCCACATTTCGAAAACCACCCGCCCTCCATCCGTGAAGCTCTTGCAAATGTTGAAGACGAATGTGCGCGGTGCTAAGGCGAGAGCCACATTTTGAACATCCACCCGCCCTTACTCCGTGAAGCTCTTGCAAAGTTAAACAGCGGCTGTGCGCGGCGCTGATGCGAGAGCCACATTTTGAAAACCACCCGCCTTCCATCCGTGAAACTGTTGCCATTTTTTAAGCTTCAGAGTCATAAATGGTGAGGATGTCTCAGGCGGATCGCCTGGCCCGCCCTAAAAGCTGGCCTCGGGGTGCGACAGGGAGAAGTTATTGATATGGAGAAGGAATGGAGGAGGAGGAGGAGGAGGAGGAGGAGGAGGAGGAGGAGGAGGAGGAGGAGGAGGAGCAGAGTGCCGGGGGACTTCCGAGCCTTCTGAGGAGGCCGTCTCCTGCTCGCTTCCAGCCCCGGGGTTCGCCGCCGAACAGCAGCATCGTGCGCGCCTGGGGTTGGCCTCCCCGCGGCCCCCGGGAGCCGCGCCTGCTCAGGGACACTCCTGCCCAGGGCCACTCTTCGCGTGCAGCCGAAGGGGTCGACTAGGGTCAGGAGGGATAAAAACACAAGCACAATTTATCGTCGATTCCCCAGAAAATCTGGGAAAACATCGGACGTGGGGGGAAGACACAAACCTGGAAAATATGCGAAAATATGGTGAATCCTGTTATTTGTGTGTATTTATTTTGTGTCTCCCAGGGCCCCTTCAGAAATGAGAGCGATTCCAATAATTCATTTACCGCAGACAAATGGTTTTGTGTGTGTCGTCGGACCCCACGAACAGTACGTAGAGTGCTCCGTAGATTTCGTGGCATCCTTGGCATTTCTCGTAGGTTCGTGGCGATCTGCGAAAGTGCCGTCGAGTGCTCCCTAGATTTTGGAGCATCCTGGACATTTCTCGTAGATTTGGCGGAAAACCAATTTAGAGGCAAATCACTTCTTCCCCACATCCTGAGTAGGGTTCTTGTTTTCCCAGAACATCCTCTCCTTCTCCCTCCCGCCTCCCGCCTCCCACATCAATACCATTTCCACCCCTCCAGGGAGGCCCCGCCTGAGCGAGGAGGGTATCGGAAAACCATACTATTTACATGGTTTCGTGCCCTTCCCACCTCTCCAGGGAGTCCCCGCCTGAGCGAGGAGGGTATCGGAGAACCATACTATTTATATGGTTTCGTGCCCTTCCCACCTCTCCAGGGAGGCCCCGCCTCAGCGAGGAGGGTATCGGAAACCATACTATTTACATGGTTTCGTGCCCCTCCCACCCCTCCAGGGAGGCCCCGCCTGAGCGAGGAGGGTATCGGAATACCATACTATTTACATGGTTTCGTGCCCCTCCCACCCCTCCAGGGAGGCCCCGCCTGAGCGAGGAGGGTATCGGAATACCATACTATTTACATGGTTTCGTGCCCCTCCCACCCCTCCAGGGAGGCCCCGCCTGAGCGAGGAGGGTATCGGAATACCATACTATTTACATGGTTTCGTGCCCCTCCCACCCCTCCAGGGAGGCCCCGCCTGAGCGAGGAGGGTGTCGGAAACCCATACTATTTACATGGTTTCGTGTTCTTCCCACAAAACCATTTCGTGTCCCCCCTCCACTCCTCCAGAGAGGCCGCGCTTGAACGAGGAGGGTCGCGGAAAGCATTACTCTTTACCAGGTTTAGTAGCCCTCCCCCCTTCCAGCGGGGCCCCGTCAGAGCGAGTAGGGTATCAAGAACCCGTACTATTTACAAGGCTTCGTTTCCTGAGCACCTGTCCTCCTTCCTCCTTTCTTTCGTCTGCCCTTTCGTGCGTACTTACTCGTTCGATGAGCTTCTCCTTCGTGTTGATGTTGTCGTACCCCATGGGTCCCACGAAACCGTTGATATCTTTATGTGGGGAACTCCGTTAGCATAATGTAATCGATCCTCAGCTTGATCTTTTCGTAGACCTACGGATCATTCTATTTTTGGTTTCGTGGACTCAAGGAACATCTCAGCTTGGGAGTGGGGTGCATCAATTCTGTAGTCGATCCCTTGTACTCGAATGGAAGAGGGGGGTGGCGCGAGGGGTGTGGCCTTGTAAGAAGGCGGAGGGCTTGTTAGAAGGCTGGGGCCTCCTTGGGAAGCTCCGGAGGCTTCCAAAATGGCGTCTGAACAGCCGGGGCGTCTGCTGAGAAGGCCCGTGCCTTCTTGGAAGCTCCCCACACCCCCTCAGGATGCCGCCCTCTCGCGCAGGCCCCTAGCGCGCGGGGCCAGCTCTGTAGTCCTCCTCCTCCTCCTCCTCCTCCTCCTCCTCCCCCTCCTCCCTCCCTCCCTCCCTCCCCTCCTCCCCTCCCTCCCTCCCTCCCTCCTCCTCCCTCCTCCCTCCTCCCTCCCTTCCCTCCCTCCCTCCCTCCTCCTCCCTCCTCCCTCCTCCCTCCTCCCTCCTCCCTCCGTCCCTCCTCCCTCCTCCTCCCTCCTCCTCCTCCCTCCTCCCTCTCCCCCCTCCCTCCTCCTCCTCCTCCTCCTCCTCCTCCTCCTCCTCCTCCTCCTCCTCTCCTCCTCCTCCTCCTCCCCTCTCCTCCTGCCTCCCCTCGAGGAGGCCCCACCCCCCCCCTTCGTCGGCAGGCCGCGCCCCCGCCCCCCCCCCCCCGCCTCCCTCCCCGAGCTCCCCGCGCGCTCGCCAGGAACGGCTGTGGCCAGTGCGACCTCCCCTGCTCCTCGTCCTCCTCCTCCTCCTGCTCCTCCTCCTCCGCCTCCTCCTCCTCCTCTTCCTCCTACTCCTTCTCCCTCCTCCCTCCTCCCTCCTCCCTCCTCCCTCCTTCCCTCCTCCCTCTCCCTCCTCCCTCCTCCCCTCCTCCCTCCTCCTCCTCCCTCCCTCCTCCCTCCTCCTCTCCTCCTCCCCTCCTCCTCCTCCTCCTCCTCCTCCCTCCTCCTCCTCCTCCTCATCCTCCTCCTCCTCCTCCTCCTCCTCCTCCTCCTCCTCCCCCCCCTCTCCCTCCTCCCTCTCCCTCCTCCTCCTCCCTCCTCCGCCTCCTCCCCCCTCCCCCCTCCTTCCTCTCCCTCCTCCCTCCTCCCTCCTCCCCCTCCTCCTCCTCCTCCTTCTCCTCCTCCTCCTCCTCCTCCTCCTCCTCCTCCTCCTCCTCCTCCTCCTCCTCCTCCTCCTCCTCCTCCTCCCCTCGAGGAGGCCCTTCCCTTCGCCTCGTCAGCAGGCCGCCCTCCCCTCCCCGAGCTCCCCGCGCGCCCGCCAGGAACGGCTGTGGCCAGTGCGCCCTCCCCGTTTTGCGCGCGGGCCTGGCCTGCACGCAGGTCGCCGCTGGAGGGGACCACCTCGAAGGAGAAACAACGCCCTAAACATAGACTTTTGGCGCTCCTCGCGGATCTCTCGGATCCGCGCTGGTCCCCGCCGGCGGCGCCTCTGGCGCCGCCCCCTGGCGCGTTCCGCGCGCCAGGGAGGGGGACCCAGCGCAGACCCAATAAATCCGCGCGGAGCGCCAGAAGTTTATGTTTATGCCGTTTTTTCATCTTCTACCACACGGTCCTGCTGAGGAGCGACGGCATGGCCGTGGCCTGCGGCTCAAATGTCTCAGGCCGGTGCGACCTCCCGGCGCTGGCCGCGGGCCTGACCTACACGCAGGTTGCCGGCGGACAGCGCCACACCGTCTTGCTCAGGAGCGATGGCACGGCCGTGGCCTGCGGCGACAACGGGCACGGCCAGTGCGACCTCCCAGCGCTGGCCGCGGACCTGGCTTACACGCAAGTTGCCGCTGGACGGCGACACACTGTCCTGCTGAGGAGCGACGGCAAGGCGGTGGCGTGCGGCGATAATGCTGATGGTGGGTGCGACCTCCCTGAGGTGGTCGCTGGCCTCACCTACACGCAAGTTGCAGCAGGGTGGGGCCAGACGGTCCTGCTCAGGAGCGACGGCACGGCCGTGGCCTGCGGCGACAACGAGTACGGTAAGTGTGCCCTCCCCGTCCTGACTGCGGGCCTGACCTACGCGCAGGTTGCTGCTGGTCCAGGCCACTCCGCCCTGCTGAGGAGCGACGGCACGGCCGTGGCCTGCGGCTTGAACGTCGCTGGTCGGTGCGACCTCCCCGCGCTGGCCGCGGGCCTGACCTACACGCAGGTGGCCGCTGGGCGGCGCCACACCGTCTTGCTCAGGAGCGACGGCACGGCCGTGGCCTGCGGCGACAACGGCAGCGGCCAGTGCAGCCTCCCGGCGCTGACCGCGGGCCTGCTCTATGCAGCTCACCTCTTTCCAGCGTTAAGTCGGGCCTGTCCCTCAGCAGGAGGAATATCCGAAGACAGTCAAAACATAGTCTGGGGGCGATGTTTCGAGTATTTCTGATCACTGTTGAGAAATGTATGGGGTATCTTTTTAAGTTTTCGTCCAAAGTTCGCCTGCAGGGGGACATGCCCGACCTAATTCCAGCGCTGCTCCTGGAGGCGTCGCTCGACGGCGATTCGGTGCGGTTCCTGACCCTCGGTGGGGTGGAGCGCTGCAGAGCTCGGGCAGGACCCGCCGCTCGCCTCTCGGGCATCTACGACCAGCTCGTGGCCGACCATTGTCGGACGAGGCCAAGACGAGGATAAATCCGCTCCAGAGCGATCTGGAGCGCTATCAGAGCGTTCCGGAACGCTCTGAGAAGGCCGCGGCGACCGAGACATCTTCTGGAGCCGCCGGATCTCAGAGATCCCTGTCTCCTCGGGGCTCTAGAGACGAGGGTCACTGCAGGCGGGGGTCCGCCAGGGCGCCGGATCTTGCGGGATCCTGCAGAGCCAGGGGTGCAGTGACCCGGGCCCGGGTGCAGGATCCTGCAGGACCCTGCAAAGGCTGTCTGACCCGGGTTTGCACTGAACCGCGTCAGTAGGTCCCCGACTTTCTCCTCGCCCGATTTGATCCTCGCCCTGGCTGCGTCTTGCGTCGTGCGGGCAGGCTGGGGGCCGGCGTCTGGAGGGTCGACGCGGTCCTGCCGGGGGGCCGGCTTCTGAGCGGCGCCTCGGCGTGCGAGACTGTTGCGGATGCCTTCGGCCCTGCTCGCGCCTTGCAGGGAGACCCTCCGAGCGGACAGTCCCCCATCCTCAAGGGTCTACCTCCGCCGCGCAGACTCCCGCGACCAGCGGGGCCAAGCACCGCGCGGGGAGATCTCGGGGGGCTCGACTACACGCAAGGGGGACCCTTCGCCAGAGTGACCTTTGGTGCGGGCCGTCTGTGGTCCCCCGATCGCCGAACGCGATGACATGGCAGCGTCTTGCGCGCTTGTGTGTTTTGGTTCCCCCGCGGCCCTCACAAAGCCGCGCACCAAAGGTCACTCTCTGACCCAGGGCCACTCTTGCGTGTACGGTCGGACCGAGGTATGGATCGAGGTCGGTTCGGGGAGGGAGGGTACCCTGTTGCTCTTCGTGCTTATTGTCGGAGGCCTGGAAATGGGCACCAACACCAAGACAAGGGGGCTGCCTCCACAGGGGGGAGATGATCCTAGATTTCGATGTTGGTGCTAATATTTCGGTCACCTTGGAAGCCAGAATATTACCACCATCACCGAGATCGGGATCTTCTTCCCTCGGTGGAGGCACACTGCCGATATTGGTGTTGGTGTCAACCTTTAGGCCTGCGATATTGGATGCTCTTTTGCACCCCGGGGGAGGCGTCCTGGGATGTTCTGTGTGTGTTCTCTTGTGCATCCCAGTGGAGGGTAATTGCCCTCGAGTGCTGTTTAAGGTCTGGGGTGTTGCGGCCGGCAGAGGGCTCCATTTTCTTGAAGGGTGTGGTTTCTGGCCTGGGTCGAAGAAGAAACAACGCCATACATTTTTTTCAGGAGAGGAAAAACACACACAGACACAACTAATCCTCGATTCCCCGGAAAATATGGGAAGTGGGGGGGGGAAGACAGAAACACCGGAAATATGGGAAAATATGGGGGATATTTTTATTTGTGTGTATTTATTTGTGTGTCCTGGGGCCCCTTCATTTTTTTGCGCTCTGTGCGGCTTTCTTGAATCTGCGCGGGACCCCCCCGTCCTGGCGCGCGGAGCGCGCCAGGGGCGGCGCCGTAGGCGCCCCGCTGTGGGGGGGGGGGGGCTGGCGCAGATCCAAGAAATCAGCGCGGAGCGCCAGAGGTTCAGGCAGGCTTATGGTTTTTCTTCTTCTTCTGCGTCTGGCCTAGGTCCGACTGTACCCAGGGTCACTCGGGCCGAACGAAAGTGGGGGACAGGGAAATGGGGGGTTACGGAATGTGCTGCGTGCAGCTGGTTTCGGCCCCGCCGCCGGGCCCATGCCTCGATACATGGGCGCCTCCTGGCGCCGGGAGGCGCTGGAAAAATCAGCTACGTGAGCTGATTCTCTACCCTACCTTTTGCTATCCTCCCCCCTTTCGTCCCCCCCGAAATCTAGGAGAAGGGTCTGGGACGAAGGACCAGTGTTGTTTCTCACGCCTTTTTTGTTTTCCAGTCGTGGCACAACTCGCAGTACTGCTATCCCCCCCTTTCGTTCCCCCCAGGGTCACTCTTGCGCGTAGAGCCGGGGGGGGGGCGTCCACCAGATCGGGAGCCTTGAGACGGGGGTCAATGCAAACGGGGGTCAGCCAGGGCGCCAGATCCTGCAGGATCCTGCGAAGACCCCCTCTGGCTGACCTGGGTTAGCGAGCCGCTCGTGGCCGCGAGGCGGCCGCGCATATTGGCTGACCTGGGTTTGCGAAGATCTGCGTTGCAGTTTTTTTTCCTGCACTGGGTCTGCTGACCCGGGTCTGGATTGACCCGGGTCAGAAGATCCCCGACCAGAACCGCCTCGCCGAGCCTGGGCGGGCCGCCACCGGGCCCCCCCCGGAGATCGGGACGGGGTCTGGCCAGGCCAGGCGTGGCGTGCCTGTGTGCGCCCCGCGCCCCGCACGGGCCCGGCCAGGGTCGGTGAGGTGTGCAGTGGACGCCCTCCGACCTGGGGAAGGAGGAGGAGGAGGTGGAGGAGGAGGAGGAGGAGGAGGAGGAGGGGGAGGAGGGGGAGGGGAGGAGGAGGAGGAGGAGGAGGAGGAGGAGGAGGAGGAGGAGGAGGAGGAGGAGGAGGAGGAGGAGGAGGAGGAGGAGGAGGAGGAGGAGGAGGAGGAGGAGGAGGAGCAGTGTAAACCCAAGAGGCACCAACGATGCTGGAACAAACCCTCCCTCCAAGCTCCCTTGTCATAGGCCTCTACAATAGTTCATTTCCACTCAGGGAATTGCCTCGTTGGAAGACAACCGTTTGAAGGCCCTAAAGCATGCCAAAACATGGTTCTCAGGGTTCCAACGCCACGGAACAACTTGATTTTTGCGTCTTCACGATCATGAATCGCGCAGGGAAGCCATTCTTTGGATTTCAGCACCGCGAATCAACGTACTGTTGTACCCATAACATTTTGAATCCTTCCAGGACGCCACTTCTGGCACGCGGATCATGGGAACTCGTGAAACTTTTGCGAATAAAAAACGAATGTGCGCGGCGCTAAGGCGAGAACCATACTTTGAAAAGGAGCCGCCCTCAAAACTCTTGCAACATTTTGAAAACCAATGTGCGCGGCGCTAAGGCGAGAGCCACATGTTGAAAACCAGTCTCCATGAATCCGTGAAACTCTGGCAAACGTTGAAAACGTATGTACGCGGCGCTAATGCGAGAGCGACATTTTGAAAACGAGCCGCCCTCCATCTGTGAAACTGTTGTAAATTCTTCAGCTTCAGAGTCGTAAAGGGTGAGGAAGTCTCAGGCGAAACGCCTGGACCGCCCTAAAAACTGGCCTCGGGGTGCGACAGGGAGAAGTTATTCATAAGGAAAAGGAATGGAGGATGAGGAGGAGGAGGAGGAGGACGAGGACGAGGACGACCACGACGACGAGCACGACGATGACAACGACGACGACGACGACGACGAGCACGACGACGAAGATGACGACGACGACGACGACGGCGGCGACCTGCACGGCAGACGACATGCCCAGGGCGTGCGCGACGACGGTGGCCCCGCAGCCCGAGAGGCCCCCGGAGACTTCCGGACAGCCCCGCGAGTCACCCGTTTCTTGGAGTCCCTGGGTCGCACGCGGGGGCGCGAAGATGATCGCGCTCTGTGCGTCGCGGTCCGGGCCAGAGCGGTTGCGCTTCTCCAACGGGCCAGCGCGAGGGCGCGAAGATGATCGCGCATCGCGGGGCGCGATGCGCGATCTTATACGACCTAGTGGAGTCCGAGACGACGATGGCGGCGTCGGCGACGGCGGTGGAACCACGGTGGTGACGGCGGTCGGCTCCTGGATCCCTCCCATGGTCCATCTGGTAAGTTTCTCATCCCGTATCGACTTGACCCCAGGGCTGGTCACGGGCCCCACAGGAATGCAGAACACCCATTCTAACCTCACCGAGACGACGACGATGGCGGCGACGGCGACGGTGACTTTCGATGCAACTCCTGGGAATGTAAATTCAGTATCGGCGCTGGTATGTCCGTGATCGAAAAGCAGCACCTGCTTGACCTGGCTTGCTCCCGCTTCTCCCGTTTAATCCTAGGATCAATGCTGCCGAATCCGGCTAAGTGGCCTCCCAACTCGGGCTGACCAGCTCCTCGTTGTTCTCGAAGATCTCCCAGTTGTTCACCACCCACCAAAACACCCCAACCCAACCCGAGGGCCTCGATTCGCCCCTCCATTTCCAGTGTAAAGGGGGGGTTCGGGGAACACCGAAAAAGCACACATGGAGCCCATACCCCCCCAACCCGATATTCGGGTCTTCGGGTTGGGTTGGGGTGGTCTGGTATTAAGTCGGGCCTGTCCCCCTACAGGCGGATTTTCGTCGACGAAAAACATCCCCAAAATAATCGAAACATAGTCCAAAAATAGTCTGGGGACTATTTTTTGATTTTTTTTTGGCCTTTTGAGGGTATTTTTGTTGTTTTTTATTTTTCGTCGAACATCCCCCTGTAGGGGGACAGTCCCGACATGAGCCTGGCAGGTGGTCAGCTACTGCTTCCCAGGGCGACGACGTGGGCGTCGTCGACGACGACCACGGCGGCGGCGGCGAGCGGCCTCGCGGCGCAGGCCGAGATCGGCGGCCCCGCGGCGCCTCCGCGGCAGCCGCCGGCAGACGGAGGTCGCGCCGCACCCGCCTCCGCCGCCGCGGTCGTCCTCGTCCGCATGGTCGGTGGTGGCGATGATGACGACGATGATGATGACGATGACGATGATGACGATGATGATGACGATGACGATGATGACGATGATGATGACGCTGCTGATGCTGACGATGATGATGATGACGCTGCTGATGCGGACGATGTTGATGAGGAGGATGACGACGACGAGGATGAGGATGCTGATGCTCATGGTGACACGGGTGATGATGATGATGATGCTGATGGAATTGGCGATGAGGATGGTTGACGATCGACGATTTGGTGATGATGAGGATGATGAGACGATGATGAGACGATGATGATGCTGATGCTGATGCTGATGCTGATGCTGATGATGATGAAGCTGATGACGATGATGATGACGCTGCTGATGCTGACGATGTTGATGAGGATGATGATGACGACGATGATGATGATGCTGATACTCATGGTGATACTGATGATGATGCTGCTGATGGTGTTGGCGATTACGATTATCGATCGACGATCTGATGATGATGATGATGATGATGATGATGATGGTGATGATGATGCTGATACTGATGACGATGCTGATGCTGATGCTGATGCTGATGCTGATGATGATGGTGGTGGTGATGGTGATGGTGACAGTGAGGGGTTATGGTAGTGATGAGGACGGGGATGATGCTGATGATGATAATGCTGATGATGCTGATGATGATGACGATGCTGCTGCTGATGCTGATGCTGATGCTGCTGGTGATGATGATGCTGCTGCTGATGATGGTGATAATGCTGCTGCTGCTGATGATGATGCTTGTGTATCGATAATGCTGCTGAGGCTGATGCTGATGACGATGAAGAGGCTGATGATAATGAGGCTGAGCATGATGGTGATGATGCTGATGATGCTGATGATGATGCTTATCGATCGAACATGCTACTGATGCTGCTGCTGCTGATGATGATGCTGCTGATGATGATGAGGCTGTCTATGACGATTAGGGTGATTTTCGATCGATTCTTCTGATGATGATGCTGCCAATGATGGCGATGCTGATGCTGACGATGCTGATGCTGCTGATGCTGATGATGATGATGATGATTGATGATGATTCTGTTGATTATGTTGATGAGGATGAGAAAGATGACGATGATGATGATGCTGCTGATGGTGATAACGATGCTGATGCTTGTTATGATGATGATGATAATACTGATTGTGGTGTTGGTGGTGATGATGATTATCGATCGTCAACCTGATGATGATGATGACGATGATGACGATGATGCTGATGATGGTGGTGGTGGTGGTGATGGTAATAGTGATGGATAATGGTGGTGATGATGATGCTGATGCTGATGCTGATGCTGATGACGATGCTGCTGCTGATGATGCTGATGATGATGGTGGTGATGCTGCTGCTGATGATGATGATTGTGCCGATGATGCTGATGCTGATGCTGATGCTGATGATGATGAGAATGCTTATCGATCGATAGTGCTGCTTATGCTGATGCTGATGATGATGAGACTGCTGTTAATGAGGCTGATGATGATGATGCTGATGATGATGATGATGATGATGCTGATGATGATGATGATGATGATGATGACGATTTTGATGATGATGCCGATGCTGCTGCTGATGATTGATGCTTATCGGTCGATCATGCTGCTGATACTGATGCTGATGATGATGCGGCTGATGCTGATGCGACTGATCATGCTGATGAGGATGGTTAATTTCGATCGATCATTCTGATGATGAGGATGCTGCTGCTGATGATGACGATGCTGATGCTGATGCTGAGGATGCTGCTGCTGATGATGATGATGATGATGCTGAAGATGACGATGACGATGACGATGACGATGATGATGATGATGATGATGATGATGATGATGATGATGATGATGCTGATACTGATGCTGATGCTGATGATGCTGACGCTGATGATGATGATACTGGTGAATGCTGATACTCTTGAATATAGGGTGATGATAATGGTGATGATGATGAACCGATGATGATGGTGTTGGTGATGATGATGATTCTGGATCGACGATCTGGTGACGCTGATGATGATGACGATGTTGATGCTGATGCTGATGCCGTTGCTGCTGATGAGGATGATGATGCTGTTGATGACGATGATGATGGTGATGGTGATGATGATGCTGATGATGATGATGCTGTTGATGATGATGATGATGATGCTTATGGTTCGATCATACTGCTGATGCTGATGCTGATAATGATGACGAGGCTGATAATAAGGAAGCTGATGATGATAACGGTGATGATGATGATGCTTCGGATAATGATGCTGCTGATGATGAGGATGCTTATCAATCGATAATGCTGCTGATTCTGATTTTATTGCTGATGATGAGGCTGATGATGATGAGGCAGATGAGGATAATGATGATGATGATGATGATGATGATTGATATTGTCGATCGATGATTCTGATGCTTATGATGCCGCTGACGATGCTGATGCGGATGATGATGCTGCTGATGATGAGGACGATGACGATGACGACGATGATTATGATGATGTTGCTGAGGGTGATGATGAGGATGACGATGCTGCTGCTCATGATTATAATGATGCTGATGATGCTGATGATGATGATGATGATGATGATGGTGTTGGCGATGATGATGATTATCGATCGACGACCCGGTGATGATCATGATGCTGATGCTGATACTGAAGATGATGACGATGATGATGGTGGTGTCGGTGATGGGGATATAGTGGTGGTGGTGGTGCTGGTGATGATGATGATGCTGCTGATAACGGTGCTGCCGCTGCTACTCTTGCTGATGCTGATGGTGATAATGATGCTGATGATGCTGCTGGTGATGATGATACTGATGATGTTGCTGCTGATTATGATGACCATGCTTATCGATCGATGATGACGACGATGATGATGATGATGATACTGGCACTCATGGTTATATTGATGATGATGATGCTGATGGTGTTGTTGATGATGATGAGTATCGATCGACGATCTGGTGATGATGATGATGCTGATGCTGATGACGATGCTGATGCTGATGCTGATGCTGATGATGATGATGATGGTGGTGGTGATGGTGTTGGTGATTACCGATCGACGATCTGATGATGATGATGCTGATGCTGATGCTGATGCTGATGATGATGATGATGATGGTGGTGGTGGTGGTGTTGGTGATGGGGATATAGTGGTGGGGCTGCTGCTGCTGATGATGATAATGAAACTGCCGCTGCTGCTGATGCTGATGCTGATGGTGCTAATTATGCTGATGATGCTGATGGTGATGCTGATACTGATGATGACGCTGCTGATTATGATGACCATGCTTATCAATTGATGTTGACGACGGTGATGATGATGCTGGCACTCACGGTTACTTTGATGATGCTGATGGTGTTGGTGATGATGATGGATATCGATCGACGATCTGGTGATGATGATGCTGATACTGATGCTGAAGCTGATGCTGATGCTGATATTGATGCTGATGATGATGATGATGATGATGGTGGTGGTGGTGATGGTGATGGTGACAGGGGGAGGAGTGATGGTGTTGATGAGGATGGGAATGGTACTGATGAAGATACTGCTCATGATGATACTGATAATACTGATGATGCTGATGATGATGATGATGACGATGCTGCTGCTGCTGATGCTGTTGCTGATGCTACTGGTGATGATGCTGCTGCTGATGATGATGATGCTGATGCTGATAATCATGATGCTGCTGCTGATGATGGGACGGCTTATCGATCGATAGTGCTGCTGATGCTGATGCTGATGATGAGGCTGATGATAATGAGGCTGATGATGCTGATGATGATGGTGATGATGCTGATGGTGATGATGATGCTGATCGATCGATCATGCTGCTGATGCTGATGCTGATGATGATGATGATGACGAGGCTGTGGATGTTGATACTGATGATGGTGATGATGATGACGGTGATTTTTGATCGTTGGTTCTGAGGTTGATGATGCTGCCGACTATGCTGCTGCTGATGATGATTCTGATGACGATGCTGCTGAGGTTGATGCTGGTGCTGCTGCTGATGATGGTGATGATGCTGATGCTGATGACGATGCTTATTACGATGATGATGCTGATGCTCATGATGATGATGATGATGCTGATGATGCTGACGCTGATGAAGATGGTGATGATGATGATTAGGCTGATGATGCTGGTGATTACGATGATGATGATGATGATGCTGCTGATGATGATGATGCTGATGCTGAGGATGACGATGATGACGACGCTGATGATGATGCTGCTGTTGTTGGTGATGTTTATCATGATGCTGATGCTGATGCTGATGCTGATGATGATGCTGATGCTGATGCTGATGATGCTGATTCTGATGACGAGGCTTCTATTGCTGCTGACGATGATACTGCTGATGATGCTGCTGCTGATGATGATGATGATGCTGCTGCTGATGATGATGATGATGATGATGATGCTGATGATGATGCTGCTGCTGCTGATGATGATGATGATGATAATGATGATGATGGTGCTGATGCTGATGCTGATGATGCTGATGATGATGCTGATCATGATGCTGATGCTGCTGCTGGTGGTGATGATGACGATGCTGATTCTGACGCTGATGCTGATGCTGATGCTGATGATACTGCTGATGATGATCAGGATGTGAGTGAGGATGAGGATGAGGATGAAGAACAGTTTAAACCCCAAACTCATCAACGAAGTTGGAATAAGCACTTTCTCCAAGCTCTCGTCGGAGGCTCCTACAAGTGTTCATGGACATTGGGGGAAGTGCCCCGTTAGGAGGCAACCGTTGGAATACCCTGAAGTGTGCCAAATGGCCATGCTTGGAACTTCAGCGTCACGAACCAACCTGACTGGTGCTTCTTGACGTTCCAGAATCGTGCCAGAGCACCATTCCTGAGCCTTCGACACCGCGAATCTACATAACTGTTGCGCCCTGACAATCCTTTACACTCTCAAACACACTTCTGGTACGACGGTCACTCCCACGACGAGTGACGATCGAGGAGCGGCGACGAGACGACGACGACGGGCGGCTCCAAATCCGCTCAAACTTGGTCCCTGAACCCTTCCCTGGGTCCATCCCCGCCAGTTGCCCGAGCTGCGTCCAGCCATGGCGACGATAGCCTGCAGGAGCTCCTGAACAAACTTCGGGAATAACAATGTCCACGTCGTTGGTTCTCGAACCTCGATCCTCGAACCTCGATCCTCAACGACGCAGAACAGCGACGACGACGAGGTCCTCCAAGAAAGCCTCGTACAGGGCTTATTCGCTTGTAAAGCTTGACGCGCCACCATTTGGGCTATTTGAGACACGCGAACGACGCAAAAAAAGGGGTCGTCTTCGCCGATCTTGGCGCGTAAGCTGCCCGCGGGCGGTGGATAGTTATGGATACATTCGGGCCTCTGGGGGCCCACATATCCACAACAACCGCCCGCTGGGGCACCAGGACGTCTGTTCCCAGGCGGTGGACATGTATAAATCCTCGCCTCGCATCCAGTGGGCTTCTCATCCCGCATCGGCGTCTGGCGGCCCTGGGGGCCCGAAGCGTGCACCCCCCCCCCCCCCCCCAGATGCCGAACGTGCAAAAAAAGGCCCTTCCAGCCTCCGCGGCGGCGGCGGCGACGATGGCGGGGCGAGCCACGGCGTCGGCAACGGCGGCGGCGACGGCGACAACGGCGACAACGGCGACGGCGACGGCGACGGCGATCAGTTGATGGATCGATCGATCGACTGCTGGATCGACAGATCGATCGATCGAGGTCGATCGAGGGCGATCGATCGAGGTCGATCGCTGGTCGATCGAGGTCGATCGATCGACCGCTGGATCGACAGATCGATCGACGTCGGCGGGGCCCCCCCGCGCGGCGGGCGGCCCGGCGGGCGGCCCGCCACGGAGGCGGCGCGCCAGCGTCGGCGGCGGCCGAGGCACCCGCCCGCCGCCGCCGTCCCCGCTCGCCGCTGCGCCGCCGCCGTCGTCGTCGCAGCCGTTGTCGACGCCACTGCCGCCGCGCTGCCGCCGCGCCGCCGCTGCCGCCGCGCCGCCGTCATCGTCGTCGTCGTCGTTGTCGTTGTGGCAGCCGTCGTCGTCGTCGTCATCGTCGTCGTCGTCGTTGTTATTATGGCAGCCGTCGTCGTCGTCGTCGTCGTCGTCGTCGTCGTCGTCGTCGTGGTCGCAGCCGTCGTCGTCGTCGTCGTCGTCGTCGTCGTCGTAGCAGCCGTCGCAGCCGTCGCATCGCTGCCGCCAGCCGCCGCTCGTCGTCTTCGCGGCACCGTCGATTCTCGGAGAGGCTTCTCGGTGTTGTCAGCCTGTCCGGACAATCAGAGCTCGTTCAGCACGGCGACGATTGCCTTTGGAGGCATTTTGTTTTCCTCTGGAGATAATGGGAGTCAGCGGGTGTGGGGGAAGCCCACCACTCACGCACCTCGTGCCTCCTTGCCTTCCATATGCTTTCGGCTCATTGCAAAGATGGCTGAGGGGATCTCTCATTCGGCACACCTCTCAGGCACATCGTGCCCGACATCCCTCCAGAGGCTTTCGGCTGAGGCTCGATTTGGCACACCCTTTCACCACGTATTTTATCCCCTTTGGCTTCCCAGAGGCTTTGAGCTGGCCTCACAAACTGAGGGCGACAGGAAAAACAACCACAGTGTTCTGCCCTTTTCGTCACATTGCCACACAAGGGCGCGTACATCTAACAAGCCTTATTTATCATGGCCACCCAGGCGTGCGAAACACAGCAACGATGCTATTCGTTCGTCCCGTGTCACGTGGCAGCCCCGGGGAAGCGGAGACAACACCTATTCTGCACGACTCGTCACACAGCAGCACAGGCAGGCGGCAAACATCGGTGATGCCGCACTAGTCAGCTGGCAACGCACAGGGTGAGGAGCAACACGTTTCGAATCTAGTCGTCACATTGCACCGCACACGCGCGGAACAAACACATGCATTTCTACTCGACTCGTCGCGTGGCAACGCACGAGGGAACAAAGAGGTCATCATCAACCCCACTCGTCAAGCGACAGCGCAGGGAGGCGGAGCATTTGCCGTTGTTCGCTGCTCGTCGCAGGGCGGCCACCACAACGGCGACCGCCACGGCCACAGCCACGGCGGCGACGTCGTCGACGCCGCCTCGAGGGCGCCAGCGCGGCCCGCGAGGCGGCGTCGACCACGGCGGCGGCGGCAGCGGCCCAGACCGCGACGGCGACGGCGACGGCGACGGCGACGGCCGCGATCGCGACGGCGACGGCCGCGGCGACGTCCGCGACCGCGACGTCTGCGGCCGCGCTCGGCGGCCGCCGCGACGGCCGGCGACGGCGACGGCCGCGACCGCGACGGACGGCGTCGTTGTCGCTGGCGGCGCCGCCCCGAGGGCGCCAGCGCCGCCCTCGCGGTCCTCGGCGGCGCGTCGCTGCCCGAGCCCGCCGCGGCGGAGGACGCGCTCCCCGCCGCGGCCGGCGCCGACGGCGAGGCCGCGGCCGCCGCGGCGGCGGGCCGACGGCGGCGGACGGCGGCGGCGGACGACGGACGGCGGCGGCCGTGGCGGCGGGCGGCGGCGGCGACGACGACGGTCGACCGCGGCAGCGACGACTGCGTCGGCGACGGCGGCGGCGACGGGCGGCGGGCGGCGACGGCGGGCGACGGCGGCGACGAGGGACGGCGACGGAGGACGGACGACTGCGGCGGCGAGCGGCGACGACGGACGCCGGGGGACGACCTCTTCGCTTCGTCGCCGCGGCCAGGCGCAGCTCGCAGCGCCCGGCCGGGACGGACTCTGGCAGGGGCGCGGGGACGATCGGGAGTCCTGGCTAGTTTGGGGCGTCCTGACCCGTCGCCGTGGCTTTGAGTCGATAACCCACGGTGACGGCGACGAGGCTCGAGGCCGAGGACAACGGCGACGAGGACGAGGGCGAGGGGTGATCATCCAGGTTACTGTACGCCTGTTCTTAGGCCCACTGGGCCCCTGTGTGCAGAAATCCGTGTGCCCTGTCTCCTTAATTAGAGCTGTGCTTAGCCCGCCTAGCTTTTAGCGGAAGAGGTTCGTTCTCGCACCGCCGACCAACAAAAACTGTGTGCAGAAATCCCCCAGTGCCCTTCCTTGTAGTGCCCCCAGGACCTCGTGGAACCCCCGCGACCCCTCGCAAGCCTCCCTCCTCCCCCTCGGCTCTCGCCTTCCTCTCATATGCGCAGACCCTGACCCGAGGGGATCCCGGGTCCGCCTCCCGCTCCAGGGGCGCCTGGAGTTCATCAGATTCCAGGCGCCCCTGGAGTCACTTGCGATGCATCACGTGACCGGCACTTGATCACTTGATTCAAGTGCCCCCGAACGAGGGGAAGGAGGAGGAGGAGGCGGAGGTTGAGGAGGAGGAAGAGGGGGAGGAGCAGGAGACGGAGGGGGAGGAAGAGGAGAAGGAGGAGGCTGAGGAGGAGGAGGAGGAGGAGGAGGAGGAGGAGGAGGAGGAGGAGGAGGAGGAGAGGGAGAGAAGGACGAGAGGGGGGTAGGACGAAGAGGAGGACGAGGAGGAAGAGGAGAAGGCGGAGGAGGAGGATCTCCCAGGAGGCTCCCCGAGCACCACGACGCCCCGAGCGCCCACCCGGAAGCCTCGAGGGGGCCCCCACGGCGCGCCTCCGAGGGAGCCCTCCTGGAGCCCACAGAGGGCCGAGGCTCCCAGGTGACGTGAGCAGGGCCTCGAGAAGACTCCTCCTCCTCCTCCTCCTCCTCCTCCTCCTCCTCCTCCTCCTCCTCCTCCTCCTCCTCCTCCTCCCCCTCCCCCCCCTCCTCCCCTCCTCCTCCTCCTCCCCCCTCCCTCCTCCCGTTCCTCCTCCTCCTCCTCCTCCTCCTCATCCTCCTCCTCCAGTGCCCCGATCCTGATCCCTCCCCCTGGGGTAATTAGGTTTTCGTCCCCGATCCGCTTTCGATGGTCGCTGGGCCCGAGAAGGGCCTCTTAATTAGGGCCCAAATGCATCGGCGGCGAAGTCCGACTCCGAACCCTACCCTCACCGATCAATGATCCAGGCAACTCCATGGGCGGAATTCGCCGAACGCGTGGCGATCTCCGAACCCTACCCTGAGTCTCTTAATAAGCGTCGGGGGGGCGTCACCCCCGCCGACAGCCCCACATCGGCCCCCGTCGCGGGCAGCCGCCGCGCGCCGAAGGCGCTCCGACCCCTGTGGAGGCGCGACGACGAGGCGAGGCTGACCCCCGTCGGGGGGGGCACCCCCCACGCTCGTCAAGAAACCCAGAGGGCCCCCGCGCCTCCCACCGATTCCGGAGAACCGCCGGTTGCTTCCGGAGGCCCGCCTGCCTCACCCGAGCAAGCAGTGAAGACCCCCCCCCTCTCCGGCGACACTGTAACGCATCCGGCACCCTAGAAGCGTTCCTTCCTTAGGGGAGCAAGAGATGACATAAACATAGAAACTCGGAGGTCCGCGCGGATTTCTCGGATCGGCGCTGGACCCCCCTCCCTGGCGCGCGGAGCGCGCCAGGGGCGGCGCCAGAGGTGCCGCCGGGGGGCCCCAGCGCCGATCCAAGAAATCCGCGCGGACCTCGGAGTTTTTATGTGTATGCCACTTTTTGTTCCCCTATTCCTGGCTTCCCGAGGTCCAGCCGCCCCGCGGAGGCCTGCCTGCCTGGCTGGCCCCTCGGGGCCTGCCCGCCCGGCCCGCCCGGCCCGCCCCGCGGTGGCCCGCCCGCCCGTCGGGGCCCCGCCCGCCCCTTGGCATCGCTCGGGCGAGTGCATTTTTCCTTCGGCGAGGACCATCGAGGAGCATCCTTGATCATTTGGGGAAAAAACCACGCACGAAACCGCAAAAAGCACAGGGAATGGACGTCCGAGCGATGGCCACCATGGGCCCCCCCGGCGGCGCCTCCGGCGCCGCCTCTCTCGGGGGCCTGGGGACGGGGGCCACTGCCAACGGGGGTCGGCCAGGGCGCCGGATCCTGCCCCGGCCATGAGCGCGACGTGAGAAAATCAAGGCGGGAGGTTTTTGGCCATTTTCGGCCTCGGGGGGCCCTCGCTGGGCCTCGGGACCGCCGACAACGACTCAGGATAAAAAGCCGGTCCTGGGAAAGGGTCGGGACTTCCAGGGGCCCCATCCTGAAAAAATCAGGAAGTCGCATGTCTGGGGCAGGATCCTGAGAAGACCCACTCTGGCCGACCCGGGTTAGCGAGCCGCTCGTGGCCGCGAGGCGGCCGCGCATACATTGACCGACCCGGGTTTTCGAAGCCCTGCGTTACAGCTTTTTGTCCCACACTGCAGTTTTTTTGTTTCGTGCTGACCCGGCTCTAATTGACCCGGGTTAGCAGGTCCCCGAGCCCCTGGCGCGCTCCGCGCGCCAGGGAGGGGAGTCCAGCGCAGATCCAAGAAGTCCGCGCGGAGCGCAACAAGTGTATGTTTGTGCCGTTTCTTCTTCTTCTTCTTCCATTTGGTCCTCCCCCCGCCTTCGCGCTCGGCGGTGAACAGGAGTGGCCCTGTTCTAAACTTTCGTCTGGGGCAGCTCGCTGAACCGTGGTCGGGCGAGGACAGCTCGGGACTCCCACCCCTTCCGGAGGGGGCGTTGCGCCATTCGCTACGTAGCGTTCGGTCGATCGCACATAGCTGAATCTTGCTCTGCGTGTTTCGCTATGTTGTCTCACTGGCCTGAGTCACTCGCTCCGATACCGCTTCGCCGCCGCCGCCGCCTCCTCCTCCTCTTTCTTGTCGTCTCAGTCGTAGTCGCAATCGTAATCGTAGCTGTCGTCGTCGTTGTTGCGCGGCGGGTGCCGCGGAACAGAAATACGTCGTTACCCCCCCTGGGTGGGACCCCAGTCCTTCCATAGGGCCGCCGAAGAAGGATTAGCTACCCGCTACCCCCCTATTTGGGGGGGGGGTTCTAAAGACCTTTCAGGGTCAATCGAGGAAAGGCGCCTGGGTTGGGAACCTCAGATCGTGGAGCTTCTGGACCGTCGCCGCCCTCTGGCGGCCGCGGAATGCGCTTGCCCCCGACGAGAGGCCGAGGCTGGCGACGTCGGGGGCCAGATGCGGCCAAGAGCCTCCAGTGTTGATTCTCGACGGCGCTTCGCTCCGCCTCCCTCCTCATCCTTCTCCTCCTCCTCCTCCTCCCTCCTCCTCCCTCCTCCTCTCCCTCCTCCTCCTCCTCCCTCTCCGCCTCCTCCTCCTTCTCCTCCCTCCTCCTCCTCCTCCTCCTCCTCCTCCTCCTCCTTCCCCTCCTCCTCCCCCTTCCCCCTCCCTCCTCCTCCTCCTCCTCCTCCTCCTCCTCCTCCTCCTCCTCCTCTCTCGCAGCCGCGAGAAGGGCAGGGTCGTCGCTTCGATCGAGACGACGACGTCGAGGACAGTGTCGCCGCCGTCGTCGCTTCGATCGAGTTTTTTTTAGCTCCACGCCCACGCCTCCGGAATGCCTAACTCCACAGAGATAGGCAAAACCTCGTGCTGCTACGGAGGGAGGTGCAGCAGAGCGTGCCCTGGGAAGGATACCAGGGAATATCCAGCTTGTCTGGTACAGACAGGGACCAAGGCGGTGGCCGAATCAGACCAGCCCCGCGGTCCTCACGCGAGCAGCACACGGAGACGCACCATGATGCAGAGAGGTGCCCGCAGGCCAACCTTCCAACGCATTGCTAGAAGGAGGCCCAGTCCCCGACATACTGGTCGGGCAAAGACGCACGGGGGCGGCCCGAGCAGAACCAAGCTGACAAGTCGGCAACACTGCCGACGCAAAACGAGGCGAAACGGGCCCTGCGGCATTGCACGCCCTCCCCCCGAGGCGGGGTGCCCGACACGCTTGCACACAACACCGCAGCGCGCGCACGCACGCGTACACGCGCGAGCAGTCGCATGGCGACGCCAGGACGACGAGGCAAAGCCACCCCTGGCGTGAGGAACGCCCAGTCGTCGCCAGGCCTTGCCCCTGGCACCCCTGGTGTGGGCCAAACTAGGCTTAAATCGGGCGTGTCCCCCTACAGGGGGATTTTCGACGAAAAATAAGAAATACCCCCCAAAGTATTTTTTTTTCGTCGAAAATCCCCCTGTAGGGGGACACGCCCGACTTAAAACTAGGCGACGTCGAGGGCGGGAAGCGGCCCAAATTTTCCAGTCGTGATCTTCCGCTGCGCGAGGCTGTCGGGGCCGCCGTCGTTGCGATCCATCCGACGACGTCGAAGGCCAGAAGAGGCTGAACACATCCTGGCCGTGATTTTCCGCGACGCGAGCCCAGACATCTGGCGCCTCAGCGTTTTTTTGTTGATGCGTGGGCCCCCGTAGGTCCCCAGACCTCCGACGTCGCGAGAAACTCACGATGAAGGTTTTAGACAATGGCTCTCGCCGGGCCTCGGGAGCGTCAACAAAACGACTCGGGATGAAAAACCGGTCCCAGGGAAGGCCTCCAGACTTCGGGGGGCCGACGTCGTGAGTTTCTCACGACGTCGTGGGTCTCTGGGTCGGGAAGACTTCGTTAGAGGGCTGTTTTGACGTCTTGAGCAGTTTCTTGACGGTCCCTGGGCCCGCCGAGAGCCCCAGAGGCCGAGGACGTCCCCGCCGCCGCCGCTCCGAGCGAGGCGACGACGCCGACGACGGCGTCGCCGGCGCCCTCTCCGCGGCCGAGGCGACGGCGCCGCCGCCGCCGTCGCGCCGAGGCGACGGCGACGGCGTCGACGACGACGTCGGCGCCGGCGGCCGCCGCCCGCGGGCGGCCGCCGCGAGCGGCGCCGGGCCCCCCCGAGAGGCCGGGGCCGAGGCGGGCGGGCCGGCGGAGGGCTCCGAGACGGAGGGCTCCGGCACGGAGCCGCCCAGCCCGGCAGGCGCGCGGCGGGGGGGCCGCGCGGGCGCCTCTCGCTGCGCGGAGCGAGCGCGCGGCGCCGCGCGCGGAGTGCCGGCGCGTCGTGGGAGCAGGCCCGTTTCTTTTGTTTTGTTTTTGTTTTGTTGTTATTTTGTTATGATATTTACATATATATACAATAAATAATAAATCTAGACAGTATATATATACATATACACATATATATATATAAAACAAAAACGATATTTAATAGGATCAGGCGATAACTCGGGTCATCGATGGAGGCCTGGAGTCGGGGCTCAAGAGACGGGGGTCCATGCAAACGGGGGTCAGCCAGGGCACGGGATCCTGCAGGATCCTGCGAGGACCCCCTCTGGCTGACCCGGGTTAGCGAGCCGCTCGTGGCCGCGAGGCGGCCGCGCCTATTGGCTGACCCGGATTTGCGAAGACCTGCGCTGCAGCTTTTTTTTTCTCTTGCATTGCAGTTTTCGGTTTCCCGCTGACCCGATGGAAAGGGGCACCAGCACCAACACAGGGGGTTGCCTCCACAGGGGGAAGATGGTCCTAGATTTCGGTGTTGGTGGCAATACTTCGGCCACCTTGGAAGCAAGAGTATTACCACCATCGCCGAGATCGAGATCTTCTTCCCTAGGTGGAGGCACACAGCCGAAATTGGTGTTGGTGTCAATCTCTAGGCCTGCGATATTGGGCTCGGCGCCCCCCCCCTCCCCCCCCCAGGATAAACTAACCTTGCCGGTTGTGCAGGTCCGGGGTGGGGGGGCGCGGGCATATGCTGGGCTGTCCACAGCGCGAAGGTTGGGTTATCGGCCGGCCCCCTCCTCCCCCAGCCCCCCCGGGATAACCCGGGTTATCCCCGATAAAAAAACGGTCTCCTGAGCACATTCAGTCAAGTCGGGCGCTCCCTCTACAGGAGGAATAACTATTCGAGAGTAGTCGAATAGCTCGGGGCCTCTTTTTTGATCATTTTTGGGGGATATTTGTGCATATTTTCTGGGACTATTTTATCTTTCGCCCCAGGTCCGCCTGTAGGAGGACGCGCCCGACCTAAACATGTGCACCGATCCTGGCCAGGCGCGTCTTATAGGGTCCAGGATCGGTGCACATTATGCCTCGCTGGCCACACCACGAAGGCGTACGCACCGATCCTGGACTTAGGATGGGCCTGGCCAGAATCGGTGTACAGCCGGGGCCCTGAAGAAGGAACCCTTTTCGGGTGGGAGGGGCTCGGTGTTCCTTGATTGTTCGACAGTTTGCCTTCTGTTTTCCTGAAGTTTTCCATGGCAAATCGAAGTTTAACTTATGGAAAGGAGGGGCCTCGTTCCTTATTTACGGTTCCTTAGGTCAACGCCCCGACTGTGTGTACACAGTTCTCTGTCCTCTAACTCGCAGGCGGCCGAAAGCAAACATGTCCTCTCGTATGGCATGGATCGTGAACCTCCCGCGGCGGATCCAGGCCATTTGCGGTAGTCACTTCGCGAGTGAGCAGTGGAACGCGCTTGCCTACCTATCGCCTCTCCGCGCGCGTTCCACCACTCGCCAAGTGCCCACTCGCAGACGCCCGAGCAAAAACACGTCTCCCTCCATGCAAGAGATCGCAGATCCCCCGCGGCGGATCCGGGCCATTTGCGAGCAGTTACTCTGCGAGTAGTGGAACGCGCTCGTCCGCTTGGCCACCTCTCCTGGGCCAGGGAAGGAGGGGGGCGGCGCAGGGGGGGGGGGGGCGCACGGAGCCCCCCAGTCGTCCACTCCTCGCCGATAATTAGGGGGTCCGATGGATCGGCGCGAGCGACGTGGGTACGGAAAGAGTGGGCACGAGGCCCAACCGTAGCTCTGAGTCGGGCACGTCCCTCTGCAGGAGGAGTCTTTTCAAGTATTTCGGAGCATCTTGGGGCATTCCGTATTTTTCCGCCCCAACATCCGCCCGTAGTGGGCCGTGCCCGACCTGACAGGAGTTCTTGTTTCTTCTGGGCAGGACCCGCTGCCGGCGTCGCCGCGCACCGTGTCCATTTGAGACTGA
Source organism: Prorocentrum cordatum (assembly GCA_963575745.1). Lineage (NCBI taxonomy): Eukaryota > Dinophyceae > Prorocentrales > Prorocentraceae > Prorocentrum > Prorocentrum cordatum. The sequence continues at coordinate 970,232 of CAUYUJ010014449.1, read as the reverse complement.
AGACCGCCTGCCCAACAGGGGCCGCTGTTAGTTTGGAACAACCTCTGTTGTTGGGCACCGTGCCAATCTTTCTCGTACCCACTTGTGGGTGTCCAAGACCGTCGTCTGGTAATCGGCGATTTAGCGTCCAGGGTCGTCGATGAGCGACGATTCGCGTCGATGGGCGTGGATTTAGCGTCGATTGGCGTCGACAGGCGTCGATCTAGCGTCGATGGAGCGTCGGTGAGCGTCTGGCAATCGGCGATCCAGCGTCGATGAGCGTCGATGAGCGTCGATTGGCGTCGATTCAGCGTCGATTCGCGTCGGGGAGCAAGCGCCGACGAGAGGGGTATGGGAGGCTCCTGTGAGTTGCCACCGAAGGGGGGGGGGGGCGATGGGGGCGGCGGGCGCCTCGCTCAGGAGCCGCGAGGCGGGGCGGGGGCGGGCACCGGGGGGGCAAGGCGGGCATGCCCCTCCACAGGAGAGGAGTGCACAAGGACTGTGGAGCCATGGTCTGGTGGCGAGTTTTCGAGCCCTCTGGACCATTCCTCAATTTTTCGGTTCGACCTTTTTTTTTTTGACTTTTCTTCCAAGATCCGCCTGTGGGAAGACATGCCCGGCCTGAGGACAGGCACAGGGTCGACTCCACGTAAGAGTGACCCTTCGCCAGAGTGACCTTCTGTGTGGGCCCTCTGGGGTCCCCCGATCGCCGATCGCGATGCGGTGGTAGCGTCTTGCGCGCTTGTGTATGATCCCCCCGCGACGCCCAAAGAGCCTCGCACCAAAGGTCACTCTTACCCAGGGTCACTCTTGCGTGTAGTATGTAGTCGATAGGGGGGGGGCGCATCGAACCCCAATCGTCTACTCACCGCCGATAGGGGCCCGATTGCCCACCCCCGCCCAGGAACGTGCGGATGCACTATCGGGGGCCCATCGCCGATCTATCGTCAATGTACCGCCGGTTCCAAGTCGATGTTCCCGCTCTATGCCAGTCACCCCTTGCCCCCCACTCCCGGGGATTGGGCGGACCCAGAGATCCGACGTACCCCGAGCATTTTCTTTGGGTGTAGGGTAAAGGGTGAAATCTGAACTGCCGTTTCGATGGATTT
>CAUYUJ010014449.1:956644-961644 GCA_963575745.1 Prorocentrum cordatum | reverse complement strand
ATGATGACGATGCTTATGATGCTGATGATGATGCTGATGTTGATGCTGATGCTGTTGTCGGTGTTGATGGTGATGCTGCTGCTGATGATGATGCTGATTTCGAGTATGATGGTGGTGGTGGTGGTGGCGGTGCTGATGATGGTGATGGTGAAACTGGAGGAGGAGAAGGAGCAGGAGGAGGAGGAGGAGGAGAAGGAGGGGGAGGAGAAAGAGGAGGAGGAGGAGGAATAATGATAATAACAGGAAGGGGGAATGATACGGATACTAGTAATAACAATCAGAATAGTCAGAAGACGAGCAAACGAATACTGATACTGATAACAGTTGTACGAATAAACATAACAATAATATTACTAATGATTAAAAGACTAAGAGTAAGACTGATCATACTACGAATAAAGAAAATAAGCACAATTATGACATCAAAAACAACAATAATACTACGGATCGTACTACTAAGACGACGGCTTAACATAATGATAATAAGGCGACTACACATTACCAATACGAATCATTCGATCAGTACTAATACAATGTACACTATCATTACGACTGTAATACTGCTAATGGGAACACATCGAAACATTATTTTAATATATGTAACACGATCGAAAACAAGCACTAAGCAGCAGAGAAATAAGGGGAGGAGGCGGAGGAACAGGAAGAGATGAGGAATAATAGGGGACGGAGGAGGAAGAAGAGGAGGCGGAGGAGGAGGAGGAGGAGGAGAAAAAGGACAAAGAGGTGAGGATGATGATGATGATGATGAGGAGGAGGAGGAGGATGAGGGGCAGGGGGAGAAGGATGAGGAGGAGGTCGAGGAGAGGGGGAGGAGGAGGAGGAGGAGGAAAGGCGAGGAGGAGGAGAGGAGGAGGAGGAGGAGGGAGGAGGAGGAGGTGGACGAGGAGGAGGAGGAGGAGGTGGAAGAGGAGGAGGAGGAGGAGGAGGAGGAGGAGGAGGAGGAGGGAGGATGAGGAGGCGGAGGCAGAGGCGGAGGCGGAGTCGGAGGTGGAGGTGGAGGCGTAGGCGGGGGAGGAAGAGGAGGATGAGGGCGATGATGAGGAAGACGACGCGGAGGAGGAGGAAGAGGACGATGATAATAATAGTCCTTCCCTTCAAGATCCTTCTTTGAAATTCCCAGAAGGAATCAATCCCACTGAGGGAATTGCCCCGTTGGGGGACAACCTTGTGAGCATCTTGGACCGTGCCAAAACACCTCTCTCAGGATTTCAACGTCTCGAGTGAACCTAACTGATACGTCTTGGCGATCTTGAATCGTGCCAGAGCACCATTCCTGGAACTTCAACACTGCGAATCGACGTAACTGTTGCGCCCTGACAATATTGACTTCTGGTACGTTAACCATGAGAACCAGTGACACTCTTGCCAACTTTTAAAACGAATGTGCGCGGCACTGAAGCGAGAGCCACATTTCGAGAAGGAACCGCCCTCAGTCCGTGAAGTTCTTACTTTTTACAACGAATGTGCACGGCGCTGATGCGAGAGCTAAGTTTTGAGAACGACCCGCCCTCAATCCGTGAATCTCTTGTAAATCTTTAAGACGAATGTGCGCGGCGCTGCGGCGAGAGCCACATTTTGAAAACCACCCGCCTTCAATCCGTGAAGCTCTTTCATATCACGAGTGTTCGCGGCGCTAAGGCGAGAGCCGCATTTCGAAAACGACTGGTCCTCTATCTGGGAACTTGTTGGCAATTTCTAAGCATCAGGGTCATACGTGGTAAGGAAGTCACAGGTGACACGCACAGCCCGCCCCTTCGACCGGCCACAGGGTGCGACGAGGATGAGAAGGAGGGGGAGGAGGAGCCGGAGGACGAGGAGAAGGAGGGGGAGGAGAACGAGGAGGAGAAGGAGGAGGGGGAGGAGGAGGAGGAGGAGGAAGGAGGAGGAGAGGAGGAGGAGGGATAAGTAGGAGGAGGAGGAGGAGGAGGAGAGGAGGAGGAGGAGGAGGAGGGAAGGAAGAGGAGGAGGAGGAGGAGGAGGAGAAGGAAAGGAGGAGGAGAGTAGGAGGAAGAGGGAGGAGGAGGGCGGAGGAGGAGGAGGCAGGAGGAGGAGGAGGAGGAGGAGGAGGGATCGACGACGCTGGCGGCGGCGGCGGGCTACGGCGGGCGGCGGTGGCGGCAAGGGCCGCGCGCCCTCTCCCCCTCCCCCCGAGACAGGCGCGGAGAACGGCGATGCGGGTGCGCCCCGCGATGACCCGTTGGCCTCGCGCACCGGGCCGCCCACGACGCTCAGGACTGGCGGCACTTCTTTGTGAGGGGGAGAGCCCAGGGCTCCGACGATACGTTTTTTGCAATCCCAGCGTTGTTCCTCGATTTCGGCCCCCGGGGTAAGCTGTTGGGTCCTGGGGCTATCAGAAACTCAGGCGATCGCAAACATGGATCAAGGAGGCGTGGATTACGTGAAACCCTGTGCGAACGTTACACCGATGGGGACGGCCCTTTTCAAAACGGAGGACTCGCCGCACACCTCTTTGACCAGCACGGTCATGATTTTGCGCGTTCCTCACCCCCCCTGGAGGATGCAAGGCAGTTCGTTGCTTTTCAAGCCTGGCTCCTGCCTGAATGGCAGGCGCACAGGATGCAACGCAGTCAGTTCCTTTTGAAAGTAGGGCTCTCGCCCGAACAGCAGGCCCACAGGGTACGGATGTTTCAGAGGGGCGACTCATGTTGTGGGAGGGAAATCTTGTAGGGCCTTCTGCGGAGGTGACTAGGGGCGGGAGAGTGTAGTGCTGCATCGGTGATGCCTCTCGGGTGCACTTTGGTCTTCCTCTTCCTCTTCCTCCTCCTCCTCCTCCTCCCTCCTCCTCCTCCTCCTCCTCCTCCTCTCCTCCTCCCCTTCTCCTCTTCCTCCTCTTCCTCCTCCTTCGCAATGCGGGTGCAAAGGCGGGCCTCCGCCGCAGCCCGCGCACCTCCTCCTCCTCCTCCTCCTCCTTCCCTCCTCCTCATCCTCCCTCCGCCTCCTCTCCTTCTCCTCCTCCTCCTTTTCTCCTCCCCTCCTCCTCCTCCTCCCCTTCCTCCTCCTTCATCCTCCTCCTCCCCTTCCTCCTCCTTTCCTTCCTTCCTTCTCTCCTCTCCTCTCCTCCTCCGCCTCCTCCTCCTCTCCGTCCTTCTCTCCTCCTCCTCCTCCTCCTCCTCCTCCTCCTTCTCCTCCTCCTCCCCTCCTCCTCCTCCCCCCTCCCCCTCCCCCTCCTCCCCCCACCCCTCCCCCTCCGCGCGCGCTCCCCGAGGATGCAACCTGCCCACCTCCCTGGACGCCCCCCGAGCGCGCAATTCCCAGCGCCGTCGGTCGGGTCGTCGTCCCCTCTCCTTTTTCTCTCCCTCCCCCTCTTCCTTCGCATTCCCTCCCTCCATCTCCCTCGCCATCCCCCCTCCCCTTCCCTCCCTCCCTTCCCCCCCCCTCCCGCCGTTTGGGGCCCTCCCTCCCTCCTCTCCCTCTCCCTCCTCTCTTTCTCTCCTCTCTCTCCCCTCCCTCCCGCCCTCCCTCCCCTCCCCACTCCCTCCCTCTCCCTTCCCCTCCCTCCCTCCCGCCGTGGTGGGGCCCCGTCTTGCGCGGCGGGGGCTGGCGGCGCGGCGGGCGTGCGGAACGGGCGTGGCGGTGGAGCGGCGCAGGGCCTGGGGAGGAGGAGGTCGAGGGTCGATCGGCGATCGATCGTCGATCCGCCTCCTCGCTCCCTCCCCTACCTCCCTCCCCCGCTCTCTTCCTCCCTCGATCTCCCTCCCTCCCTCCCTGCCTCCCTCCCTCCCTGCCTCCCTCCTGCTCCTCCTCCTGCTCCTCCTCCTCCTCCGCGCGCTCTCCTAGGGGAGAAGGCCGAGGGAGAAAGGGGGGGAGAGCAAGGCAGGAGCAGAAGAGACCTGGAGGAGGAGGAGGAGGAGTAGGAGGAGGAGGAGGAGGAGGAGGGAGGAAGGAGGGAGAGTGAAGGAGGAGGATGAGGAAGAGGAGGAGGAGGAAGAGGAGGCGGAGGAGGACGAGGATCTTCATGTTAGACCAACGTCAAAAAAGAGGAGACAGAGAAGGAGGGGGAGGAGGAGGAAGCGGGAGGGAGGAGGGGGGAGGGAGGGGGAGGAGGGATGACGAACAGGAACTGGCAGCCCTGCTTTCCTGCTTCTTGGTAGTCGCTCACTCTGTGCCGCCTCTCGGTCGTCGCCATCGCCCTCGCCTCCGTGCCGCGGCAGTTCTCCCAGCTGGTGCTGCGACCTTTGCGGTCGCTGCTGTCGTGCCGTCTGTGGTGCCCACGGTTCGGGTCTCCATGCGTCTTCCTCTCACGGGGTGAAGGACAAGTATGACGGGTATGACGAATCGCGATATGATGATGCGGGAGATTGTGATGATGGCGATGATGATGGTTATGGTGATGACGACGGCTTCGACAACGATGATGATGGTGATGCTGATGCTGATGCTGGTGTTGCTGATTGTGGTGTTGTTGATAATGATGCTGATGGTAATTGGTAGTTTTGTTGCTGATGATTCCCGACTGCGTTGATTGGGGTGATTCTGGCGATGATGCGTTGATGATGCTGCTGCGAGTGCTGACGATGAATGTGATTATGATTATCATTAGGATGATGGTGATGACGTTGATGCTGGTGATGCGGCCGATGCTGTTGATGCTGATGCTGCTACTTCTGACGACGATGATGATGAAACTGCTGATGATAGTGACGACGATGATAATGCTGCTGCTGCTGCTGATGATGATGATGATGATGATGATGATGATGCTGGCGACGATGATGACTATGACGATGACGATGACGATGACGATGCAGATGATCATTAAGATGATGCGGCTGCTGACGCTGATGACTGATGATGATGATGCTGATGATGATAACACAAGTGATGATGTTGCTGATGCATATGGTGGTGGTGATGGTGATGCTGATGATTACGATTATGATGGCGACGATGGGGACGACTCTGAGGCCGATGGTGATGATTATGATGATGCTGACGATGAATGAATTATGATGACATCG